>CM076610.1:13403146-13594523 GCA_038502775.1 Hippodamia convergens | reverse complement strand
TTGGCGTGTCCTCAATGTTCTGGCAAAAGGTACGCCACGACTTCCGCTTGGAATTGCGCAGTTCTTTACTATATTCAGTCGTTGCCGCTCTATATGCAGTCTTGTCTTCCAGCGTCCTAGATTTAGACCATTTATTATATAGTGTGCGGGCTTTCTTACGTAGCTTTGCAAGGTTAGAGTTCCACCAGGGCACCGTCCCTGCCGGATGTCGACCGTTTTGAGCGGACAGCTATCCTCATAAGCCGTTAGAATCCGGCTTCGGAGGTGTTCCGCAGCCAGGTCTATGCCATCCACAGAGTCCATGCCCCTGACCCCCCGAGAGCTCTCCGTTGCCTCCAGCAGACGCGATAAAGCTCCAGTTGGTCCTTCTAGGATTCCTTTTAGGCTCCTGTGTTATCGGCTCAATGTCGATGTCGAACCGGATTTGTCTGTGGTCAGATAAGGAGGCCTCATCCGAGACATGCCAGTTCGAGATTTTGTGATGTAGGGCTGGGCTAATAAGGGTAAGGTCTAGTACCTCCTCCATGATTGCATTGCGGAATGTAGTTCACTACCCCGATTTGCTACTCCCACCCCTTCAGTCATAAGAAAATCAAGTAAAATTCTCACCTCTTTTGTTGATATCAAGAGCTCGCCCATACTGTGTGGGTGTGCATTGCTATCACATCCGATGATGAATTGCATGTTCAGCTTTTTGCAGTGGTTCACCAAAATTGACCACCTCCTCGGGTGGGGATGCTTCCTCCTCATGATGGTAAGTTGAAGCTATGACTACTTTGACGTTACCTCCGGGAAGACGGACATCTATCACTGCTGCTGCAATGTCGCGTTGTATAAATCTGGAGAGAGGCAGATATTGTAAGTTTTTGTTAATGTAGAGTGCTGCTCTAGGTGCCACACCCCTTCATGATAGATAAGTTTACCTGACCCATTTGGTAATCCTTTGATCTTGGATCCCATGACCCAAGGCTCCTGTACCAGCATTATGTATGTCTAGGTCTTGTTTAACCAACCTCCAGAGGGCCGCATCTGTAGCAGCCTTGGCATGGTGGAGGTTGATTTGGAGGCACCTAATGGTGTTCCTTGCGGTCCTCCCTTGTGTGCTTCCACGGTTTTCCTTTGTTCCGGGGAATGGGTCGCTTGTCGCGCTCCTGCCGGAGTGGAGGCGGCCTTCCATCCCCCGGTTTTCCTGGCTTAAGGGCCTTTGTAGTCTTGGGCTCTTCCTCCGCCCTGTTGGAAGTTTGGACTACTTCCATTGGAGTCGGCGTGGCAGTCGCCTGGGCCGACGCCGAGGGTTCTGATTCCGCTAAGGCAGAATCGTGAATCACGGCGCCAGAATCCGCAGGTACCGCATCGCCAGCAGCCGCAGAGCTTTGAGCGCTCGGTGGTTTTTTCGTCCAAACTTGACCTTTCCCAGTCTGTAGTTGACCATGTTCTCTAGCGCTTGTAGAGCGGCTAGGCTTCCATGGTCCAGCGAGAAGACGATCTCTCGGCAGTTTTTCCCTGTGTCCCCTACCTTCAGCACTTTCCACTGAGCGGTGTTCACACTAGGGTTTTGTTTGTTGATGAAGGTCCGTATTTCGTCGACGGTGTACTCCAAGCTATTTGGGAAATAGGCAGTGGCCACCGCCGCACCTGGGATGTTCTTTTCATCCCTGACTTGGACCCTCATGTGGGGGAGTTGCAACTCCTCTTCTTTGGATTTCACCCAGTCGGCTGTAGCCTGATTATCACAGTTAATCACCATGAAGCCTGGGCGAAATACAACATTGTTGAGGTGGGGACTATATTGTCCTCACACCCCCAGTATAAGACGAGCCAGTCTTTTTTCCAGCTCGGTCATATCCTCTACCGCTAGGTTGCCCTCGGGATGATCGGCCGGAACAAGTCCAACCTTTACTCCCTTGAGCATCCCGCTGTAGGTGGATTTAGGCGGTCTGGTGACAGTTCGAGAGACTGACTTTTGCTGAGACCTACTTGTGGAGGCAACTCGAGCGTCAGGCAGTCTCTGCGTGCCCTTTCCGCCTTTTTCTTGAGCTGTCGAGGGTCTTGATTGTTCCCGTTTGGGATCAGCTCGAGACCTCGACGGCCCAGGTTGTTGCGTCTTGATCTTCTTCTGCGCATTTCGGTCGGGGGTTGAGTCCTCAGACCTGACCCGCTTCACAGCAGGAGCAGGGTGTAGGGCCTCCCGTTCTGCAATGGTTAGCTTGCAGAGTGTATACGCCTCTTCGTGCGTATGCCCGTTACTCACCAACCATTTGTATCTCTTCCTCTCAGCTTTCCTCAGACGTTGTCTGTTGGACTGCTCTTTAAGCTGAGCCCGCACAGATTCGTCCGAAGAAGTGCCTTCGAGGAGCCGATCTTCATCGGTTATAGCCCCCGCTAAGGAGGCTGTTGTAGATGAAGTTAGAACTGGGGGGTTCTGCACTTCAGGTGTGTTCTCGGTTTGGCCTTCATCAGCCTGAACCAGATTAATCTCCATGGGAATCTCAGTAATAGTGGTTACTGGCGATTCCCCTTGTGACTCTTCTACTGTTTTTGTTTTTTCATCCATTCGAATTTTCTTTGTCTTCAGGAAATAGTTGGTCCACTGCATCAGAGCCTGTTGATGCAGCAAGGGTAATTAAACCTGGGGTCCCCCCGGTACCATGAGTCCGCATACTAGCGACCAGCCCACCCGCTGGCCATGCAGCCCTCGGCGCATGCTGTTCCACCATTGGCTTGGGGGATTGTTCGGAGCAAACCATAAAGGCTACTCGGGCGGATCCCCACCGCGCCAAAGCACTCCCTGCAGAGACATGACCTAACAGGGAGGCTTGTGGATCAGTCTTAGTTTTCGCCACTCGTCTTGGACCTTATCGACATGGGTGACCCTGCCGGAACTGTGTTCCGTCGACATCGCCCCAAGATTCATTGTAGTTACTTAAGCCCTCACACCAACGTCAAGGTGCCGATCCCAGTGAGGGTTCCTTCATCTAACTTTGCTTTAGAGCTGTTATGATATTTTATTCTATGCGTAACAAAGACAGCTGTGTCTTCCCCTCTTCAATTTCTTTTAACGCTGTATGTATGTTTCGTTAATTTTTTGTTTTCATTACTCTTTTCAGCTTCAGGTAGGTTCATTGCTTGTCGCTTTTTTGTGTTTATTCTGATTTTTTCAGGTTTTCGGTTTAATATCTCCTTCATTCTCTGTTGCACTAACAGTTTTAATAATATTCTCTATCGGAATGGGGGCTTCTACGAATTTATTTACTTTCCTATCTTCCGGGTTATTCAGGTGCTGTACTTGTTGAAGGTTGAAGAATGATCACCTATACGGTTTTCGCATTAGCTAGCTATGATGACGAGTATTTTGCATTCTGCCGTCATGCGTACTTCGGCACATTTCGAGCACTTGAAGCATCAATTACTATATCGAGTAGAATTTTTTCCCTTGTAGTACGCTTTCCCTGCTTCTAAATCTGGGTATAGTTCAAGCGATCAATAAAAACAACTTTTCATGTCATTTTGGTGAGTTTTAATTTTGCGGATTAGTCACGCAAAGTTTCATAATTCATGGTTATGAAAGAGTGATGATTTTCAAAGTAGTTATGTCCAAGTGGAGGACCTAAAAAAGGTTTGTCCAAGTTTTCAAACTATGATATTCATCCATTTTTATTTTGCGATTTGAGTTGTGGAGGCTGATTATGCTAATAGTATGTTTTTGACATTCTATCATTTTTTGGTGGTGAATTTCATTCTCGTAATTCACACCTTCTACCACTTGGTATTGATTCCTAGAAAAAAACTATCGATGTTTTGAGAATTAAACTGAAACCTTCGAACTTAACATCTCCGAACAGAACCAGACTCCGATAATAGTTTTATTGCTTGTAAGGGTCCGAGTTTCTAGGACCATTCCCGGATTCTCACACGTTTCTCAATCCCCTCCGGGAAGAAAACGTTTTAAAAGTCACCCCGTATCGCCATCAAAGTGCCGAAAACGTCGGGCAGCCAGACCTGATAAGTCGGAGGATACGATAACACTAGTAAACAGTACATGAAGGACTCCATCAAGGCGATAGCCTGTGACATTAGAAACTGGAAGGGGACAAAAGGACCAAGGATATACTTCTTTATAGTCCTGAGGGATTTGACCCGGTGATCTCAGCGTATGCTACGACAAACTGTTGCCACATATGTTAGAGGATTGCAAGAGAATCCTTTCAGGTCAAGGAATTAAATTTTCAATGAGATATATGAAGTATCATATTTGGTAGAATATGATAATTCGGATTTCGTAAATTTTAACATTCATGGATTTCTTGGCAAATTCAGACCCTCATAATCAAAGTTACATATTTCGCTCTGCATGATAACGTTACTGGAAACAAAGCGGGAGGTCAAAATTGACCTCTCTTAAAACCATCTGATAATGATTAATGGAGATCTGAGTTTTAATTCACGTCGATGTGAATAAAATAACAAGAAAAACCAATATCCTTCTCTAAACTCTATTTATTATGTCGCCGAAGTTTCGAAACTATTAATGGTTTCTTTGTCAATGCTGAAAATTACAAAAAATTGATGAAAAGTTTATTAGGATCTCCAGATATTGCAGGACCAACCTCATAAAAACACATTTAATACATATTTTTTCAATCATTACATCATACCACACTTATTTTATTTTTTATTATTGAAAAAATCATTTGTAAAAGATGAAAATAAAATATTGGAAAATATAATAATTGTAAAATATCTACAAAAATTTTTTATTATGAGGTTAGTATTGCAATATCTGAAAACTCTAAACAGTTTCTGATCTGTATTTTGTCATTTCTAGCTATCGAATTCAGATATCGAATATCTTCTGTAATTTACCGTATTTGGTTGCGCTAGTAGTTTATATTTTCTAGAGTGCTCGGGAAAAAGGAGAAAAAATCATTAAATGGCCAAAATGAGATATGCCCATGAACTTCACCGTAATAATAAACTCCACCTTCTGGTAAAAAGAAAATAAGTCATTTGCAATATCACAAGGTAGCATACAACTAAGTACAAAATAGTAAATCTCTTCTAGAAGAATCCATATGAGATAAGTGCACTATATTTTTTGAAAATAATATGTCTTCTTATGCTGTTATGATTTCCGTTTGCCATCGCGACTTGTCAAATTACCTAACCTCTCAATTTCACAATTTGTGGCGATTAGTATAAGTCCTGTATTTTCTCTGGTTCAAAGATGATAAGTAATTTTTTCCTTATTTTGCTGTTAGATATTTTCTCAAAATAAAATGAATGTTTTATTTGATATGTTTTTTCGAAGTTGTATATATATATATATATATATATATATATATATATATATATATCTATATCGGTTTTTAAAATGTTCTTTCGTCGTTTGTCCGATGCCCAACTTCCACTCTCTCCTGTTATTCCATTGGTCTTCTCTCAGACCTCTGGCACTCATGGCTTTTATTATGCCCTCTTTCCAAGTTCTCTTTGGTCTTCCTCGCTTTCTTCGATATGGTGGTATCCACTTCATTGAGATCTTAGGCAGCCGATTTTCCTCCATCCTTTGAACATGTCCATACCATATCAGCTGTTCTTGCTCTATGTCTGTGATTATCGAAACATCTATTCCCCAGTCGCCGTCTTATGTCGTCGTTCCGAACTCTATCTCTCCTTGATATACCCAGTGATCTCCGAAACACATCCATCTCAGTTGCCTCAAGTTTCCTTCCATTCTGTGTCGTTATTCTCCACGTCTCCGCTCCATAAGTCAAACTGTTTTTAATGAATGTTTCATAAATATTATATTTACTTTGCAAATCTCTTGCTGATATCTCAAAAACCGCTCATTAGCGAACACATGTCTATATGAGACTTATTTTGAAGTTAGAATAAGCTCTGAATCTCTCAAAATATGAAACGTTTGTTTTCTAACATGTTAATTATTTTTTCAGTGTTACGATACTCAGGAAATTTTGTTTAAGGGTTCATGTCGATGGTTCACGATTATATACGTTTCAATTAATTTCGTTGGTTTTTTCCGAAATATTTTGTGAAGAAAAATTCAGATAACTATATTAATGGATCCCATCGACGAATTAACCAATTCAACTTGTGCATTCAAACCACAAATGAACTCTGAAAATGATGGTCTCTTCATCAGAATGTTATTGTGTTTACGTTCATGCGGCCGGAGTTTATTCGAAATGAAAACGCTTTTTCCGATCACATACAGGGTTATTCAGGAAAATGGTGATCCCCTCTCTAGGAAGAAGGAAAAGTGAAAAATAATAGGGGTTTGTTCAGTAAAAAATTTTCGTAACGCCATCCGTATTCAAGATACAATGTGTTGAAAAAGAAAAAATATACTCTTTTCACGTTTTTGACGAAACTACTGGCAACATTGTTATGAAATTTCAAACGAATATGTTTTGGAAACTGATACATCTGATGAATGTGTTTTAATGTCTGACTCTCATAGAGGACGCTAGTTACATGGTTCATACCAAATTGTTTCGAACATAACTTTTTTAATATTGGATTTATTAAGCTAAACTTTAAGAGATCTTAAACATCATTCAATTTTACACAAAAAGGTACTCTTGATGAAACTCGATACTGTGCACCGTTTTCGGAATATTTTGATTTGAAAATTATGAAGTAATAATCAATGCTGGTATAAAATAATGATGAATGTATTCATTGATCAAAAAATCACAAGAAAATTTTAAAAAAGGGTAAAAACAAAAAAATTTCAATTAGAGTAGGTGTTCAAAATGTTTTCACAAATACACAAATCTATTAATTTTTTTCCAAAAATCTATTGATCTTCTCAACGCTTGGGAGTTAGCTATGAGGTCATTGAAGTGTCGTTGAATTCTGTTCTTCATTTCTTGAGGTGAATTTACCCCGTTGCATACATTTTTTCTTCAAGGTACGACCAAACTATGTAATCCAAGGAATTTAAATCGCATGACTGAGGAGGCCAATGACGGAGCTTTTGCACCTCCACCAAACCATCGATTCGGAAAATGGTCACACAACCGACCGATTACGACACCTACTATCAATGTGGGCGTGAAGCTGCATCGTGCTTAATAATTAATAATAATAATAATTATAGACTTTATCAAAACTTTATACCAGCATCGGTTATTGCCTCATAATTTTCAAATCAAAATATTGCGAAAACGATGCACAGTATCGAGTTTCATCAAGAATACGTTTCTGGTGTAAAATTGAATGATGTTTAAGATCGTTCAAAATATAGCTTCATAATCTTATATAAAAAAGTTATTTAAAAAAAAAACTTGGTACGAACCGTGTTACTAGCGCCCTCTATGAGAGTCAGACATCAAAACACCTTCATAGATGTATCAACTGAAAAACTATATTCCTATAAATTTTCATCACAATGTTGCCAGTAGTTTCGGCACAATCGTGAAAACTGTGTATATTTTTTCTTTTTAAACGCACTGTATCTTGAATACGGATGGCGTTACGAAAATTTTTTACTGAACAAAACCCTATTATTTTTCAGTTTTTTATCTATCGTAGAGAGGGGGGTCACCTTTTTCAACGCCCTGCATCCTTTCAGAGGCTGGAAAGAAGCATTAAATTTTTTTACTCAAATTTTTTATGTAAGGATCATCCATTTCGAATAAAAGGAAATCTGAACGAAGTTTGTAGACTCATTCCCAACTAGTTATGACATTAGCAAAAGAGCCAATACGAATCCTAGGTATAGGGAACCAAAAAAAACGAACATATTTTGTTAATTTTCTTTCTTCTTGTAGATACCTATATATGTGAGCAGATAGACCAAGAAGCATGTTCATAAACCGGGTATGTCTGTCCGTGAGCGTGTGTCAATAAGCTGCTGCACCAGGCAAGGTGCAAAGAAGTGCAAGGTGCATCAAATCTTGGAAGACCGTGAAACAGGCTTGACGGTTTTTATGTTTGTTCACATGCAGCGAGCCATTCTGGTTCATTGAGTATTCTTTTTTTGTCGAGGACGTGTAATATATAATATCTTATACGGCAAACTAATTAAAATGAATATGTGGTAGCGAAAAAGTAAAGCAGCCTCTGTTCGATATATCATCCACCTCACCTTGGATATTCGTTGATAGGACATAAAATTGAACATCAGAGTGTGGTTTCATGATAAATTTACATGGTCTCCATCGAAAAAATTTTTCATACAGCTTCATTTGTACAATGCAGCTTTTCATTAATTGTTCCTTATTTTCAAGAGTAGCAGGTAAATAAAATATTTCATTTCATACAAAACATATTTCATTATGCATCACCGTTAAAGCCCAAATTTTTGTGGCACTTATTTCGATTAATCCAAACTACCCACTGAGCACATCAACGAAAAAAACAAATTTATATACGTTTCGTTTCGTTAGACTTGACGTTCATTTTTGCATACCTAATTTTCTCTATCAATAAGAATGTGTCGATGAATAGGAAACACTAGATGGCCATAGCCCAACTTCATCTCCCAAAATCGGTAATTACGATTGTTATTATTTTTATTATTCTTACACTTACCAACATGTACCAAATAACTGGAACTTCAATGCTTCTATCAAATAAATGAAAAATTCAATTCTGATACGATCGCAATCAAAATAAAAAGTAATCTATATTTCTACCTCAAATAAACTGGAATAGAATTTTCGACAACTTCACATCACTAAGAGATGAGTCAGTTATGAGATAAAACGCAAAATGAACATAATCGTCAACGATGTCCCACTACCTAACAGCCCTCTTCGGTCCCTGTTTTGCAAGCCGGACCGTCATAGAATTTTCTGTTATCGTGATAACTTCAGTAGTATTATTCCAAATCAATTTGTGTAACAGATAAAGTTCATCTATATTAAATACTGAAAGCGGCAAAACGATCATTTCCGATAAAAATTAGTTAAATACTATGAAATGTGCATCCAATTCAACTTTATTCATGGCTCACTATTTTGGATACAATGGCTTCCATATAAATGAATTTTAACATATATATTATTCCGATAGATAAACTATATTACTGTGATGTTTCATCTGAATCCGTTCAGTAGATTTTACTTGAAAGAGTAATAAACATCCTCACATATGTACATACAATATCCTCACAAACTCTAACATAATATAATGTTACTAAGATTAGGATACGGTTTGGGATATGATATAATTGGAATGTGAGAAAGTAGTTATAACACAACATCTAGTTTTACATTGGGTATCCCCCGCAGTATTTTAGTGTTACTGAAAACATTTGCATAAATGTAAAAATATCGACAAAAAAACAACGAGTTCACTGGAACACAAAATTTCATTGAAAGCAGTACAGTAATTTAGGAGGAGTATAAACACTAACAAAAAGAACAGAAGAATTAATGAATTATATACATTATTACATTATAACTATGGGAGTGCAGGGGATGATATGAATTTTCTTCATCCTTATTATGAATTTGACAATCAAGAAGTTGGAATTCATTCGAAGCTATCGTAATCAAACCAGAATGAATGTGAGTAGTGTTAGCATCAATATTATTGCAAGATGAAATCAAATTGAATAATAGTGGGATCGAAAATTCAGAATGTTCCAACGAGGATGATTATCACGTGAGATTCTACTTCATATTTCGCTTATACACAGAAGAAGGTAACGTTAAATAACAAATTAACCGTTAATTGTCTTCCTCTAATGAACTCTTGGCGTTTCAATTCTTACACACCGTTAATTTAGTGGGTTTTATTGCAGTAAATTATATTTATAATGTCGTGGTAAGGGTCAGCTGGTTTCGAAAGCTGGGTGTACTCCGAAATATCTAATAAGTGAATCTTCACGGTGTTCATCCACTTCCGGTGACTGCTAGGACGCGATATACGATATCTACATGGTGAATCTTGTAAATTACAAACCTATCTACGTATGCTCTTTTCAGGTAATTATATATCTGCCAGAGGTTATTCATTTGTATTCTGAGAGTGATTTTACGCTATAAGATATGTCAGAGGAACAATGTGGAATCGGGAAAAACATTAATAGTATTCTTCAATTAGAAACTTTCACTGTCACTGGATATCGAATGAACTATATACCCACATTGGAAATATAGTGAAGACATCTAGTAACCATCTTTGTAGTCACCTAATGCAGCAGTTTGTAGTGTAAACGCTTTCATTTCAAAAACTGAATTTCTAATCTCATTTATGTTTCCCAGTCATTGACACCTAGTTTTCGTTTCATCATTTTCCATTATTTCTGACACTATATGGATCTTTCTTGCGAACAACAATAATACAAAAATATAAGCGGTTTAATAATTTTTGTCTGAGAAATTCCGTCTGTATATCTGCAATGTTCAAAAACTCAGCCGAAAACCATCTAAAAATGTTTAAGTAGACTTATCGATGATAATTGTATAGTGAAACATACATGAATAAAATCACTTTGAATAGAAAATGCTTGATTGCGTTTATATCTTTTTCCAATATAATTCAGTAGGGCCTCCCAGCCATTCATAAGGCTTCAGTGATATGAAGCTCCTCAAAAAGGATCATATTTCACAACATTGTTAAAATTCATTTTCTTTTGCAAAAAATTCTGCAAAGTCATACAGAGCCTTCACTTAAAAAAATTGTAAATGACAGGTTCAGCTTGCTACGTGGGTCAACATCTTAAGGAACAAATTGCAAAGTGAAAATCGAAGAAAAAATTGTTGATTTCGTTAACTCAAAATTTAAGTTTTGCATTTATACTTTGTAAACGGTAAGCGCGTTATTTTGTTACACTCAAACTTCAACGCCAACTCAGTATAATTGAATTTTATGAGTGGAAGTTGGGGTTTTTGTCATTTCGCTGTCATCTTCTAATTGATCAGTGGACAACGTGAATTTCACTCCCAAACGTCCATTTTATTTTCAAAGCATCCAACATTGAACATATATCAGGCAATAATTTTTTTATACATCTTCAACTTTTTTCTACAAATCACAAAAATTTTCAAAATTACTCATAAAAAAGAGTAACGTCAGATCAGATAAATGCTGTATGGTAAAGTTACCTCTCGAGTAATCTACTGAAGTCATACTTTCGCTTGATAATGTGAATATTACATAATCCCTAGAAGAAAGACAGATATCTCCAATTTGACAACACTTCACCTGAATGACCATATCATTTCCGAAATGACAATAAGAAGAAATAAGATACTTTAAAAATATAAAAATTTTTCATTAGATTCTTTCTTATGTGAAGTTTTTTTTACTCAAGTATTTCATCAACTCACTTCATTCGCTTCTTCTTTCTTCTTCATTCTTCTAGCATAGTATATGTTCTCTATCATTCTGCTGCCTTTTTCCTTTTCTTCTAGACTAATCCTGTCTATATCTTTTGGCTAGCTTAGTGCATTCTTTCTCACTTCTTTGTTGTTATGGATTTAATTTTTTGATGCTGTTCCTTTTTTCCAGTCACGCTGTGTTTAATACTCAATTTCCTTTTTTTTTTCTTTTTTGATGCCCACCCCCCTCCTTTCATCTAAGCGATCTTCTTGGTCCGATATGTCTACTAGATCTTCGATTGATCTTTATTACCTTCCCTATATGAGGAACTGAGTTTAAACTGATCCTTTCGCAGTCACGTAATTATCTGTTACCTTATGATGTATTTTTAGTTTCTCATTTTACATTATTTAAGCCTATCTGCTTTCGAGCAGCTTGGATAATTTTTACTTGCATGTTCACACCTTCAAAGCTGCAATACATTTCATTGTCCCAGGCTGTTAACATTATTTGTTGACTGAAAAAAATCAATTAGAAGAATTTAAACCTAATATCGCACATAAATAGAAATTCATATTTGTTACCGAAATGACAAAACTGATAAATATTTTGATTCACGGTAAGACTATGTTTTCTTTCAGGCTGTGACATGGCAAAATGAATAACGAACGAGACACATTATTTCAGTTTTTCTTACCTTGTCATCCAGAAAACTCATCACTTGTTTCATAATCAAACACACACTACACTCAAGTTCAAATTTGAGCACTTCTGACGCACAGATTAGAGCGGTTGTATTTGAATTCAGACATTACCTCTGGCCTAAACGGAATAACTTGAAATTCTATTACACGAAATACTGCAAAATATGTCAATTCTAAAGAAAGAACTGTCTTATGAGGTAAATTCAATTAGTTCATCAATCGCCAAGCAGAGATTTCACCAAGAACTGTGCCCAAAACTGCTGAATTCCACCGAATGTCCCATGTGAAATGTTAGAAATACCGAATATTACATATCACCGACCGGTCGTTCTACTCAAACTACTCCTATGTCATTCATTGAATATGTGTACAGGTAAACACCTGTGCACTATAGGTTTGTGGTTTTGTTCTTTGACCTTCTCGTGCATTTGATTGTTTAAATTTTAAATTCATAATTGATAAGATCTATTGCTTAGGGTTTCGTGGTGTCTTCCTGCAATGGGTGCATAGTTTTCTGAATGACAGATTGATTTGCATTAAGTTGTTGGAGTATACATCAGACATTTTCAGTCAAACTTTGAAAATCCCGCAGGAGTCAGTCATGGGACCTCTCATATTCCTCCTTTTCATCAACGATTTGCCAGATCAAGTGATTCCTGATTGGATAATTATGTTTCTTGGCTTGATCGTAGATGAGCAATTGCCGTGGTGTGATCATGTCGACTACTTGTTCGGTAATTTGAATAAAGCTTATTATGCTCTTAGCAGGCTCAAAGGATCTCTTCCTATTGAGTCATTGGTTAATGTGTATGATGGTTTGTTTCACTCTAATCTAAATTAAAATATTTTACTTCGGGGTAACTCGGTTTCTGTAGAAAGGATATTAATAGCACAAAAAAGAGTTTTACTTCTTATATTTGATTACTTTATTGAAAACAATATAATGACTGTGCCTTTACTGTACATTTATAGATGTTTAATACATCTTAAAGAAAAAATTAGCATTGTGCCACATCTTCTGAGTGTCAACAGTTATAATACTAGGAATACATCGACTCTTTCTGTTCCTGTTCATAGGACGTCCAAGTATGAGTATTCATTCACCTTACTTCCAAGGTGTTAGGTTATACAACCATTCACCATCAGCAATTAGAGAGCTTGGACTTACTGTGTTCAGGAATAGACTGAGACAAATACTATTTAAGTAAGGCATATTACAGTGTCAATGAGTATCTATGCGATGCTGGTTTTTAGAGGATGAATAAGGTCGTTATTGTTCAGGTAATCTCACCTATTGCGGGGAAATAATTTTTCTTTACTTTTTCATATTTATTAGATTAAGCAATTTTTATTTTTTTTTACGTGCCCATACATATGTCTATGTCGAAGGGGATGAATAAAGTTATTATTATTATTATAACACACGATGTCTTTTTATTTTTCTCATGAACAAAAAATTTCATCTCTGGTATAAAAAGTATTTTGATTTATCAAACCGATGTCAAACAACATATTGTAAACTTGGACACTTTTTAGTCAATCATTTGAAAGCTGTGGATCCCAATTAGGTACATTCAATTGCTTATCACGTTATTGGATTTTATTTTATTTGTTTATTTACTACCATCTACACTTAATTTTCCTTCGACATAATCGGGAGGTAATCAATTCACTGAATAGATGAAATAAGACATAATTCATGTTTGCAATTCGAGAGAATTAATAATATTCATATACATTCATCAGGATCAAGAACAACTATAATTTAAATATCCTTAGTCCTATGAACAGTTAGCTAACTTCAATTCTGATTCTTCTAGGATTCTTATTTCTAGAAGCTCAGGTATAGATTTTCTGAATCAAAAGTTTTCGTTGAACGGTTCAAAGTTGCCGTTAGCTCGAAACGTTTATTTTTTATCGTGTATTACAGATTTTGCCATGAAAAAATGCGATATCACAAAGCTCCGAACAATTTCCGGCACTCGGTGCATATATCGCACACTGTTGTCATTATTAGAAGGCATTATCGTCAAAATTCGGTTTTAATCGGGCACGGGGAACATTAAGCGGGTTGAAACAATGGCCCCTACGTGTCTTCCCGGTCTTGACCGCTTACCGACCGAAAATCAAACCGGAAACGGTGACAGAGGTCGCCCTGGTCAACCTACAAGACCCCATCACGTACGGGATATTACTTATATTTTATTTGCCTATACATACGACAAGTCGGGGCTTTCTTTATGGCATCTGGTGCAGCCTTTGTCCCTTTTGATACCTCTGGGATTTATTGCTTCCTGAAGTCCTGTCTGTTGTTTGCGAGTTGGGTCATAGGACGAATTCGATTACTGAGGTGAGTTTTTGATCGAAATGCAATTATCTCATTCGTGTAATTTACGCGTAGTAGGGAGTTTGAAATGTTCAAACTTCCATTTCTCCTTTTCTCCTTAGAATATTCATCACAGTAGTCAGGGACGCAGAGATTCTTTTTTTCGTACCTACTTATTTTCCCAGTATGATCTATTAATCTCTTAGTATCAGAACACCAAAATTTCTGAGACTTTAATTTTTGTATGGATTCAATCAGTGCTGAAAAAAGTTATTCATTTGATTGTGAAACCTTTGTGTATATTAATAAATAAATCTTTTAAAGAGGGTATATTTCTGAAAGCTAGCAATTGTTCGAACTATTCACACGATTAGGGATGGTCGAACTACCTTAATGTCTCGAACTCATTTATAATCTAGCATTAAAATTTTGACTATTACCGAGCATAGTTATCGGATAGAACTACTATTGCTATCCATAGTTCTTAAAATATATTGAGAAAAATAATAGTGGAGTATCTTCTACCAACTTTGATATCTTTAGAATTCCTGTATTATTATATATAAATTCACAAAAGGATGACTTTTTGATATATAGGCATATGACGAAGTTCTCTATTATTGTATTGGTTGATCGAGTACATTGACAGTTTTCATAAACTTATATAGATGATTAAGTGCTAAATCATTTGATGACAATTCTACAGCAATTAGACTAACGTTCTTCTCAAGTTTGATATCATCGGTAATGATCAGCATATTTGTTAAAGGCAGAAATACAGAAACTGCCATTTTTGAGATTACTCAGTCAATTGCATCAGTCTTGACAGGGAAAGATTTCTATGGGTCTCTTTGTGGATCTGTGTTAAAGCGTTTGATAGTGTTGATCATAATCTTCTTTTGATCAAACTTGAGTACTATGGTATAAGGGGTAATCAACTGAAACTTTTGCAGAGTTATTTGGGAAATCGTAGACAAAAAGTGAACATTTCTGTTAATGGTGTTGACTATACATCAGATGAGGTAAATCTGACCATGGGAGTTCCTCAGGGTAGTATCCTCGGTCGCTTACTTTTTTTAATTTTTATTAATTCTCTGAAGTTGGATTTTCCCACCAGAACAGCTACAACTGTTCAGTGTCAGAGTTCATGTATACAGTTCAAATATGCTGGTGGCACAAGCCTTTTGTGTATTTCTGACAATTTTCTTCAACAACTGCTCGTGTGATAAAAACACTAAATGATATGACGGAATGGTGTAGAATTCACAGACTAAAAGTGCTTGACATTTAGCTCTCCTAAATCGAGGAATATTTTCCCTTCTTATTTTCTCTATAAGAATATTGAAATGAATTGTAATGATACAGTAAAGTTTTTTGGGTGTCATTCTAGATAGACATCTCAAGTGGTATTCACACATTGAATATGTCAAAAAGAGGCTTCATTCAGTCATTTATACCTTTATGATTTTGAGATATCACCTAGATTCATGTATTCTAACAACACTTTACTTTGGCAATTTTCAATCTATGGCATTATTTTTTGGGGAAGCTCTTCACAAATTAGTGACATTTTTGTTGCTCAAAAATGGGTTTTGAGGGTAATTTTTAGAATGCGTTTTAGAGAAACTTGTCGTGGTGTATTTAGAAGGCACAAATTATGACAATTTTTGGATTGTATATTTATAGAACTTTGCTGTTCATACATGGAGAAATAATTATTTCACAGAGTTTCAAAATTTTAATAATACAAGACGAATTCATCCTTATTTCTTTCTATCACATAAAACGCCTATTGTGGAGAAAGGTACACTTTATAATGCTATACGTTTTTTCAATGCACTCTACCAAGATATTTGCAAAAAATTGTTGAGTATGAAATTTTCAGAAAGAATGTTGGAAATTTTCTTATTTCATTTGAACCATATTCAGTTGAGGAATTTCTAGATTATTGTAGACAACATTGATTTTTTTTTCTTTCATTTTGACGTGTACTCACATTCTGTATTTATTTTAATGCATGATTGTTGAGGCAAATAAATTATTATTATTATTATTATTATTACTAAACATACAAGCTCACCTGTCTTCTAGTCATAAGTACTTTTCATTTACTGAAGAAAATTGTAGCATGCCTCATCTCAGATAGCAGAAAATGAGTCCGGCTAAGAAAATTAACGGATTCAAAACTTCGACTGATATTGCGGATCCGTAACCCTTATTCACGAAATTGGCAAATGAAATGGTAAAATTTTCGCCCTCATTTGAAAATTTGTCACATGATTCATTATATGAAAATTTCATGAAAAACAAAAATCTGGCCAATATATATATTCTACTGAAGCCAATAATAACATGAACAGAAAACATATAACGCCCTTGGTACGAAGTGAGACTCTCATTTTACCTTCCAGTATATCAAAACGTTATGTTCTGAACAGAGTGAAATCGAATATCTTTGAATTAACCCAATGCGTTGTGCTTTCATTGAATCCTCAGTGTTCTTCAAGCCTCAATTTGTAATTTTTTTTCGAAACAGTGAATTATTTGAGAACGGCTCTGAATGACTATATAGGGAATGCTATATGGACACCCTGTAGATATACAGAGATATACACGGTGTCTCACGAAATCCCTTCGTTAGAAAATTTGTCGTAATCGGAAATCACATTTGAGACTTCGGAGATTTTTTTAAATTCGTTGAAGATCCTGTTTCAATGGAAGTGACGCCAACTTTGCTTTTCCAAAGGTGGATGGCAATATTTTATTATTTCAATGTGAAATTTTTTGAATTTCTGCTAGAAAATTGGTTTTTCGTATCATTCGGAAAAAAAAAATTGAAAATGTCTCTACTGCAACATAGATACTTTCAAGTACTCATATCCATTTGGAAATTGTGGATTTCGGAGTTCCGCGAGGAATAAGAATAAGATATTTGATAAAATATGTTCTCGGTAACATTTCCAATTTTATATGTTTCTTCTCGGAATTGAATAGAAAATTATAAATAACATTCAACTACAACTGTCAGATAATGACTGAGATTCGACACTTATGAAAATGTCATAACAACCTTCATTAACACACTAGTGCTGTAATGAATTCATTACAACACTTGTGCTGTAATGAGAACCACAGAAATAACAATCCCATCAAAGAATTTCAAAATTGCAAATCGAAAATTATCCAGGTTACGATTATTGGAAATATTAATTATCATTATTATCATACACATTAATAACAAAATCTTTGCAATTTGAAATAGAATAGGGAACGATGACTGGCCTAAAACTCCACTAGAAATATTTTGATTATGAACATCATCTGTGGATGTCGCTAGATTTATGTCCTTAGACGTAGAGGCAATATTCTTTGGTTAGAGAAAGACTTTCTTTTTAAGAATTAGAACTGCCATTGCGGTACGTTTTTTGTTCCACAAGTTCCAATATATCCTTCATCGACAGTATTTCATTTCCATCCACCAGGTCGTTTCACTGCTTTAATGATATCTTAATCCAACTAGTTACGTAAATAACCATATATATTGTAATGAGTTCATTACAGTATTAAAAGTAGTGCTGTAATGAACTCATTACAGCACTGTTTCCAGTTAGGTATATTTTTCGTTTTTTGGTTGTCAACTCTGAATTCCGAGCTTATCAATTTCCAACATGGGTCAATTCAAATTCCGTAATCTATCAATTTTAGTAACGGTCGCATCAACTGCCAAGATACAAGTCACTGGGATACATAATGTGAATTTTTCATTGTATTTCGAGAGTATTTCACAAAACTTGACTGAAATAGAAAAATAAATTTTCTTATACTCATTGCAGAAGGCATTTGTAATAGTCATTTCCCATTTATGATGAAATAAAAGCTCATACTGCAACTTGTTTCAGAATATACCATTATTGAATATTTTCAGTTATATCAAACGACTTACAGTGTCAATAATGGAATTTCTGAGAAGAGTGAAGTTGCGAACTAAAATGCGTTCGCTTATTCGAGATTTGAACAGCCTTTGCGTCTAGTTCTTCCCTAACGAAAAACCAATTTTTCGTTATCTAACAAATCCCACATGTACACTGCATACTGAAGAAGAGGGGAACGTCAGCGATGCAAAAAATGGCAAAAGATAACGGCCTCTATAACCGCCGATACAGAGGCAATTTGCTGGCAGGTTCTCAGGAAAACAAATTTAATTTGGACCCACAGAAATGAAATGCCATTAAAGTAAACTCTTATAGAACTTAAAATATATCGAGGCCGTAAAACACCCTCATCCCGCAGTCTAGTATGTAGGGGGTGTCTTAAGCGCCCCGGAAAATTACTTACTGCAATTGTCCCGATCATTGCCGTCGGTCGGTTTTAAAACTAACTCTGGGGTTACGAAGCCTACGAGTTGGATTCTCTCAAGGATCAACATAGGCGTTGTGCTCTGTAAGTAGAAATCGTGATGAATACGGTATTATCGTTTTCCTTTTATTATTACATACTCTATCATATAATCTAATATTTCGTTTTAAGCATAATATTGTGAAGATCGGGATACTAGACATTGAAAAAAATTTATACATCCTATGCACGTGCAAAAACACATTTTGTTATGAGAGATTTTAAATTCTACAAGATGTTTCTGAATTGATGAAAAAATTGAATGGGTGATTCTTTAGCAAACAATAAGGGAGGGTTTTTCATTTAACTTCTTTTTCAACACCTTTTTTCGTCGCTTTGAAATTAGGTGAAACATAATTCACTTTGGAAAAATACAGAAGAATGAAATTTGGCACATAACGGATGCTAATAATATAGCAGTTTTTGAGTGTTTTTTGTAACCTTGAACTGTAATCACCAGATATTCAAAAGGAACTCATAAAAGAAAGTAACTTGAATGCTACCTATATAATCAATATTCGGCCATTCTGAAGAATTAAAAAGTATTCTTCGTGAGATGTGCTTTTTTTAGTAATTAATTAGTCAATCTATATCAGTGAAATTGATTACTTTGGCTGAATGCAACCCTTCCCAGAAAGATGCACAGAAGTAGTAATAGTTAATGGTTTAAAAGGGGTTACAGTCCATTGCGACCTGATGGTCTATTGTGCCCATGCACAGAAGTAACTTTATACTACATTTTATCAGAATGTTTAGGCGGTAGATCAAATGCTCAGAAAAACTTTAGTGTAATATTTGCAGGGGTGGAATACCTAGGTCATTATGTAAGTTCAAAATGAAAAACTCAATATATTTGAAATTGATGACTTTTTTTGAGAAATCGGTAACGGGATTTTTTTGACAAATCTACGACTGGAAAACTGAGTAAGATTCGTGAAGATAGTTTCACTCCTGATATAAAATAGCTTCAATATCTTCCTTCTACTTGTAGAAATGACCAATTTGAACCATTTCCGTTTTTTTTCTTGAATTAGTTATCGGAAATGTGAGAAGCATATGCAGAAACGCAATCTTTTTTTTTTATCTAGATCATGCTGTTCCATTATTCTCAACTAAATGATGGACCAGAAAAAATAGCAAGAAAGATAGTTTACAATGCATCGAAAATAAATCAAACCTTATTCAATCAATAGTTACGGATAACTGTTGTAGAATGTGCAGGGAGTCCTATTTGATGGCTATTTTAAAAATTTTATGTCACCCTGGATTAAGATGCAAACCTATACTAAAGTGGATTTGTTTATATCATCAAACCATTCAGTCTCTAATTTTCTGTATCCCGCATGCTTATACAAGTAATGAATACATTACATATTATGATTATTCCCATGGTTATTATTCGAAGCAATGCTGCCATAATCGTAATCTCTGCATTCAATCTGAATTAATTGAACCATCGAAAAATGTAATCATATTCAATTATTGGCCTTATCTCGCTTTCCGAGCGTTATAGTTGCATAGAAGAAGATAAACGACCGTTTAAAAATGCAGTCATTTAAGTTGTCCCCATTTGAATATCGACTTCAATATAACCCCCCAGTTTAATCAGTTATTTAAGTAGGCTATGGGGAAATAAGAATATATGGCCGAAGGGGCGACCCGGTTCTGCATAGTCTCTAGCAGACGATGAGCGAAGCTGAAGGAATTACTTTACGTTTACTGTAACAAAGAACTCCCGATTTTGTCATTCGTTGGAATACTATAAAATTTAGAACACAATGATTCCGAAGCCTTCAACTCAATGAGTTTACAGAAATAGGAATGAATTTTAATTTTTTTCTCAACCGTAGATTACCTGTTATTGAAGTTGTAGGTGAAGAGGTGAATAATGGTTTTAATGATTCAACGGATTGCATTTGATATACAACAGTGTATTCCATATCATTATATGCATCCTTTGCCTGAATCAATTCAATCTTCGAATATAGCGAAACTTGAATATAATAATAATAATAATAATAATAATAATTTATTTCCATCAAAAATTTACACTCAAACTCTAAAAAGACAATCATAACCTATAAATTCTTCAACTGAATAAAAGCATTCCTGATCAATATATCCCTGATTTTCTTCGTAAACTCTTTTTCAGTAAGATTCCTCACATCCATGGGTAATTTGTTGAACATCTTGATTCCCCAGTATACTTTTTATGAATGATTCAGAGTGGGTTTCACAAAACTAACAAGAATATTTCTGATCGGAAAATTTTGAGAAACCTACCTTTGAGGTTCTAATGAACTCTTTTATTATATTCATTCAAGGAATTAATTTTGTGTTTTGTTGAGTGTCTAATTTTTTCTTGACGAGATTTGGGAACGAGTAAAATTTGTTCCATTCGAAATTTTTCCAGAATACATTTTCCCCTTTGTCGATAATAAAAGTTGATATATTCGAATTTCACTTAGTCTTGAAATTTTTCTCATGAAGCAGGATCAAAAGGAATTAGAATAAAGATATTATCTACTTCTTTCTGTCCAGAAATGAATTGAGAAAATCCTCTTAGATCCTACAGAAAATAAGCTAGAGTTAGTAATGATTCATCCTATCCTAATATCCGAAGATGTGAGTATGGATGTTTGTTATTCTTTCACGGAAAAACTAACGGATTCTGATAAAACTTAAATTTCATATTGTCCATCTATCAGAATGACCTATAGGCTATAAGATTTTTTTCAATTTGACCATCATATACATACATACATACATACAACAACAAATTATCAAGCGTGAGTCTGTTTGAGATCAACCAGAAGAGAGAAAGAAAGACACACTTATTGAAATAATTATATTCTATGTGGATCGATTTCGGCTCTAGGCCATCATCAGGTCAACTGAAATAGTAGACAAATTATAAAATATTATGACAAAAACACGTACAAGTTGAAAAAATTCTTTTACATATCAATCTTCAGAACAATCATGGAAGTGAGCAAGCGTGATAGGCTTTGTTATTATTTACTCACCGTCAAAGGAATATGTATTTTCAGTTTCATGTATTTTAGTTTTTTTTAAAAAGGTTTACAGGTTAATTTAAGTTTCGATGTTATGATTTGGTCGTAATTGTTTTTGGGTGGTAAGTGTCGATATTTATCATTCAAGTCATCAGTCTTGCTTAGAAATATTTGCGTCAGCTGTCAGTCGTCTCAGAAATATTGATGTATGTACAGGGGTCACCGGAAAGTTAAAATTATGTTATTAGAGGACGAATCAACTTGAACAGATTAGGCGTCGAGAAATCTATTATATCATTTAGGAGATGTTCATTGTTGTTGTTCTTCAAAATTTCAAGGTGTTCTAATAGAGTCAGTTCATTAAAAATCTTTTTTTTTGATGAAGTAAAGTTAGATTGGCGAGCGAAGTGGAATGTTTACTCTCAATCAAATGATTTTTCATGGCAGAAGCGGCCCGCTTCTGCCTGATAATGGCCTAGAGGCGAAATCGATCGTCTCAGCATATAATTATTTTAAAAAGTGTGTCTTTCTTTCTCTTTTCGGGATGATGTAGGATTGTTTGTCTCAAAAAGTTCAAAATGAAAGTTCGCGTTTTTCTAAGATTTTTCTTGGTTCGTTATATAATTGGAATAATAATAATAATAATAACTAATTGTAATAAAAGATTAGGTAAGACGACGTTGCGCGGGCCAGATACTTAGGAATTAGAGTCCAAATGAAAATGATCAGAGGAATTTATCAAAAATAATCATTAAGATAAAGAATACTCTGTCGAAATAATCCAGGTTTAGGTGGATATTTAAACCTTCAAAGGACATTTTATATAGTTGACAACACTTTTATCTTCTTTAGATATGTACAAGGGTTTTCCGATTTCGTTGATTTAGTAGTGCATCTCCTTAATTGGGAGAGATGGAAAAGAACTAATATACATGTCATCTTCTCTTTTTTCGAGAAACATGAATTGCTGAATACTGCACTTCACTACGGTGTCTAGTTATATGGCTATAATTTGCCAGAACCTCATTGTGATCAGGCTCTCGAAATAAAAAAACTTTTTTGAATTGAAACCTCAGGGTGCTAGCTATGATATTTTTCAAAACACGTTTCTTGGACAATTTTAAAAATATATTTCATGATATTTCTACTTCCGAACTTATATATCAAGAATTCCGGAAAAATTCATTTTGAAATTGATTCAGAGAATATTAAGTATAATAGTGAGTTATATTATTATGCAGAATCCAGCAGTGTTTCTTCTATGAATCCTCGGAAGTTAACAGTGCTTGCTTGAATTATGTTGACCCAAAGTGTTTTTCCGATATATAATAAAATCGAAAGTGAATAATAATATATTTTTGAAATATCTGAGAAAATTCTGTCAAAAATATCATAGCTTACTATTGTTTTCATTTGAAAAAAAATTTTTTCAATCGCTCTGAAATTTGAAGCGGCACGAAAATTTCGATAGCAACTGTAGAAAATACTTCGAGAGCGTAGCATGAAAACTAGACGCCGTAGCGAATTGCGATATTCAGTAATTTATATTTCACGAAAAAACAGACCATGACATTTATATTACTTGTTTCTATCTGTTTTAATTTGGGAGATGTAATACCGTATCACCTTAATCTGACCACCGTGCACAAATTCATTGAAAGAATATAATGTTATCATTTTTAAGAATCTAAAAGTTTTCCAAGGACTCTTTATTCAAGATATCAACTTATTTTATTATTTCATATCAAACTCTGACAAATGCAGCGGAGTAGGAGAACGAAGGAAATTGTCGCGAAAACCCCAGTTAACCAGAGAAACGTATAAAAGATCCCTTCTGAGAAATATCCTATACCGACCCGCTCGGTCGCATTCAGAGTAGTTTTTCTAATAATTTTTAAATGGTCGCATTGTATAACGGAAATATAGCGGAGGAATAGCGTCACCCTACCCTCTTTACGGCTGGCGGATGTCAAATATTGAGGCCACGTGCTGGATTACGCCGGCAAAAAGACAGCTCGCAGAGATGATCGCGATAGCATAAAGTGGTTACAGGGGTTTGTTATGACTGCGGAGGATTAATTTTTGAATTATTAAATTTTTCATAGGGGTTTTCGTATTGTGCCCGCTCCCTGAGAATCTCCCCCGTGGATTGTCCGTCCGATATTAGGCGATATGAGGTCATTTTTTTCGTTTCATTCCGACGTTTTATATCGGAATCGAAGGATTTAGGGATCACCAGAGATTGATGCAATTTCGTTGGTTTTATGGTTCGCTCGTATTTTATTCAAACTTGCATGATGATGCACAGTTGCAGACTTCTTTCCCGGAAATTAAACTGCTGTTGATCATCTATCATCTCCCTACTAGTTCGTTTTCGATTGAAATAACGTGTCATCGCTAGCACTAGATTATTTTCTCAATGTATCGAAATAGGTCACGATATTCATGATTTCAAATTAACTCAAGAATCCAACAAGGACTATATTATACAGCGTGATAAAAATAACGTAACTCGTCAAAAATTCTTGTACGAAAAATTATTAAGGAAAATCCTGACACCCGTCGATTTTTAATTTCAAAAGCAATATACGCAATACCCATGCTTTTTTGAATTTTATATTTCTCACACCCCTACGCCCAGCACCCCTCTACTGTATTTTTCAAATGGAAATATATATAAATTGTGATACATCAAATGAAAGGTTATCTGACAACCTGTTCAGGAGTATGACTAAAATCAGAATTGGTTGTGTTTTCATTAAAAAATTAGGAAAGAATTCACAATTTGTGAATTATTTCACAGAATAATTTGACAGTATTGGAGTGAGAGAATGAAATAGTCTGAAACTTAGAACGGAAATATTTTGCCTACAATCCATTGGAATATGAACAGCTTTCACATATATACTTTTTCACGAAAAGTATCGCACGATTCAAAGACAGAATTTTCTGACCAACAGGATATTCGACAGGTGGAACTCCCTACCGGGCCACATTGCTTGTGCTCCTAGTCTGAATGCATTCAAAAACCGTATGGATGCACTGAACTCCTAATTGTGTTTTTTTCTTCTTTTTGTATTGTATTTTTAATGTTTTTCATGAGAGTCTATAGGTGTAAACCTCCTCTCTTCTCCTTTTGTAATAATAATAATAATAATACTACTGGGAAATCCTTGTTACATTATTTTAAGTATTTCATGATCATCGTGTTACACGTCTAGGTCAAATTGCAATTATCTTATTACCAAAATTATTAATCTAAGTATAAAAAACCATAACAGTTCTGCAGCCAGTTTATGCGTTCGACAAATTGTTTTAGATTAGAATCACGTCCTTGCCCTGGATTAAATTAGTCGTTGTTACAGTGTCACTTAAATTTAAGGTTAGCTTTAGCCCATTTTGAGGGACCCTCAACACTAAATAGGTTTGGCACAAACGGGCTTTTATATTAAGACACACATGTCAAGATAGCTTTCCATAATTTTGATAGGTTTTTCTTTTTTTTATCATTAAGTACCTACATTTATGAAATTGTGAATCCTTGGAAAAAAATTATTTCTGAATCCCGGGTAATATTCATCGAGAAGAAGGCAGTACTAGATCCAAACCTGTTCAAGAAATTGAAAAGTGAGCTTTTTTTCATGAACTATACCATTCGTTCAAAAAACATTCTTGATTCAGCACGCATTCAATGTCGCACATCGAAATAATCAAATTCTTTTCATCTCCAAAATATGTCTAAGTACCTATCACGCGCACTAAGGAAAGAATGTTCATTGTACTTGTGATGGTCTACCGCCTCTATCATCATAGGATCAAATGCACATCTATTGTTCTCTGAAATTCTCTGACGAAAAAATAACTCTGATGTTCTATATGAAATTGGGTAATTAATTTAATTACCAGTAATTATTCCGGAACAAGCGGACCAATTTTTTTCCATGTGACATTATCAGAATTTGATCTGAAATATTGCCAAAGTACACGTTCTTATAATATATGGTCTTTCAGAATTCAATTGTGGTTCATTAGCACTCTATGAACGCAAACTGTCCGTGCATTCAGTTATCGATCGACCAACATCGAAACTATATAAGAATTCAGGAAAAGGAGAAAAACAATTGTACGTAATAGCATTTTACAGTAAATGTAGGAACCTTGAATATCTGGTACTAATATGAGCATTGCACGTCGGATAGTTTTTGAGGTATGATGATTTCATTCGAATTGGTGGAATCTACTTTGTGACAAAGGTACTTTTTATTGTGTTTGAATGAGACCTCTGAAATGCAAATTCGACTTGAAAAAACTGTAGAATTGGCGTTATCGAACATGAATGTTAATAATTTTGTACATGTGTGCCGAAAAAAATTAAATTCAAAAATTTTAAATAAATAAATGTCTGCAGTTGTTCAGGAATTTAAAACCATATTCATTGATAATCACATTTATAACTGAAGATTTGTAGCAATAACTTATAATTGAAAACTTCCGCAATTTTTGAATGGAGGTTTATCACAAAATTCCAAGGATATTTGACGGTTTCAGCGCTTACCATATTGAAGGAAAAAAATTTTCAAAATTGTAGTAATTGTTTCTTGTTTCAGAGACGAGGAGAGAAAACCCTAATGAAACTTTCACGGGAATTTTTTTTATGCTTCATACTTGTAGTTTGTGACATCTCTTACAGGGTGCCCAATAATTATTAGACCGACATATAGTAGATGTTTTAGATATTATTTGAGACACTTTCAACAAACATCATGAAATGCAAAAATGCTTCGTTAAGGAGCAGTAGCCCTCTGAATATGTCATCCAGCCAAAAATTTTTGCCACATAGGTATATGATTTCGTAGAAATTGTTTCATGAAGCGAAGGTTTTATGAATTATTGAAATCAAGAACAAGAAATTGATATTTCACTCACTTCATTATGATTCTTTACATAACGAGTATTGAGTGGTGAACGAAGAGAAAATTACAAATAGATTTTTCTCAAAACCGATCCAACTGGGCGATGTCTTACAAGAGCACCTTTTTCAAAAAAAAAATTTAAAGTTTTTGAATTTGATCGAAAACATGTAAAATGATGAAAGGTAAAAAAGTTGTCACTAAAATTACCCTTCGCCCCCCCAACATGATCTGCTTATGATTGCAATGAACAAAATGCGCTCGAACCATTCGATACGTATTTTTGATATTAGCCGATGTGTAAAATTTAAACACTTCAGGTGACACTGTTTTGGAGATATGTGACAGAAAGCGTTGCTCGGAAGCCATAATCAGAGGGCTCTAGCTCCTTTGAAGCATTTTTGTCCTACATAATTTTGGTCGAGAGTGTCTGAAATAATGTCTAGAACATCCACTAGAAGTTTGTCGGTCTAATTATGGAACAGCCTGTATATTATGTTTGAAATTTCAATCGATTTTTTCGTATCAAAACTGCCATCAATTTATAAAAAATATTAGACCCATATCAACAAAATAAAATTCCTCATGGAGAATTTAGTAGCCTATCAGAATGTTAAAACGGACTTAACAGGTGTCCCTACGTGTCTTCAGAATAAACAGCCCCTTAGTCCGGCATCAAGAACACCGACAAAAACCAGGGTCAATTGATGTAAATCAATCGAAGGGGCGATAGATGGACAAATAATCTGTCTTATTTGTCACGACCATGAGAGAAAATAGGGTGGCCGGAACAGCGGCAAGAAAAATCGGCCCCAAGAACCGTAGGGTTGTTTTTCTTGGCGTTTTTCTTCCGTCTAATGAAATACTTTGAATAGCTAGAGTCCATCTATTATGCGTCCCCAATCTTGTGTGGGGATAACTGTGAGTTTTTCTCCTATTCTTTCTCCTCAAGGTTATTGACATTTATTGCGTCATGATCTACTTCCTAGAATGAAGAGTGTGAAAGCGGAAAATAAATTGTTTGTTGGGGTTTGGATTCTGAAAAATAAATTGCCCCCAAAGGGTATTAGTTGTCAGAGACGAAGCATTCTGAGTCGTGAAATTTGTGTAGATCATTAGATCATGGTCATTTTCATCCTGGAAACTGCAGAAATTTTTTTTCGAGAAGAATGTGTATCAATCTACATTTTCGGTCAAATTTTCTTCAAAATCGGATATTTGGTTTCTGAGTTTTGTGAAGACATAAAAACACACAAACGGACTTTCACATTTCTAATATTAGTATGGATAGTGTATGAGTGAGCCCCGAGATAGTTTGGAAAAAAAACGACCTGGTAGGTGATGCTGCAATCGGAAATTAGGTTTTTTTCTGGATTTTTCGCTTTCCGAAATATGAATGGGATAATAATGGTCGCATTCACCGAACGAAGATTTCGCTACTGCTACCCAGCATAAATTGAAAGCGCTGCCAAAAATGTCCACTGCTCCAGAGCGTTTTGAGTTTGTAGCGTATGTGCCATCGGATGATTCCGCAACAGTTGCACAACTGTTACGTTCGGTGAATGCGTCCAATAATAATATTTGTAATAACCGATTTTGTCAGACGAAGTTTCTCAGGCCAGAACTGTGAAATCAGTCTTCTGTTGAGTTTCGAGGTGAGAATTTTTCTGTGTGTAGATAAGAAAGTGTTTTAAGAATAGAAATGGCGAGACAAATGCGCCGTAGTTGCTAAAATCTCTCCTAGCAAATTTTGATAGATTTGTGAACAATTTATGACGCAATTACAAGCAAAGTCATCCTCTGAAAGTATTGAAAATGACTAGGTACTTGCTATATTCTGATGTTATAATTCGAGATTAAGACAAGCAATGGACTCCTCATGTGTGCTGGGTAGCGTATCTTTGGTGCAGTGGATGAATGATATGGCGAGAATCCACGAATCTTCAAGACGATTGCTATATTTGCCTGACAAAGACTCAATAATATTCAAAAAGGAAAGTCAGAAGATCGACTATATAAATTTGAGGTCTGCTTCTTCCTCATAATGCAGATGTACCAGTGCCGATTGCACCTTTAGACCTATTGTAGACCCGAAAAATATCCTTCTGCCTCCTCTTCATATTATACTTAGGCTGATTAAAACTTTTTGAATGCTGAATAAAGATGTTGATGGGTTAAAATATTTAAAAGAAGTTTATCTCAAGTTAATTGATGCAAAATTAAAGGCATGTTTATTCGGCTACAAATCAGAATATTTCTGGTCCACGGTTCACGTTAATTTTACAGAAAAGCTG
The DNA here is from genome assembly GCA_038502775.1 of Hippodamia convergens. NCBI lineage: Eukaryota > Metazoa > Arthropoda > Insecta > Coleoptera > Coccinellidae > Hippodamia > Hippodamia convergens. The sequence goes on along the minus strand of CM076610.1, from coordinate 13,565,585 downwards.
ACTAGGCCGGAACTCAGAGTATGGAATTTATTTAGTAAAGTTGCATAAGGATATTTGGGCAACAATATGAAGGCAAATCACCAACAGTTAAAGAACCTGTAGATGCCCATAAATCGCTTCGTGCCCGAATATCATTTAAAATTCATTTCATCCATTCACATCTATTATTTTTCCTGAAAATGTAGGTAGGAGCTTTCAGTAACTAGCAGGTTGAAAGATTCCTCCAGATGTTAGGACAATGAAAATTCTCTATCAAGGTTGTTCGGTCTAGCCTTTATGAGTGATGGATTACTGCTGGTTTTTGAAGATATGACCCGTAATAAAAGGAAAAAATCAAATTTAATTAGTGTTTTCAGTCAATGTTTTTAATACGTACGGTATTGTTGAATGTAAAGTACGTTAAAATGTTGTTAAACTAAGAAGAGTCGATATATGCTGTTTTGAAAACCATGTTGTAACTTATTTTTTATTTTTGTATTTGGATATGCTATTCAGCTCTATATCACATAAAAAAAATTTTTTCGGCCAGTGAAATTATTCCATGATAAACCGACTTTTTTTATAAAAATAAATGTATCATGAATAAGTGTGTCAATACGAGAGTAATGTGTGACTCTCATCTATTGAATCTTTGCATTCAAAACTGGAATCATACATATATTATCGGACCATCAAGGCTCTGTGCTGATGCAACACGACATTATCGTGTCGGCGGTGTTATACGTGTCGGACAGTCGGACAGGATTCTGAAAATTCCGAGCAACTTCTGTATACAACATCCCTCGAAAACCTCATCTCATTCCTGATAACACACTGATACACTGACTCCGCGAACAGCTGATAACTCAGGACTCTCGCTTTCGTAGAAATGAATTATTTAAACATGAGATGGGCCCTAGAAGTACACTCGCGGGGGCGCGGATAAAATATTTGATGGATTTGATGGCGCACCAGCAGTTGCTTGCGCAAAGTTCAGCTCCTTCCAATTCGTTCGACACTTCATTCTACTCGAATTTTCCCAATTTTCTCATTCCTTGAATGCGATTGAACCTCAATCCAATTCCTCTTTGAATAATTCCCGATGCAATTAGATTTTCCCATGATTGAAATTCTTGTCTGTCCATATACCTATGCCGTGTAAAATTTGTTGCGGTATTTTCCTCTTTTGTTATCTGTTAATTTTGTTTAGTAGACGACTTAGAACAGCATCAATGTCTCATAGTTGTAGTTGAACTATCATTCTGCCTTGATTGATGGAGCTAACTCGATGTTTGGGATCGAAGTCTTGGTAGTCTAATCTGAATGACTATTCCTCTGAAAAAATTTCAACCAATCATGTCAACCCATTTCATACAAATCACTAAACAATAACAATTATCATTACATTTTTTTCGGGAAATAGTCTTTCATATCTCTCATGCTTTCCAAATAATCGAATATTTTCCCTCCTGTAACTCTTAAGGGGGGAAAAAGGTATTCGAGTATTCGGCGAGCACCCGGGATAAAACTAATGAATGTCCGTGTAATGTGTAAATTGGTTGTTTCAAAATATTCGAGTATTGTTATGCCTCATTAATTTTTTGTTGATACTCTTGGGAAAGTATGCATCTCAAAAATTAGATTATAATCATATGGTTTTTACGTTGAACTAAAAATAATATTTGACCTAGAATAGATTCCTGTGGCACACACATTTCAAAATCAATTTTTTCACTCTTTGTGTTTGAGATGATTACTTTTCAGGTTAGATTCGAAAAATTGTAATGAAAGGACTTGTACTCCGCATTAAGACAGCTTTATTATTAATAGTTCAGGATTGACGCAATCAAAAGTTCGAGAAAAGTCGACGAATAAACAGAACTATTTCCAACTTAAATCATATGAGGCAGTTTCTGTACTCCTGCCTTCGGAAAAACTATGTTGACTGGGAGACAGTAGAATTTGACTCTAAAAAAAGATTTTTCATAGCCAATTCGAACCGATTTGATATTTATTCATTATTCGATATAGCATTACCAGTAGAAACAACTCAAGTGGTCTCGTCATGATACAATAATATCCAAATCATTTGCCCGAATTTGAATATCTACTGATGTGTTGAGAAATTTATCACACTACTTTTTCGAAGATGGGAAGACGTTTATCGGAAATTACGAATAAAAAGGTACGTGCACATCTACCCAAACGTCTCGAACACCAATGGACCTCGGTCGATTGCCTGTATCCGAACTTTGTCACCCTTGTCTTCGAAGTTTCGTAAAACCTCCGTGAAATGTAGGAAAGTGAAGTCAAATCCGCAAATAGCAGTCACATAACTTACTGTGGGTGCCTTTATGTCCCACACAATGCTCGCTGGTGGTTATTGGCCTTCAATAATTCACGCCATACAGTCATATCGAGTGAAATGCCGCCACGGTTTCCCGAAATATATTTCCGACCCCGAGTCGATGCCTCAGGTCCTCCCTTTCTCCTCTCCTCTCCTGTGTATTTGGAAGAGTGGTTCGTATTTCTCTCCCTAATAAAATTCTCTAGCATTCTTTTTGTTCGATCTGGCATTAGATTGCTTCGTGCGTTCCCAAAGATATGTTTTTGAATGTCCCCAAGATCTAGAACTGATTCGATTTTGCATGATTTAAGTAACCACGCATTTCGAACTCTAATGACCGTATACACCGTTTTGTATTAAACTCGATCGAGACTTACCAATTGAAGAAGAGAACATTTGTTATGACAAATATTCTTCTTAAACCAGTTTAAATCTTAATCGATTATAAAACATTACGATCCATACGAGCATCAGAGGGTTGAATCAAGGAAAAGTTGAAATTCCCCTTCAGTAATATGCTGAAAGTTTTAAGGTCGACAGATATAATCGTTATTATTACCCCCTCCTTCTTCAAAGATTGGTTTCACTTTTCCTTGATTTAAAAGATTAGATGAGCCTTTTTTAGATTTTTATAAATTGCACATTTTAGTAGATCAAAACTTACATCTTCCAATTTTTTGTTAGATGAAAAATCCCAAAGGCAATCTTCAATGGAATTTTTTTCATTCGTCATATTTCTCACAATGTCTGAAGTTGATGCAATATAATTTTATCATATAAGTATTCATATTCTTTTCATAAGTATATTTATGAAAAAATGTGGATTCGTAGTTAACTATCGAGATCTCATGTTCTCAAAGGTAGGCACCAATAATTCACCACCACATACATCTCTTCTTTTATTTGAGTCATCTGATCATTTTACGTTCTTGAATTAATTTTATATCAATAATAATATGAACATAGATCTTGAACAGCTACATTTTCAAATTTGGGAAGTTGTTGAACATGGGCAAACTTATTTCATACTCAGTTTGCATATTGAACACTAAAAGAAAGGAATACAAAATACAATAGATTACAATACAATTGAAAAATCTCCAGAATCCGATAGAGTTAAGAAAGCGTCCCATATCTTGGAAAAGAAACAAGCCATATGGTATGAATATGAGATTTATTCATTCATAGATTTCCGACAGTGTTTTATAATTAATATCGAACAACTAAAAAAGGTCGGACAAACCTTGATAAAGTGATAAAATCCACTGTATTTTCTATGAGAAATAGCATCTTTAAAGTTTCAACCGTGATATGATTAATTTTATGGGCTTTTTTCAGATGTAATCAAAATTACGGTGGGTCGGCATCACTTTTTCTTAATAAAACGATGAAATAAATTAAAAGAAACGTGGCTGTCGTCGGCCAGCAGATGTGCCAGATTTTTAATTAGCGAAAATAGGTGGTACATTGAAGGGAAAGAGTCTATAATATCCTCCGTTCCGAAGGGGGGAGGACTGAAAGGGTTAGGAGAGTTTCTGGCTTCGCTCGTTCCCGTGGGTTTGCTAAGATATTTAAATTGAGATGTTGCTTAATTCCACTCTACTGACTCGCTAATTGCCTTGTACTTAAAATATAACGTATAAAATAAACCCTTTTAAACCTTAGACTCGTAAAATGAACAAGATAAAACTCATTCGGATATTTTGCGGTATTTTTCGAAGAATTTCAGCATTAGCACAGAACAAGAAGAAAGTCAGGTTAACCTAGCTCACGGTCCGTCTTCATGAAAAAATGAACAGAATCACTTTTTTTTGAAAGCAGAAACTCTTTGGTTCTATGGTTTCTCTAAAAGGCGTGAGATTTCGTACAGAATTAAACTAATCAGGAAATAATTCGATTTTTTTATAATTCTAGTAATATAGTTGAAGCCTTCTGATTCAATTTTTTTTCTTCATACCCTGAAGTCTCGAATCTACCTCAGTTGTGTCATCAGAGTCCACTGACTGAAAGCTTGAGGAGACCATTTTTTTGCTACCATTAAATGAAATTTAATGAAATAAAATGTTTAGAAAGAGACAAAAGGTGGAAAGAGATAGCAGATAAGTGGAACTGAGAACGAGAGTCACTTCAGGTCTATTGTGAGCTGGCTTCTGGCTTGCTGTCAGGTGGTCTCCTGATTATTTAATACATAGATGAGTCACAGCTCAGAAAAATGTATTTCTGAACTGTGACCGTGCACTGGTAGAAATCCAGACTGATAGTAAACCACGGAGAACGTATTGTCATCGAGCAGAGAGTAGCATTGGTTATTACTTCATAATTTTTAAATCAGAATATTCTGAAAATGGTCCACAATATCGAGTTTTATCAATACCTCTTTGATGTTAAATCAAATGATGTTCGCGTTCAGTTCAAATTTTGCCGTTTAATACTACTTGTTAGTATTGTTGATACTAGCCCCCTGTACGAGAGTCTCAGCGTTGGATGTATAAGCTTTTAAAACATATTCGTATGTTGCTAGTAGTTCCGGTAGAATCATAAAAAATGTGTATAATTTTTTTACCATATTGTACTTCGGCAGTTTTCTTCTGAAGTTTATCGTATTGATATTGAATTACGGGTTCACCTAATTGAACAAGGAATCTGGCTTGTCCCTACGGTTGCAAATATACAAAAATTCGAATTTCATTTTCGGATAGGAAATCAGGAAATCAGCAAAACTCAAACATCGAACAACCAGACTGATATATCAATTTTCTTCCACAAACGTTTGACTCAAATGAATCTATCCACTTTTCTATTGAAATACGTTTTTAACAATGAAAACAAGTGAACATCAATGAATTTATTTCATCCATTCGGTATTTGCAGCAAAATTGAAGGATCGATTGATTCTCCAAAAGTCAAAGATTTGTTTGTCGATTGTACCTTTTTTCATCAAAGATACAACTACAAATCAGATGAAAAAGCTTCTTCGATTTTCCTCATGCTATTCGAAACGGTTAGAAATTGCCCTCCAAAATTTCGTTTCGTTCAGTGGAAGAAAAGACACTAGCCATCCCTGAGGATTCGATTCCTAATGAGGAAGTGATTCAGAAAAGACTGGATTTACTCGAAGTTCATGTGAGTCACCCGGGTTGCTAAATCCTCCTTGTAATTAGCTGAATTCTCTTTGTTTTTGTGGCATTACGGAGCTGTTCTCTAGTCGGTTAATTTCGCGAGAAACGAGGCTTGACTGAACGTGATCCAGGAGACGGTATAAAAGACTGGAGATTCACAAGCAATGAGTATGGCATATTCGTAAACTTACTTATCCATCATTGTTTGACTGTGGATTGTATCATTCTCTTAATCAAAGAAATTATTCGAATCAATTCCAACATAATTTCACAATGTAATTTTCTGGAACAGTTGCCAAATTTCGGGATAACAATGTTCCCTTGATAATTTATCTCCATGGGGTTGAACACTTGTCATAGTTTGATGTCGATGTACTAGAGGCGGTATATTATAGTTCAAGATCCCAGAGCTGTCTGACGTAACTTATTTTCACATGGCTGATTTTAATATATGTTTTGTAGAATATTATTTCTAGAATAGTATCATAAGTGTCAGACACTTTCCATGGGCAAAACTTTTGTCAGACGCTTTGAAGCTCCGAAAAAATGAACTTATTTTCACATTTCTGATTTTTAAAGATTTTATTGAGGTAACTATCAAATCATATTTCATTAGTTGGACCAACTGTAGAGACTTAAAATGAACTTATTTTCACATTTCTGATTTTTAAAGATTTTATTGAGGTAACTATCAAATCATATTTCATTAGTTGGACCAACTATTTTATTTTTCAGCTGAATAGTTTTTGTGTTGAGGGGATGTTTAGTCACTTCAATTTGTCCAACTAATGAAATATAATTTGATAGTTTCCTCAATAACATATTTAAATATCAGAAATGTGAAAATAAGTTCATTTTTTTGGAGCTTGAAAGCGCCTGAAAAAAGTTTTGGCGCTTTGGCGCATGGAAAGTGTCTGACACTTATGATACTATTTTAGAAATAATATTCTACAAAACATATATAACAATCAGCCATGTGAAAATAAGTTACGTCAGACAGCTCTGGTATCTTGAACTATTAGATCCATTCGATGTGAAAGAACACAATATTTTCCAACTTCGCATATTTCTAGACTGCGTCGCTTGATAATTGTATACGAGATAAATAAAATACATCTAATCGAAATCAAGTTTCAACTGAACAAGTGACAAGTATTAGCATTTTGAAAATCCAATTTGAAAGTTGCAAATCGATGTTTTTATTCCAATACTGAAGATTCAATCATGTACGTAGATTTCGAAGGTCTACAGATGTCTCCTTTTGCCTATCATAGTTTGTTTTTACTTTCAGCGTCCAATGTAACCTTGTTTGGTCGATTTCGTAAGAACGAACCGGCCTACAGTTCAAAAGTGAATTTTCAGTTTAGATGAAAGATAAAGATGAAGCCTTTGGAAATGGTGAAAAACGAGAAAAAATAATAGAAGAATGGATCTTTTCGTTAGATGAGAGTCGAACACTTGCTGACTCTATCACTAGCAGTGACAATGGCGGCTAGGCTATCGAACATCTTCCCTACCTCACGACCATAAAAAAAGGTATAATACTTCCGAAATACAAATTACTCACTTGATGATTCAAATCACGTGTGAATCCGTTGCAGGAGGGCTGCAGATAGAAATGAAACTTCCGAGTGAGTCTTTCAAACAAACTTTTACAAAACATTATGAAGAGATGCCTGTAGCGCACTTGAAAAAATTAGATTCTAGGTTAATGCCCCTCTCTAAATTAGAGTTCTAGATAGCGTTCGATTTGGCTGATTCTACAAAGTTACCTCATAGATTCAATACCACTACACAAAACATGTCGATGAAGCTTTTCATGCAAGTTTCATGTTTTCCAACAAAGGAATAATTTCGTTTCAAGCAGAGCATTTCTTATTCGAAAAGCAGTAATATTTTGTAGTTCTAGAAAAACATAATGTCGTAAGGCCCATGCTGCCCAACACAATTTTGAGGTGACAAAATATAAGGCTTACCAATATTGTTCTTGATTCATATGTTTCGTCAGAATTTGTTTTAGATTTTTTATCTAGTGTTTTAAATATGTTAAAATAATGATAGCATATCGTTTTTGAACAAAAAGAAAAAATAATAAAAGCTTTACATGAGTTTTTCCTTGAGTGGCCCATATTAAACGCCTTTCCCCTATATCTATTAAAAAGAATGAAAGCAAAAGTACAACTACTTAATGCCCCATGGACCCGAATACCACAACTTACACAAGGCAGATTTCCCTCCGTAACCTTCTACGTTCACCATCAGCAGGTTACATGGAGTTACTATGTAGTCATCGATTTCAATACACCGATTCGTTTTCCACCTTATGCCCACAACATCGAATCATTCCACTCGAATGGATTCGTATCTCCTGGGAGAGCACGATTGATTAAAGAAATCGCAATATGTCACGATACACGATTGTGCCTGCGCTTTAACGAGTGTGTGGTTCTTAATTCACGCGGCAATTTGCCACGCAACCTCATAATTCCTGAAACACGACCGATATAAAGTCGAAAACTGGTGAATGCCACTTCGGTTCAGTGGGAATTTATCGATTCTATGTTTCAAATACGTAACGATTGATTCAGAACAGTTCCTATAAAGTTCCTTTTACACTATATGCGAAACCTGCTATATAAGAGTAATATCTATAATGCTTCACACAGACTCAAAAGAGAAATGTTACATCAATATCACACTTTTATTGTTGAAAATAAAGTTTTGCTACTTGGTGAAATGTGGCTTTATGAAAGTTTACATACTTTCATCGTACAACTAGGACATCATCAAGAATAACTCTGAACCTGCTTTTTATTTCAACAGCCATTTCATATGCAAAAAGGTTCAGGCAGTATTTTATTACATAAGGTTTTAAAGTTGTCCCCTATTCTTTAATATACTCATTGAGTATAAATCTTATGTCAATACTTTAGCCCGGTGGTTTCAACACTATTCTCCAGAGGAATTGTGACGAATTCTGAGAACCATGTTCTTGGGACGAGTAATGAAATCAAGAATGACCAGATCCCTTTCCCTAAACAACATAGGTTCAGTGTGTTTCAGAAAAATCCCAAGGTGCCAAGAAGCAACAAAGGAAGAAAGGAAGCTTGCCGATTCCAAACGGAGCACCAAGAGGACTACCCGAACCCGAATCCTTATTCCAGGGCTCGTGTCTAGGAAACCATAGGCCAGGATGGCCTAGGAGGTGACTATGAGGCAGACTCAAAGAATACTGTTAGCATCACATGAAAGGTAGCACTGCTAGAACGAAAAGGGGTGAATACAGCTGACTACACCTTCCCCCCTGAGACTGAAACAGTCCAAGGGCCGGACCAAAGCTGCAAGTTAGGTCTCCATCCTACAAGGACTTTATTGTAAACCTTGGATGGGACCGAATGAGTTATATCAGAACTCTGCCGATACCGGCTGTATTCTCGAAGAAGCCAGGAGCATTAATTTGCACCGAGGCGGGTAGTAGAGTCGTCCAAGACCTTCCTGAGGACCTACCCACGACCGGAGTTCAGTAAGCAAACATGGGGACACAGGGAACTGAAGTTGAACATTAAGCAATTCCTCCTTACAACGAAAACTGTGCACTGAAAGACTTCGATACTAGTTAGCAATCTCAGACCCACATTCCAACATCCAAGGGCAGGAGTGAGCTCAACTAGGCATCTAACGCTGAATAATTCCATAGTGATTGGTGTCCCAGCGGCCGAAAAAAGATTTAGGTCTAAGACTCGCTGATATTCAGCTGATAAGCAAGCAGCTGCAAGGCAACAGAGAAAAAAGGTTTCTGAGATATCAGAAGGATAAAGGTCTATTATAGCTCTTTTCTTGTCAGGTTTTCGGGAACATGGTGGTGGTTGGGTCCGGGCAAATCCTCGGCTTCTTCGTACTACTAAAAGGGTTCTTTTCCTCGATGTAATTATCGATGTAATTGAGTACGGTTCTTGCAGATTCCAGCAATTAAACTTTCTGCACCATATCGTATATAATCCCCTCCAATTCAAACTGTCTAAGATCTTTTGGAGGTTTTTGATTTATTAGTCTTGTGGATGAAATAGCAATAACGACGGTTCTACTGTCTTCTGAGTTGTTCTTCCAGATCTCTGTATTTGAAAACTCTTCATACGTGTTTATCACATAAATTGTTCTTCTTTATTTCAATATCGTAATGAGTTCAGTACTGTACTGAAAGTAGTGCTGTGATGGATCTCATTACAGCAGGGACGGGCCGAAACGAAATTTTTGGGGGGGGAAATCCATCGAAAATTTTCCAACTTGAAATTGAATTGACAGGAATTCGTTATATATATTTCGGTATAATATTTGTTTCGGTAAAAAAAATTCAAAACTACGAATTTGAACAGAGTGAGGAGTAATTAACTTTTTTCCATCTACCGAACATTCAATTAAGTAGATTTTATGGAGTTTTTTTTTCATAAAGAGTATCTTGATGTTGCTTGAAACTTTGAGAAACACTACTTGTTTGTTTCTTCAGTTTTGTAGCTTTTCTTCATTTCGTGGAATCTGGGAGCGAAGGCACGGCTTATTTTCATCAGAGAAAATATTTTTTCTGAAAAATCTATTCTCTCCATGCCGTGGAAGGAGTAAATATTGGGAATCAAAGTGATGAGAAATTATCGTTGAGTCTTTATTTTATGGAATCGTTTTTTTTGTGAGGACTACTTTGAAATATGTTCGAAACTTTGAGACACACTTTTTGTTTCATTCTTTAATTTAGTTCAGTTTCATTATTTGGTGTATCTCAAAATTTCAAGCATCATAAAACAAAATATTTTTCACAAAAAAGCAGATTCCATAAAATGAAGAAATATACATGATTGAATGTTGGGTAGATGAAAAATTAAAGTTAATTACTTACCACTTTGATGAGATTCAAAATATTGAAACTGCTCATCCCTAACATAGATCCATTTCACAGAATAATGGGAACAAAATTTTCAGAAAATATATTTCGTTTGATAAAAAATAAGCATTACTTTTGCTTACCGATTTTATGAAATACAGAAAAGCAAAATAACTCCCTAGTTTACACAGAAAAAGTATGTCAAAGTGTGTGTCATAAATCAAGATCTTTCTTTAAAAAAAAACAGATTCCTGATTTGGTAGGGAAATGGTTTTGACCTAAATCACTCATATTGAAGAAACAATTTTGAACAAAATTTCCTAATTTGAGTTGGCGATTTCGAACTCTTTTGCGGCGTTTATTGCAATTAGTGTTTGGAATTGAGGATATATTTGGTGTTTTGAAAGATTGTTGTTGTGACTTCCGATATTCTGTGGTCACCACCCAAAATTTTCTATCACACTTCTTTTCCTTCGTGCATTTTCTGTTCATAAATTTTTTAAAAATTTTTTATAAGGCACCACATAACTCAAACTTCACTTTGAATCTTTTTTGGTTCATTATTTAAATTTATGTACAGGGTTTCCCAAATTGCTTGATTTTGACTGTTTTAGGTACTTCTGGACCAGATGGCTCGATTTTCGTGAAAACACCATTAGTGAAAACCGTTTCATGATATCTTAATTTTTTTTTATTTTGCAAAAATTATCAATTTAGAAAATGTGCCCAAACTTTTCTGTTTACGAAAATGTCTGAACACGATATGAAATTTCTAGAAGGGCTTTTCCACTGGAAATAAGGAACTATATTCAATTTTTTTCTTCTCGTGGAAAAAAACCATTTTTTAATTTCAAATACGAACGCATTTTTTTTTCATCTTTTGTCATAAAAAAAATTCAAAGATGAAGAAAATTTGAAATAATGTCTTATTCCGGATGAAAAAATTCTTGTTGAAAGTTTTTATCTTTTTCAGATATTTTCGAAAATGGAGAAGTTATGGCACATCTTCAAAATAGAAAAGATTTCAAAATTTCATTATCTATTTTAGTATCTTCGAAACTAATGAAGATATCGTGAAACGGTTTTCACTACTAGTATTTTCACGGAAATCGAGTCCAGGCCTCCTTTCAACGTTTTTACCTATATAGTCTAGAAGTACCTGAACCAGCCAAAATCAAGCAATTTGGGATACCCTGTACACATATTGTTTATTCGCAAAACTATAACACAATATACAGGGTGTTTCCTTAACATGCGGCAAAAATTCAGGGGGCTGTTCCTTGGACTATTCTAAGAATATTTTGTCCTTTGATGATTTTTGAAAAACCTCTTTGTTTCGAAGATACAGGGCAAACAAAATTTTAGATAATAACATTTTATTATGAAAAATTACATGAAAATTTAACTTAACCTACAAAAACTGTTGAAAATGACCACCTCCAGCCAGCATACAAACATCCAATCTTCTCCTCATTGACTGCCGATAAAATGTTAATTGCTAATACATCACAAAACGAATTCAAATGAAAACCGTGTTTAATCTGTATTCCTTTACCATCTGAACTTATCAATTTTAAGTCAAAAAACTGGCCGTTTTTTATAGTTGTCAAACACATTTAAAAATAAATTGTACCTACTTAGTAAACACAGTGCGGTACGCATTTTTATTTATACTATTATCAATTTTAAAAATATGAAAAATGTTGTTCGCCCTGTATCTTCGAAACAAAGAGATTTTTCCAAAAACATCAAAGGACAAAATATTCTTAGAATAGTCCAAGTAACAGCTCCCTGAATTTTTGCCGCATGTTTAGGAAACACCCTGTATGTACGAAGAGCGTACCTAATGGTGATTCTGCTTATCTGAAAGTTTCAGCTTAAATTTATGATACCAGATGGGTTTTTTATGACACAGTCTATGCTACGTAACTGAAAAATTTACAACTGGGTGCCTACTTCTTGAGGCCGCATCTCTTCCAACACTTGATGGTAAAAATATTGGGTTGAATACAATTTATTGCCGGCTATACATATATTGTCAAGTACTGATTGCAAACTTGTTTTTTCTAATTCAGATTCCTTCGTATTTCATAACTCCCTTGGAATGATGTATTTCAACTGCTTGGAAATTTTACCAACTGCTTTGAAATTTTACCAACTGCTTTGGAGTTTCTCCAACTGTTTTGGAATTTTTTTCCAATGCTTTGAAATTTTGCCAACTACTTTGGAAGTTTTCCAACTCTTTTGAAATTTTTTACAACTGCTTTGAATTTTTTCCAACTGCTTTGAAATTTTTCCAACTCCCTTGAAAATCTTCCAACTGGTTTGAAAATTTGCCAACTTCGTTCAACATTGGGGGGGATCGTCCCCCCCCCATCCCCCCCCTTGGGCCCGTCCCTGCATTACAGCATTGTTTTCAGTTATATTTTTCGTATTGGGGTTGTCAGTACTGACCTGACATCCCCTTATTCTTCAAATCAAATCGATTCAAATTCCATAATCTGTTAAATTTCGTAAGTCACACCAACAGCCAAGATAAAATAAAAAAGTCAGTAATCTGAATTTTTATTTGAATTTCGAGAGTATTTCACAAAACTTCACTGAAACAGAAAAATATCGTCCAATACTCATTGCAGAAGGCAATTCCAAGCTTTCGAAAACGAGCGACTATGAAGCGCCCTTGTGTTGGAATAGGAACTCATTCTTCAACTTGTTTTAGAATATACTATTATTCGCGTTCTCCTCGTCAAGGAGAATCATTCTTTTTCAATTCACACATAGTACACCGAGGGTCTGGTCATAAAAATTCCATCTTCTAATGACAAATTAATTTGAGAAGATAAAAATTCATAATTTTACAGCTAATTATGCTGAGTTTAAACCTATAAAACTTTAGTAGATAGCTATTCTTACGAATTCTTCAACGAATTTACATCAGAAAATGTGATTGAAAAATAAAGTCACCGATATAGTTGAGAGTGCCTTCGAGGTCAAGGTGCTGAAATGAACTCCCGAATCTAAGATGCGCATAACTTTTGAAAGGTGTCATGTAATGCAATTTATTTGTTATACAAGACCAGTTAATAAGGTAATTCAAGTTTTCCAAAGCATTTTTTTTATATGTCCAAAAAAAATTAACAACTAGATTAAATTTTTGTCGGATTTAACAGAAAAACGCAGTTAGGTAAATGGTCTCATGACATGATTTATCGGTTCGAGGAGGAGATACTCGAGTATAAAGTTCTTCCTTATTAACTGTTTTAAACTTAATAGAAGTAATAGTAATAGTTTCTATTTCTTCTAATTTTTACTTAATTACGAATAATCGTTAAATTATTTCGATGTGATGATGATGATGATGACTGATGTCAGGTTTGACAAAGTTACGATTCAAAATGACTTGGAAACCTTTCGTGATCATATTTACCAAAATGATCATCATAAATTGCCTTAGTGGGCCCTATGGAAATAGTATATTCTAAAACAAGTTGCAGAATGAGCTCCTATTCCAACACGAATGCGAAATTCGAAAACGAGCGACGAAGGAACGAGTTTTCGAAAGCATGAGTGTTGGAATTGCCTTCTGCAACGAGTATTAGACGATATTTTCTCTATTTCAGTAAAGTTTTGTGGAAAACTCTCGAAATTCAAATAAAAATTTTGTATTGTATTTTATCAGTTGGTGTTACTAACGAAATTTGACAGGTTGCGAAATATGAATTGATTTGATTCGAAAATTGAGTGGATCGGGGGTCAGTACTGACAACCACAAAACGAAAAATATAACTGAAAACAATGCGGTAATGAGTTTCATCACACCACTACTTTTAGTACTGTAATGAACTCATTCCGATACTGAAATAGAGAAAATAATATCAAAGCAGCGTTCAATTGACGACATTGTTATTTGCATGACTCTTATTTATTAAATCCCAATAAAATGATTTTTCTTTGTGAAGTCTTTGAGAAAAATCCGCTCAAAAACGTTATCTAGGTAATTGTTAACTCTTCTCTGACATATACATGAAGCATAATGACTCTATGAGTCTGTTATCAACAGTTCTAAGCCTCACAAATACAGGACTTCATTGTGAACCACTTACAAATATTATGTCACAATAACCTGTGTATTGACGAGTAATTTTCAGAGAATCGTGATAGTTGAATAACTTTTGTGGAAAATCAAATAATCATAATACATAATAAAATAAATTCTTATCGATGCATTCATGAAAGAAATGTTTTGATGAATTTTTGCTAATATTTCATGATTTGCAGGAGGGAATGAAAAAATAAAAAGGGGACGTTTTTCACGATCTCAACATAAAAGGGGGAAATGAGACGACAGAAGTTGCAATTCCAGTGAAGTAAAAAATTCAACGCAGCTTTTTGAAATAAATTACACGAGAATTTCCAGGAAAAAACCAGTTCGAACTTGACAGACTGAGATCCGAGTGCTCTGAAAGAGGGTCACCTGGAAGTATTAGTATCAGCATGAACCAGTGCTATTCGCTTTGTGACGTCGGCTATATGACTGAAAATTGAGAGTAATACACTTAATAGGAGAATAAATTCCATAACTCCCACGCAATCCTCATACACCATGGGGCCTTGTCAGGTGCAAGGTGATACTATCACAACTTCCAGAGATATTTACTATCTCCTTCGCGGGTGACTAAATAAATTGCTTCTATAACGTAATAAACTATTTTACTCCAATTAATTGCGATAAATCCATCTATTCCAACCTGTTTCCTATTTATTAATTGCTTAAATTAATGGGATCCGCCAAGTTTGTTTAATTATTACCAATGGTATTAATAGGGTGAAGAAAAGAAATCCAGTTCTATCGAGAGATTATTATAGCCATGGATTTTTTTTCATGACACCGAGATTTTCGAACTAATTAAACATAATATTGGAAATGTAAAGTAATTTTTCATTCATTTATTATACTGTTTCTGGTTTGATAATTTATGGGTGATATTTGCAATCCTCATTTTTCATCATATTTTATTATTTCCCTCATGTGGTCCAGTGAAAGAATCTCTTAAAAACGAAGACTTCAACTTGAGGGTACTTAGCATTAGCTTCCACCTTGCACGCTTTGAAATACAATGGCCCAAACTAGGTAATAGTATAATCTAAAACAAGTTGCAGAATGAGCTCCTATTCCAACACGAATGCAAAATTCGAAAACGAGCGACGAAGGAGCGTGTTGGAATTGTCTTCTGCAACGAGAATTAGACGATATTTTCTCTATTTCAGTCAATAAAAATAAAAATTCAGATCAGTGACTTTTGTATTGAATCTTGGCAATTGGTGTGACTCACGAAATTTGACAGATTACGGAATATTGATTGATTTGATTTGAAAATTGACAAGATCTGATCTACTACTGACAACCACCAAACGAAAAAAATAACTGAAAACAATGCTGTAATGAGTTTCATTACAACACTGCGGACATAATTGAATGCAATTGATGAGAGCTTGAAGTCTGTGGCTCTGTTGGATTGCCTCACAATATACAACATTTTTTCTTGAAGAATGTGCTTCATGATGAATTCATCCAAAATATATGATTTTTCTCCAATAAGCAAAATTTTGCACTATTATTGCCATCAATTATTATTTACATGAATACTTAGTCAATTTCAAACTTCAACATGACAGTTTGTAACTAAAATTATTATTCCAATGAAAAAAGGAATTTGATCACTAAAACTCCAATTCTTTTAATAACCATTTATCTGGCAAATTCCTGCATTCCATGGGCAATTTCGTCATTCGTACTGAAGAAAGGTTGTTCTTTTAACTGATGTCAAACAAGTGGCAGGATCCATTCGGCATCAAGACTTTTCTTCTAGGATGAGCTCATGGAAAGGTAAGTATGACATACTTCACAGAAACACAATATATTATGTTCTGATTGAGAATTAGATCGGATTCTCTTCAAGAAATGTCTGAAACAAAATTAATCCAAACATTAATAATGTTATTTCTCACACTTATTGGTCAGGAGCAAATTAGTTGAAGGAAATTTATTCTCTGAAAACGAATGAAAAATAAAATTTCGGAACCTGAAGAGAAGTATTTCTTCGGAGCATTGATTGCCGTGTCGTGACGGCCAATGAGATAGAAAAAGGTGTCAGTTTATACGACGCAGAGTCGATTTTAAAATTTTCATCTGGAAATTCGCAAGATAATATCGGATAATATGTATGTTTGTCACAATTATATCAATTTAAAATTTTCTTTTAAATATATTATGTAGAAATTAAAAACTATATTTCTTAATGAATTGATATATACCTACATTTATTTTCCTTATAAAATTTGAAAAAAATGTGTCGAATTTCTTCATATGTATTTTGTCGACAAAGAATATTTTCAACCAATTTTCATGATTTTTGTAATAAGAGATCTCGTATTATTCTCAGCAGGACAAAGACAACACAATAAATGTGGATTTTTATTTTTCTGCAAGTCATCTTCATGGATTTTACGAAGGTTCCTTCCTCACTAACATATTTCACAAATAATGGAGGATATTCTGCAAAAAAAGTCAGCATTTATTAAAAATTGAAAACAGGGATCAATTCACAAAAACCACTCAAATTGAATACTTCCATTGCAGATTCCATATTTCACACCAAATTCGAATAGCTCGTTCTCGTTGAGTGAAAATATTAGGTAGAATAGCAATGATCTTTTCTAGAAATCTCTTTAGTAATTTTCAATGAAATCACAGCAAAGTTGTGAAGTTGTCAAGGTTGTATCAGAATAATGAGAATCGCGTTAAAATCGAGTTGACCGTTGACAAACCAATTTCGTCGATTTCACACTAGAGATCTTTCTTTCAGAAAATCCACAATCTTTCTAGAATGTGGTGTTTTATCACATTAAAAATTACTGAGCTCAAAATTAAATTAAAAATTACCTTATATCATGAAAACCTTGGATCACTAACACAGTTTCATAATTTTCATACGTCTCATTATTATTTCGAGGATTATCGAATCTCCATGTCGAATCTTATAAGAAAAACTTTTAATAAAACTGTGATGAATTTTGCATGATTACTGTCGTCTTGTTTCCATTCATGAACTAAGATTCCTTCGAGTTCCGATCCAGCGTCGGCATTCTCAATGGGATTAACGAACCGAGGCTGTGCCCATCTATTTTTCATCTTGTATAATAAATCAAAGAACACATAACACATGCTCGAATACTTTTTACGATTGAACGTCCCACAATCGATGATTTCGTACGATGTGAAACCAATTATGTATTGATTATTATTAATAATGTAGACTACCGTATTGCAGCCGAACAAATTTTAATTAAGATCAAACCGGTAAATGAGCCATTAATAACAATGCCCGCTGGACTTATTCATCTAAGTTTTATAGTTTCAACAAAACGCCGACTACAATGTGGAGATATTTCTGAAGATCAATTATTGTTGAAGTAGGTAGCAATTGGAAAGTTATTCATATAGAAGGTATAGATAGAGCATTCACAATTAGTTTTTTTTCTCCTACCACAATTTTAATCGTGAAATTCAGCAATTTTGAGGTGGATATTCCGAAAGAATAATTCAGTTCTGCAATTGAATGAATTGGGTTACATGACGAAGTAAAGCGAGTGTTTGAAGCAATACATGCAAGACAAATATGACAAAAACGCATCTGGTGATTTAGAAAAGACTGATAAAATGAATAAGTGGTGGATCCGTTTCTACACCGGTGTCCCAGTATACCTGTTCCACTGGATTTCTCCATTCTCATCCATTAACGAAAATAAAAATTGGAAAATTTCATGTTCTTGAATTCGTTCAAGGAAACTGCATTTGTGGAAATCAAAAATTGAAAATCACTTCTGGTTTGATCGACCAGAAATGAATCTGACTTTTTTATTTCAAACAGTACCCTGTATATTTTCCTCAATATCTGAATTCTACCCAAAACTATGTATCACACATTGTATTTTACACTTGATTGGATGGAGGAAACGGCAATTGAAAGGGCATTGCCTGCGGCTTTTTCGATTTGCACTTAGGGAGTCAATTTGACATCCAATAATAAAAACTGTTTATCTCAAACAGTTGTTTTTTTCAATTTTTCGACTCAAATTCAAAATTTATTGATGGTGTATTTGTTCATCGTTTCCAGTCGTTTAGGGAAACCATTTCATTATGAATCTCGGTTGAAAATTCGTTTTTTTTTAGATCTTCCGAATCAATAGGAGAAATCTGGTATACCCAATCTTTCAAATAACCCCACAGAATAAAAACCAGTATTAAATCTGGATACCTTGTAGGCTATCTTATCGTGTTTATGAATTATCAGTTATTATCGAAGCCAAAATCAAAATAAAACAAAATATCGTAGCCCACTGTAATTATTCCAATTTGAACTTTTAATTGTCTTGTTTTCAAATCAAATGTAAAATACCAGAAGTGATACATCGTTGAAAGGGTAATTTTGAGTAGAAATAAAAAATTCCAAAAAATTTGCAGTGTGCTATTTGAAATATAAAAAGTCAGAGACACTTCCGGTCAATCCGGGAGTACTTGTTTCTCTCAACTAAAGGTTTCTTGAATGAATTGAATAACATAAAATTTTCAAAATTTTTATCTTTCGACATGTCTGAGATAATCTATTGGAACAGGTACACTGGGTAACCCTGTATACAGGATTCCACCATCATTGATTCGATAAAAGCAACACTGAATCGTTGATCGTATTTCGAAGCAGAGAATTTAGAAAATTGTTTTTTTTACGTTTCTTTTCAATGGGCTTCGAAATGAGAAAGACATAGTATTTTCCAAAAGATCTTTCTGCCGTATTCGAATGTCAACTGTGATATTTTTCTTTGAAGGAAGAGAGAATTAGCCTGAGGTTACTGCGACGAAAAAGGAAACAAAAACAAAACCAAATCCAAAACATGAATATTCGTATTTCTCGTATAACCTCCCCATGTCGACCAGGATTTTATTGTTTTACAACCCTTTTAATAATCGAAGAACATCCCCATCCGGAATTCCGCATCGATACCCTATGTCACAGGAGCAAACCTTTATGGCACCTCTGTCGATGGAGTGTTATAATTCAAAATTCCGAATTAGGCAACCAGCCTTCGATATACTCTACGTCACGGTGTTGGTAAACAACCCCTTGGAGAATGGTGTTGAGATTGTTTCGGCTTTTGCGATCTGCAGGTTACGTCAATTTCGGGTGGTACATAAAAAGGATAAAAGTATTTAATATCTTTTATTCTGAGTGAACCTCTCCTGATTTTGTTTTTGAATTCGGAGACTGAAAAAATGTTTCACCGCTTACTGTTGAAATTGCCGATACATTATACAGGGTGTACCAATTTCGACGGCCTATTAGGCGTTTCTGGAGAACTGGACCTGTTTGAAATCTGAAAATTGGGATTATGTTATTGTTTGACATTATCTATTGAGATAAAATATTCTTGAAACCTGACCACTTTCAGTTATAAAGGGAGTGAAAAAATTTCCAAAAAATTTTTTTTCTGTTTTTTTGTTTTTGAATTGGATAGAGTATGCAATACATCCGTACTCAAATCGTAGCATTCGTCAAAAAACTCTCCAAAATATTGAGAAAAACTGAAGAAAAAAAGGAGATAAGAGTATTCGGTATCATGTTCATTCATCACAGATTACAAACTGGCCTTCCTATCATAGTTACGAGAATTTCGAGAGAATCGTTCAAAATTTTTTTTCTCGAAATCGTTGGTAGATACGACAAAACTACAAGAGACCGAAAAGTTTAGTATAAGAACAAAGCTTCTTTTTACATTTTTTCAAATTAACAGTTGCTCACCAAAAAAAGTTCTGCAGAAGAACAGGTGGCAGTGTTCCAGAAAAAATATCACCCTGTAGATCTCCTATCGAAATGGCCATGTCACGTGGTGAGAACTCTCAAATGTAATATCTACGCCTAATTTCAGTTGAATATCTTGTGAAGTGTAGGTAATATGAGAAAAAAACTTTGAAAAAATTCAAACTTCAACACTCTGTATCTCGAAAACGAAACGTTTGCGACCCCATGTTTATGGGACTTTTTTTTCTTAAACTCACTTAAGGAATCTCCCCTTTTCGTTTGTACGTTCAATTTAGGAACACCCTGTATTATTTTTGAGTACTGTGTTCCACAAATGTCAAAAAAAATTCATTTGCTGCGTTAGCAGGTGGATATTTAGTAAATAGTTAATAGTTTAAAAAGGGTTACAGTCCACTACGACCTGATGGTCTATTGAGCCCCCTGACAAAGCATTACAGCTCGCCTTCCAGTCCCAAAGATTTTATGAAATCCAATATCTCGGAAGGCTTCAGTGAGGGTAATTCCTCACTCCTACAGGTCTCTTGACCAGAGCATTGTTTCCTTTGGCTTATAATGCCAAAGCATTCTGTGATTAGGTGAATAGGAGTTTCTTCCTCCTTCCCACAGAATCTACACTCGTCAGTGTCCGATACGCCCATTCTCAGCAAGTGCTTTCTGAGGCAACAATGCCCTGTGAGAAAGCCAGTGAGGAGGTGTAGTTGGTTCTTACTGAGATCCAAATATTTTTTGGATCTTGCAGTTTCAAAATTCCGAAGGAACTTTTCGGAGTGATCCAACCCTGGGAGATTTTGCCAGAGTGTTTCTCTTTCAGTTTTCTCCTTCTCCAGAAACTTCTTCTTACATGTACATTTTGCTATACTACAGAAAGGTTCTGGGCCAGTGAGTGGTTTCCGAGCACCCTCTCTGGCAAGTTTATTCGCCTCTTCGTGACCTTTGACTCCCCAATGACCAGGAGCACAGATCAAAGAGACCTTGTTTTTCTTGCCTACTTCATTGAGTTTGATCCGGCATTCCCATGTCGACTTTGAGTCGATGACATAGGAGTTCAGTGCTTAAATAGCAGCTTGTTTATCTGAGTGAATAGCTATGTCGCAATTCTGATAGTTTCTCTCTAGATTAATGTCTGGACATCTTTCGATTGCTAATATTTCGGCTTGTACTTGGCTTTGGCCCCTTGAACCCCAGCGCCAGCTCCCGTGTTGGTTTGAGAACCATCTTCATACCATTTAACAGTATTTTCTTTGTAATTTTGGTCGGCGTATTCCCGCTCTCATTCCTCTTTTTTGCATAGCATCGTACTGAAGTTTTTCTCAGTACTTACTGACCATTACATTACTAGGAAGGTTCGCAGATAAGATGTAGTTACTCAGAGAACTCTAGACCCACATTACCTGCGCCTTCTCTAGATATTCTGAGGATGGCCTCATTGGCCATCCTGTCAATCACCAGATGTAGGGGTGTGAGATCCGTTATAAAGGCGGATATTTAACAGATAGATCGAGTGACTAATAATGAGAATTCTCAGAAAGAGCTTTCGCAGATTGGTTCAAGAAAAAGTATATGCTAGAATTGCTAGATTTTATTAGATGAAATAAGGTATAGTTACTGATGAATTCAGATTAGGTCTCAGTGTTTTCTTAAGAGTTTGTTTTCAGAACATACTTTTGCCACCATATTCTTATATAATATAGAGTATAAAGATAAGAAACGTCCATATATATGCAGTGTTAAAAAAAGACTACGATTTTCGGTTGTTAGGAACTCTGAATGATTAGATGTCGTTAAAATTATGCTTACCGAGATTGAATTTCGACTTTGTCCTGTCCAGAAATTAGCATCTTTTGAGACAAAACCGAAGTATCGACTAGGACATTTCTCCTGACCAATAATCAAACTCGGCAACTCGCAGTCCCAAGTCATCCGCTCTAACTACTGACCTACACTAAGTGTTTCATAATTATCATATTTAACGTATCAATATCTGGCGCATTCAGATATTTCCTAAATGACTTCGGAATAAGTAGATGGCTTCGATGTAAGTGTAGTCCCTTCGTTCCAATCATTTCTTCTCTATAATCTTTGACGAAATCACATGAAGAGATTGTCTGGGCATATTTTTTTAAATTTCATTGCATAATATCATCAAGACTGAAACAACTGTCTGAGCCAGAGATAACAGTGGGATGACGCAGCCAAAGATGTTATCATGACCGGGATCAATCGCAATATTGACGTCTTCGAAGAAAGTGATCCTTTAGCGATTTATCCTGGCGTCGGGACGAAACGCTAAGTCACGTGGACGTGACCAAATCAGAGTAAAAGCCGGCGGAATGAATTTCCTCCCCTATTTGGTGGTAAATCATACCCTCCGCTGTCGTATATGGCCTAGTGCTCCTGCCTGCAGTGGCCACCTCGGTCAAATAAATATAGGAGAATTGATAAATTGAATCAGGAGGGCATAACCAACTTTTGGGAAGAGAGAGTGGCTTTTTCTGATTCAGAAATATATTCGGATGAGTGTGAAGACTGGGGTGCTAGATCGCATTAAAACCTCTGAACTCAAGGTCGGGATATAATGCAAATGCAATGCTGAAGTGACTCTAATACTGAAACATTATTTAAAATGTTTTTTGACTAATATTGTATCTATATTTCTTTAGTAACGTTCCAAAGGAAGTACCTAAAATGAGTTTTGTTCTCTAATTCTGTGTCAAATCTGCCACATCTTGCTGAAACGAAATCGGTTTTTGGTTTCGCACAGTTCTCATGTTAATATTTATTCGTTTACTGTTGACCTCCCACAGATCTTCGATCAGTCTAATTTATGAGGAAGAAAACGGTCAATATATTTCAATGCAAAATTACTTAACTGAATTCATTGAGAGATTCCATCAAATTCAATAAAAATTCAATGAATTAGAGAAAATAACGTACAGAAGGCTAATTTCAACAATCGCTCATTCAAATACTGGGCACTTCGTGGCTCTTTTTCGAATTTTGAATTTCTATTACTTACACTTGCATTATAAGTAACTATTATTGTGTGAAATTTAGTTATGCAAAGTTAGTATTGAACTCTATCACATCGACAGACAATAATTAACAATTTTGTGTCTCGATAGAGTTACAAAACCAACACAAAACACAACAACTAATGTAAGTCTGGGGGAACAGTAGTGCTCCCGCCAAGACGTGCCAAGCTATCTTTTCTCGAAGGGTTTCGTCGTATTTTTGAAAACTCATAACTTGAGTTTGAAAATATAGTAGATGAGCAAAATTTTCAGGATATAATTTTGAACGACGAGGCCGTATTCCTAACATTGTCAAAAAGATATCAGATCTCATGTAGAGCTACGCTGCTAACTCCAGAATCTTCATTTTCACAAGTCGTTATTTCACAAACCCTATGCCTTGGTCGGAAAAAGTGACTTGGCCGTTTCGTTACTATAAGAACTATTGTATGACAGAAAAGTTATGAACAGTGAATACATTTTTCATCTTACGCTCACGTGGCGTAAAAGAAACGGCCAAGTCACTTATTTCGATCAAGGCATAGAGTTTGTGAAATAAGCTTGGTTCTACATGAGTTCTGATAACTTTTTGACAATGTTAGGAATACAGCCTCGTCGTTCAAAATTATATCCTGAAATTTTGTTCATTTGACAATGTTAGGAATACAGCCTCTTCTTGGCAATATTTTACATGAAAATGTTTTTGGTTGGATAGTCTTTACTTTCATTGACGACCTGTCTTTTGGAAAAAAACAAACAAATTTGGTTCAATCAAAAGGACAGTTTGCAGAATGATAATTATTCACGATCGTAATAACAATGACAGTATCAGAGTATTTGATCCCAGTCGAGTATTTCAGAAATCTTGTGTTTCTTTCAGATTGGCAAATCTGTATGTTGAAACAAATATTGGACAGAAATGGCCTACCGTTGACTTTCTGATCAATACATGTACAATAATATACATTTAATTATATATCTGAAACAATCAACCGAAAAAGATCATATGATTGACTTGGTTGATATAATAATATGAACAACAAGCCTACTATGTAGAATAACCGCTATAAATCAAGTTCAATTTTGGGGAATTATTTATGGGATAATACTTGACACTGCTGGCAGTTGAACTTGATAAATAACAGTAACAAAATAAAATATATTCATAAAAGTATAAAAACGTGTATGAAAAATATATAGTCTGATCCATATTAAAAAGGATATTGAGCCTTCAAGATAATAGATAAGTTGATGAACTTCACTTTCATTATTTACTTCTTAGTGAATCGAAATGAGCGCCAATCCATTCAGTCTTTCATGGCCTGTGGAGTTTCTCAAATATGTTTCGAGGCGTTTGAAGAAAAAAAAGGATCTCTACGGGATGTGTGTTGTTAAAGGTAGAGTTCCAATCGTTTTAGAAGTTTCATAAATAGTTGAAAACAATTCCTTATTTTATTCTTGGATATTGTATCGAGAGCACCAGGTCGGTCGAGATGAAATTCTGATACACCTTCAAATGAGTTTCATTCCAAAATTTCGCTATATGATTTGAAATAGTCCTGGACTGTTTGTCACAGTAAACTGATGGGATCAAAATGTACATTGATGGTAAGGCAGATTTATGATTGTTGAATGTCGACTAGACTGAGTCCATGAAATCATCTGAGAGGTTAATCATGAAGTTGAGTTTGAAATGCTCCTCTGGTATCTTAGATTCCATAGTTCTACTTGTGACAGTGTAACGACTCCATAGAGCCATATCACGTTTCAATCGAGGGAAACTGCCTTTTAAAGGACTAAATTTAGGATTAGAATATAGTGATAGAGTATGAAACCAAGTGAAAAATGGATTTCATACGCGTGCTCGAGATATCCCCCCACCCCTGGCTCTTTCGTTATAAATTATTGGAAAAATGTAATGAAAATGGCAGAATTGTGTAATTCAAGCAAGAATCGTTGGAGCTGTTACCGCAACCTACAATGTTTCGTAAAACATACTAAATCTTTCGATTCCCTTCCAATCCCCTCATAAATATTCCCACCCCCAGATAGCCCTTCGATAACCTCGCACTCAACTTGCCCTTTCAACCGTATACTCCGATCGAACAATGCACTGCATATTTGGATTCCAGATACTGCAACTTGATGTTCGAAAAGAATTGGAACATTTCGAACTTTTTTCAGCCTGCCACAATAAAATATTTTTGTTTTGAGTTTCGAGCAGTAAACAGAACATTTGAATGAAAACTATCAACCCCACATACCTAATTCTTAAGGCCTGTGTAGTACATATAGGTAGATATATTATAGATGAATATAATAAGTGAATTCGAGACATCGAGAATTTTTACAGTAACATTGAGAAAATTGAAGGTCCTAACAATACACTATAATCACCTCAAATCCACACAACAGTAACAATATTTTCAAAGGGAAAAATTAATTTTTAAGTAATATCGACTTCAAATACTCTGAATTTTGGAACAAACCGGTAGAACACAGTTTTTCATGAAAAATGTGTACCTACCCATGCTACTCCTTTTTGAGACCAAACAGGAATCAAATCAGAGAAAACAACTTGGTGATTTTGTCTTGAGAAATGAAACAAATCAGTTTAATAAATTATTAATATCATTTCAGGCAAGAAACAAATTATTTACCTATTTGAAATTGACAAAATTCAAGAATTAATAAGAAATAGAATGGCAAGCAAGTGCAGACGAGGGATCTGCAGCTTATGTCTATGGTAAACATTGTATCCTCCAGCTGTTCTTTCAGAATGACAATGAAGAAGAGCTGGAAAATATAGTTCAAGAAGGCTCGTTTCACACTCATATCGTGAATCTACTAAGTTCTTTTAAAAGCAGATCTCGACCCAGATGAAAAGTTGTCATCATCGATATATCAGAATCCATCCGAAGCAGTGTGCATCAATTCCACCTCGAGCATATCGTTTTACGGTAATTGGCTCTTTGACATCATTTAGAGAAAAACTTACAAACACTTTCACTGCACAAGTTGATAGCACAAAGGTTTAACCATTTCTTTTCCACATTCACTTATCCTGTATCTTTCTCCATTTAGCAGAAGTTTTCATTCACCAGAGAAATTTTGAAACTAGATAAAATTGGTCTCTGTGCCATTGAATTTTTTTCTTAAATCCACGTGGTTCTCGAGATATTTAAAAAAAACTGCCATCCGAATTTTTGTGAATGCTTCTTTAATTTCCTGAAGAATTGGCATTCGAAAAAATATCTCTGCTCTGTTGATACTATCTTGTGACGCAAATATATAAAGGCATTACAACTATTTTCTTCATTTTCGAAGTAAATGAAATCGAAAAATTGTGCTCCTCGAAGGAAAACGCATATTTCACTAATTCACAAAAAAAAATTGAAAAAAGTAAGCCCACAAATTAATTTGATTTTCAACGAAAATTGTTTTACATGATTGTGCCGCAATTGTGTCCAACTTTCGATGTTCAGATTGTCGAACATAATTAACTGCTTTTTCCTCCTACGGCAAAAAAACA
This sequence comes from Hippodamia convergens, assembly GCA_038502775.1. Lineage (NCBI taxonomy): Eukaryota > Metazoa > Arthropoda > Insecta > Coleoptera > Coccinellidae > Hippodamia > Hippodamia convergens. Next base: position 13,538,846 of record CM076610.1, on the reverse strand, counting down.
TCAGTAGATTGTAAGGAAATCAGTAGAACTGACGTTTTATTCTCAAAAAAAATTTTTGTAGATGATTTTACTTGATTTGTGCCGCTCTGTGCCCTTGAAATTGATCTTCGACAGCTGAAAGCTGAAACAGATCGTGGTTTAAACTCATACTGAGTTATGTAGGTGCTGAGTATCACCGTTCAAATTTTCCAAAAGTCTCTAAAATTTCTGAAAAAAATCGACATTGAAGAACAAGTTGTTTCAGTAATTAAGTTTTTTAATGCACATTGTAAAACAATGCTCCGTTCGTATTACTTGTTCCGGTGAAATTTAATTCTTTTACAAATAATGGCACAAACCTAGCACAATTCAGCACAACAAAAAGTTTTTCAAAGATCAGGAAGTGCTGAGCCAATTTCACAAACATTATTGCCAGGTGTACTGATTTTATAACAATCTACTGATTTTTAAAAATTTTTCCATTTGGTTAGTAAACTGTTGTTTATTTCTCAAAATCTGTTCGGCACATGTAGGCAAAATCATGTCGAACAATTTTCGTCGAGAATAAATTACTGCTGGGCTGAATTTAATAATCTCTTCATTTTTATCGGTGAATTTGATGGATATTTCCGAAAATTGCAACGTCAAAACTTCACCCTCGAGTAGCACAATTTTCTGAATGGAAAGAAATTTTTGAATGGTGCTTCGCTGGCCCGTTTTAAAATATTTCGAGAACCATATGGATAAAAAAAAGGAAGCAGCAAAAGGCATCAAAAAATTTTCTTGAAAATCCAAAAGTGAAAGTGCAACTTCACCCATCTATACTTCTATATATACTTTGTGCGTTTGTTTGTCCCCTATAGACTCAGGAACCAGTTGACCGATTTTGATTAAACTTTCACTATTATGTAGAGAATTCATTTTGGGAAGTTTTCATCAGTGGCGCTCATGGTGGGGCCTCGCGCGCAACAATCCGAGCAAATATTGATATTGCAGATCCCTAATTATTCATAAAGGTTTTGAGGGTAAATTCTAAATAAATAATATAACCAATACATTCATTCAGAACAAAATTGAAAAGAATAATATGTAGTTTTTGTATATTGCGCCTTGTCGGAACGTAAAAATGGGTAATTGAGGCACCAGATGTCCGATCAGTAGGTAGAATAGAATGCACACAAAACAATTATGATGAAAAATTATCTAAGTATTTAGGTACAATATTTACTCATCCCAGATTGTTGATACTCATGAAATATTTATAGCCCTGTTGACCGTCTCTTGGCGGTCTCTTAAAACTTGAAATATTCGTTGAATTATCGTCTTATAAATGAATTCATTCCATTGTAGAGAATTACGGAAGGAGGAGCGCAAAATCTGCTTTATTCTACGAATCTAGTGATTAGGGATGAGAATACTGGGTTCAGTGATGTTATATTCTATTTTTTCTGATGTAAAACTTCCATCACGTTAAGAAGTCAAATTCACATTGAATTAAGAAATTAATTCAATTCATTAGTTTCGCACACCTATCATTTCAGTGTTGCTTTTGTAAGTATAAATTTGGATACCAATCATCCAATGAATTTAATCGATACATAATACTTCATTCAAAATCGGATACTCAAAAGTATCCAAGTTGCACAATACTACCCCGAACTGCTCCGAGCTTAATTTTGTAGATCTTCCAATGTTACATTATATTTATATATTATATGATTATATTTTAATTAAAACTCGAAATTTATATTTTCATAAAACTTCACCATTTATTTTCAAATTTGACAATAACCTATATCAAACATTCGGACTTACTTTCGCATCACATACTTTTCACAAAGAAGAAGGGGCCTTGCGAAGACCTCCCGCCCGGGGCTTCGCAATGGCTAAGGCCGCGCCCTGGTTTTCATGTAGGATTCATTCCTATATCACGAAGAAATGAGAGAAAAATATCGAGTTCTCATGAAGAAATCGGTTATTAACTCGGTTTTTTCAGGCTTTTACGGCCTACGCTGGGTAAACTATAAGAGATAGAGAAACATGGTCAGAGACAATTTTGTAGTGTTCAAAAAGTTCTATAAAAAAGTTAGCGACGGCATATGTCTAACTGCTGAGGACAACCCACGATAACCATTTTTAACATTTTCAGTTTGATGAGAGCTCCCGACTGGCATGGAATGAATTCATATAAAAATGAATGCAATTGTTATCTGCGGCATTTATTCCTGATGAAAAATGCTTTTTACAGTATAGTTTTCTAATGGATACTTCAAAAGTCACCGCAGGTTGAACGAATGAGAATTTGAGCAAGAAATTATTGAATCTACGCGTCACGTAGTAACGTGCCTGGTTCTTTTTCGATACGAGGTTATGAATGTGGGTTGCGGACCTATCAGTACCGTTTTAAATTGAAATATTACGCAAGCGGAGCTCGGGTTTGAGCTAGTATTATTATAATCAGGCATAAAAAAAACTACAGGGCCATACCTTAGTTATCTTGAACAATAAACTGGCTAAAATATTTTCTCGAATATATATTATACAGCATCTGTATGATAATATCGCAGTTTTCGAATGAAATATTTTTAATCTATTCCAAGTGAAAACGAATGTGAGCCTCTCATTATCCACCCCAAGAGTTCCAGAGATTCCGGCCTGGAAGATTTTTTCTTGCTGTCGGCCCCACTGTTTGTGCGTGAAACCGTCAGCCCTAGGGTAAGGAGGAGGAGAGTCGCAATTTTTCTCGCATCCTACGTGATTGGAATTCTTACAGTTAAAAGTATTTTGTTCTGTTGAACGATAGCTTCTTCTGCTCTTTCATCTCAACCACATCTACAGCAAACCCTACTTTTCCGCAATATGAACCAGTCCAAATTAGAGAGCATATTATTATTTTGCTCTTTCATTTGCCGGAGGGATACTTGAAGGGTGGAATAGAACTTTCGATTCGGTTCTTAATTCCTCTTGATAGAGAAGAGAAAATGCTTTGGTTGTATCAAATTTTTCTTCGATTTCTCCAGAAAAATTTGACCATTACAAAAATAGTATGTATGAGTTTTCTTATCAGTTAGCTTTTTTGGTTGTTCCATACATGCATGAACTTTCTGGGGAATTTTCGAGATATAGGGTCACTCTTTTGGGGTTTTGCACAAAACAGAATGGTCCTAGCGTAGGAAGTGTTTCCTCGAATATATCCCAATATGTCTTGTAATTTTCATTTTTTCTACTGATGCTTCAGGAACTTTTATTTCGGAAATCCCAGGAATGGTTCAAGAATCAGTTCAGAACAATATTGCTCCAAATTTGTATAAAATCCGTTCATTGTGCTAGATCTTGTATCCAATCCTATGCCATTCAAAAGGTTTGGATATTCTCTAGTAAGTCGGCTGAATTATCATTAGACATTTATCGAAACTCAAATACAGGCCTAACTTTATTGAAATATCATATAATAAAATATCTCTAATGTTGGTTGGATATTTTTTTCTTGTCAACTATCGAAAACCTGAAAAAGGTAAGCAACGTGATGCGCATGAAAAATTTCATACAATATCATTGGATGCTACTGCGACCCTAAGGTTTCATCTATGTGAAAATGAGTTATGTCAGATCGCTCTGGGATCTTACTCCAATAGCGCCACTGTAATTACAAATTACAAATCGAATTATCATATCGACCAAGCATTAGAATTTCAATCTTGATAAATGATGGTTCACTTGTGTCTGAAATATTGGCATATTACAGAAACTTGCCCCTAAGCTTTATGAGCATTCCAAGCCTCCCTTTGCTCCTCTGACGAGCCGCCTTTGATTTCAAATCAATTCGGGCGACTCCTCCAAATCTGAAAAAAATCGGGCAGTTTCCGATTACCACGACATGCATGAAGCCGACCTAACCCAACGTAAATTATGAACACGTGGAACAATTGTCCGGCACGAACGTTTTATTAACCATAGAACAGTCGGAGTCATAAATTCAAAAACCGATGAAAATTTATTGTTCATTTGTTATTTTCGCATTACACCCAGTGTTTGGTACTCCTCAAAGACATAATCGACATGCGAAATTTATTGCTGGACATGTAACATCCTAATGGTAATGGGATTAACTGAACCTTTGACCCAATGGTCGCACTAAAACTTAACAATACCATGATTATTACTTTTTTATTGCCGGTGGAACTGTAAACGAAGAAATGGTGGTTGTATTTTTGCAGGGGTTTCCGCTCTTTACCACCTCGGGATGCTAACTGGATGATATATGAATTTTTAATGAAGTCGGTCAAACCATAAATTACAGCAGGACCAAAGACATCAATGGGTCTCCATTCGAATACATAATCCCATAGTAATGAGATAGGTGTATCCCCACAATGCTTGTTATGACACTCAAGTATAGATTTTGATCAGTATTAGTTTTCAATCCACCCTTTCTCAAAGCTATTTGGTGAAGGATTGGTGATCAAATAATCTAATATGAAATTATTGCCATATGAAGCGAGTCTTTGACTTGTACATATGTTTCAACAATAGACCCTTGAGATTAAAAAAGAACACTTTTTTCGTATATCAATTTTTCGATTCAGCCTAGATAAAAAGATATAGCCATTTCTAACTTTCATAAGGAGATTGTCATCCTTGAAAATATGCTACTGAATATTTTTACACCATAAGATATACCGCTTAAACCTTCAAAAAAAAAATGTAGCAGAAATTTAATTGTGAAATATTCGTTGATTTGTGTCTGCATCATGAAGTTTTTCTGCTTCAATATGAATAAATCTGCGGCTGAGGTTCATTGAATGCTGTCAAATACCTCTGGTGAGGCCGCTCTTAGTGAAAGAACGTGCCGAGAGTGACTTCAACTCTTCAAGAACGGTGATTTTAATGTGGAAGACCAGCATGGCGGTGGAAGAGATAAAATTTTCGAAGATGCAGAAGCGGAGGCATTACTTGATCAAGACAATCACAGGCTATCGCTATCGAACGCAAGCATTGAAATACAGACGGTCGCAATACAACGGGAGCCATATGATTTTGCAGAATGACAATCCTAGACCACATGTTCCGATAGTGATCAAGACTTACTTTTAAAATTTTTCTTCTCTCCTTAGAATTTGACATGCTGGGGCTAAAATAATTTTTTTGTATCATAGGATAATTGTCAACATAATTAATGTTCTTTCGCTTTCCTACGACTGATGAAGAAAACTTTTCATGCTTCTCCGTCATTGCAACTAGACAAGCAGCACCACCTTTTTGCCTTACTTTCCATCAAACAATTTCGACTGTTTTACGAAAAGATCTTGTGCCTGTCGAGACTGAATCACATACTATGGGATCATGGTGGGATCGTTTTATAGGGGTTTTGAAAACTTAATATGGGTTTTCTCTCCCAGTCTCTGAAACAAGAAATAATTAGAAAAATTAAGTGAAAATTTGAGCACTAAAAATCAAAAAATTGTATTTACAATATTCTCTGTATTTGTGGAAAATATTATACAGGAGAAACTTCAAGACCATTAGAAATCAGGAAACGTGAACATAAAAATAACATGAAAAATAGAGATATTGGTAGATCACAGATAGCGGATCATGTGTGTTCCAATACCGGCAATCACATGATGGATTGGAATGGAACAAAAATTCTAATGACGGAACCTGATGGTTATAAAAGAAAAATCAAGGAGTCAGCTTGTATTTTGTTGGATGAGGCTAATAATCTCGCCAGTTGTTCAGTAGGAATAGATCGAATTTGGATGGATTTATTGAAAAAAGAACTGGTTTCAGGGAATTTAAATAAAATAACGATATCAATATCTAGTAATCAATATTGATCTATGTTCATCATATATTGACAAATGTCAATTCAAAAATAAAAAAAATTGTCACGATTCTACAAAGTTGAATGAAAATCAGTTATTGTCTGATTAAGGAGTCTGATTTAGACTCCGAAACGTACGCTTAAGATTTCAAAGTGTTTTCATTTTCTTTCTGTTCATTGTTAGGCAAAAATTTCTTCTCGTAAAGTTTTGGCCCTTGACAAATTAGTGCTCAAATTTTTACGCAGGGGCATTTCTTATATTATTAAAAAAAAATTTCTGATTATTTCTTGTTTCAGAGACTGGGAGAGACAACCCATATCGAGTTCACAGGAAAATGCAGAGACCTCCCAGAAAATATTTCAATAGATAGGGGTTTTGAGTTGACAGAATTCGTTGATTAGGGGTATTTTAACCTTTCTTTGGTAGTTGAAAATTCGTTATAAGGAGGTTCTCCGTAAAAAATTTTCGTAATGTAGAGGTATAGTTTACACTGACTCTCATGGACAATTCAAGGGGATTAGAAAAAAATTCGTTAAATCGGGGAGAACGTTATATTGATGAGGTTTGCTATATTAAGGGTAGATTTCACAAAACTTCGATTGTGGCGTTAAATTAATTGGATCCACCGCTATTCGTTGAAACTTCAAAACGGGTGATTCGATTGGTTCGAATTTACGTAAGGTTTTTTAATCGTACAATTAAAGCTTTATGAAACCCGCCCTAAGTGTACAAGTGTTCCCGCCTGGGAACAAATTTCAATTTAATTTGAAAAAGCTGTACACAGTTAACATTTAAATGTACAACTCCACTATTTTCCAGAGTTATATTTGTAGTAGCTCAAGCTATGAATAAACTCTATATTATTATTTGTGTAGTACCTTTGTTTCATCACGACCAGTTTGTTTCATTTCTCGTTGGTGTAGGTGTTAAATCCGAGCTCCTTCAACTAAGAATTTCAACTTCGAACCAATGAGTATGATATTCTGAAAATTTTTCTATCTGGAATTCATAACATCCACTGTCTACTAAACCCGTTCGATTTTTGAAGTTCAATCAATACGACGTTTACTGATCCACTAATTAAATAAATAAATATGTGTTATTCGGTTTCGCAATAAAAAGCAAAATTTATTGCCGCAATTACAAAACTCCCGACCAGCCACCGCTATACAGGGACAAGATGCGGCAATTCGAAAAATCCAGGGAATTTATATTATTGAAGACATGGCCATCGTTTTATATTGCAGATAAATGACGGAGTATTTCTTTGTTAATGTTGTAATTAGAATGAATCCGAAGAGTCGTCTCAGTCGGCAGGTGGTGGGATGCGGTTGGAAATTGCAGTTGTTGATGAAATTTTACACCTCGTTCGCAAATTGTTCGGCATTACTTCGCCCAACCATATTTGGAAAGGCAGAGCTTCTTCTGTACATTTCGAAGCAGAATTCTCTCGGAATCAACAAAAAAGTTTAATCATGAAACGTATACAGGGTGAGTTGAGGACATCAGACAGTACTAAAAAAGCGCTACTCCAATTTTCATTATTTTGCGAAAAACTTTTCTGGTTTTCACTAATAATTTTTTTTTCAATTATATTGGGGATGGCTACAATCATTCATTATTACAAAATAATTTCGACGTATCGACTTGGACTTTCTCAGGACTTGAAAAAGAACTAATTAGGAATTAAAGACTGGAGGTCACTCATATTATACAAATACAAAGCGTGGATAAGAAACAATCACGATGCCATCAAATAACTGCGCATCCCATCAGGGCACTTAGTTTTACTTATTTACTTCATTGTTATCTTGACATATCCCATGTATCTTTGTGATATCTGAAATGACGAATAGAATTATTACTATTATTATTATTATTATTATTATTGAGGAGTGTGTATTCTGTTTCTGTTTGGTACGAGGTTTCTCTAGACATTTTTTCTCCACGAATCAAAAATCAATTACAAAGATTTTTCAATAATAGTCTGGCACTGACGAAGTAAAAGCATGTCATATATGCTAAATTGTTTAAAAACTTATTATACAGGTGTCCGGAAATGATGAGCGAAAAACTCAGGGGTGATTTCTATACCGAAAATAAATGGTACCTCTTTCTATAAAGTTTTCCATTTTATTCTTCTTCCTAAAAAAATTTCTCATTCATCGCTTGCAAGCAAAAACTACTTTGCGTCTTCCTCGAAAACGGTTAGTTTTGTCGACACAAAAGACGTATGCCTTTTTTGTGTGTCAAGAGAATGAAAATATTTGGTCCAAAATTAGGACCATTCAAACAAACGCATAGTTTGTGACGCCGTCTACAAGATGAGAGTCTAGTAGAACAGAGGAAGAATCGAAATCTCATTGCGATTCGATAACGAATGAGAGACTGGACTGTTGGAATGGCGAGTCTCGGCTGCCGCGAATTGCAATGCACATTAGTCGCATCCGAACGTCAGATGTGATAGCTAGACGGTTTGAAAATGAATTATATTCGTTTAAATCAAAATGTTCACGGTTAAAGAGAAAATTCAAATCATAAAATGTTACTTCGGTGGTCAATCTATTGCGGAGACAATAACTTCTTACATTGTTGCCTTTGGAGATAGGCCGATACCTTCACGTTCGGCCGAAATAGCTAGTATGCCTAATCTTCTCAGAGATATGAGATTTTCTCTTTATAATATAGTTTTCGCTACTGTTTGGCACAACAAGGTGGATCATTTGAACATCTAATTTAAAATTGTCGATCTTCAATTCCGCATGTTTCAAAATTTGTTTTTGTTTTCCTTTTTTTATTTTTATAGAATTAGTTTTTGTTTTTTAATTTCGTCTCGTAGAATGTATTTTTTGTTTTTAAATTTTTTTCTTTTTCTAGAATTTATTTTATTTTCAAACCAGTTTTGGCAAAAAAGAACCTGAATACTAATTTCCACAGGAAATTATTTGTGTCATTCATTGAGGCAAATAAATTCCTCGCGTCAGAGCGGATATGATGATACCGCGTTTGGAATGATACTGATTCGATTGTACACATTGTGCGCTCTACATCCCCACCCAACCGAATCTTTCGGCCCAGCCATTTATTCGATATGACTTTCGTCTGAGGTTTTGATTCTGCCACTGTTCAACTAGAGTATGGCCTTGTTCGAATTTACTATAGAAACTGTGATGTTTCCAATTGTGTTTCCTGATCTGTGTATTTAATATCGCATTAACCGTTGACTGTTGAAAAAATTTAGTTCCTTTGGTTTCCACAGAATCGTGTGAAATTCATTCCTTCCCCAGGAAAATACTGATTCTCATAAAAAAAACTATAATTTTATTTATATCAATATTCTTTTGCGAAAAAAATTCTTTAATATTTTCTTTAGTTCATCAACTGTTAATCCTCAACCATTTTATTATTTTTTTTTCAATCATTTTATTCACTAAAATTTTTACTCCAATGGCCAGTGGTATTGAAGAAGTACTGTTATTATTGTAATTTAAATTTTTATTCATTCCAGAATCATTATAGATAAGAGTTTATGACAATAAAGTATATCCAAAATTTTTTTACCGCCCTTCTTCAAACAAAATTCTCGCAACACCCTTTTTCATGATTAGATGGAATGCAATGGACATAATGAAAGAGGCATATATCTGAATAAAAAAGTAATCTCGATTTCATCGTACCAACTTCATTTGGATTCAATCATTAACAATTAATGAGTTATTTCTATAATCATTTTTGTAATAAGAGAACTTGTATCTATTCATGACCAATATTTTGAAAAACAATGAAGCAATTTTCCATGATTTACTTTTGTTATTGATCTCTCAGCACAAAATATAAATTCAACTCATAATCTTCTATGAAAATATTATTGGTTTACCCAATAACACTGTCAACATCATCCGGTTATGTTCTGTTAGGACGTCTTCCTCATCATTACTGTCCACTCGAATGGAAAGATATTTCTTTTTCTTTTGGAGAAACTTGAATTGATTGCAATTCTCAGATAAAGATCCATCAAGAAAATCTGTGAAATCTAAAGTGGCGAGTAAATTCGTACTGATATGATGGGAAGGTATGTGTCGCCTATAATGACGTAGGAAAATAAATGTTTGAAGGGGGCATGCGGGGTCTATCAGGAAGGAGTGCCTAGCTTGATGTGTTTTCAGATGGAGGTCGACTGGATTGAGACCGAGGAGTAAAAGAACTAACTCGTATTCCTCGTTCAGATTCCCCAAATGTTTATGTGGGATAGAGTGTAAACAATATCTAGCCGTTCGGAATATCGAATATATAACCAGTTTTGATACTTTTTTCACTTAGATTAACCTGAAAGTTATAGTGTTAGAAATCTTGAACCTTCACATCATGAAAATTCGTTGTCGGTTATTGGCATAGACTATGAAGTAACACTTTTTTAAAAGCATTCGTGCAGGTTCAAACATTTTTTTATTGCCACCAGCACTGAAGCTTTTTTTTTAAATATCACTTAGCAATTAGTTTTTTCCATTTTTTTCGGAAAACTAGATGCCCCTATGTTACTACTTAAGATAACTGCATTCAAAATGTCACGTTTGGACAATGCGAATGCTCAAAGTATAAATGCGCTATTCCAAGAAAACATTCTCATAAATACAAACTAAAGGTATACTTTTAAGGAAAAGAAAAATTCTTTGCTTTTACGGAGGCCACACCGAGAACATTTTCTTGAAACATAGTTGAATGCAAAATAGTAATCATCGAAATGAGTACCATTTCAATTCCTAGGCTCAGAGATCTTTTATCATGTGTTTGGAGAAATGATATTAGATTTTGTCACTGAGATGAGAGGTATATCTCTCATCTAATCTCAGATGTCCATAAAGCCGGAGTCAGCCACACCGTTCTCCCAAGTGCTCATAACTTGGATTCTCGTCGCTTGGGTTTGGCTCAGAATTGACATGCCTTCCTTCCTTCGTTGTCTTGGGATTTTTCTGAAAACACACTGTACCCATGCTGTGAATGAGACACGGGGCACCGGGTTTGGTCATTCTTGGTTTCAATGCTTATCTGAAGAACATGGTTCTCAGGATTAATCGCAAGAACTCAACCTCGCACACCTTGACAAGGTGATGACCAATTGTGCAAGACCATAATGAACACCTTGAATGTAAAGGACAACAAGATAATGATTTAATGTTTCGGTTGGTTGAGTTATGAATTCATTTTGTCATGATATTTTTCGCCAGATGTCCCTCAATACTTGAGAAATGCCTCATGCCTCATCATTTCATGACACAGTCCTCGAGCCTTCGATATTCATAAAATAATCTCGTCTCTTAACAATGTCCTACAGAGATATCACTACTGAAAATCTCTCACTAGAACCTATGTTAATTAACAAAAACATGAAGGTGGCAAGGTCCACTTTTTTATATTTTCAGGAAAATTTTTGTTGACATCTCGTAATAGAATGAGTGTTGTTTTATCGTTCTATTTTTTCATTTATCTCCTAATTTAGTTGACCTGATAATGGCCTGGAACCGAATCGGTTATCGTAGAATAAAGTTAATGAAACAAGTATGTCTCACTTTCCTGCCCATAACATGTCAAACACACTCATTGAGTATTTCATTCAAAATTGATAAACTCAGTTTTTCTGAATTGTTTCAATAAGAGTGCGGAGAACTATCGATGAATTCCTTTTTTGATGAGTTGTCTGATATTTTGATAAAATCATTCAGTGCAGACTACCCAGAAATTAGTTTCTCACTATCTCTGAATATATGAAGTCTATTCATGTACATTTTATGTAACTTTCGACAAAATCTGGAGATCTTAACCCAGTGTAAAAGAATTGGCTCTCCGCTCATTATTGAAACTTCTGGGCACAGTTTCATGTTTCATGTGCCCGATAGTAAATACTATTAGCATACATCAACAAGGCATATATTAATAAATTATAGTCTCAATTAGACACATATTGATTTAATATAAACCGATAATATCAAGAGTTAGTGTGAAATGAACTAGGATCTATTCGACCGAACATCAAGAATCTGTTGATACCAAACGATGATTACTTGTACGAAATGATTTCAGTTGTTCATCGCAAATTCATTGGAACATATAAATCAAACATCATTTCCCATTCTTCGAATTCTTGAATGCAGCTCGCGTATGATCTAGATTCTAGATAGCTGAGAATGAAAATCCTTTTATTGAAAGAAAAAACGCAGCATATGAGGGCATTTGAAAGATGGGATACAAGGCACGTATCTTATGAACCCATAAACAGACAGTTGGGTTTGCCATTTTTGGATGTAGTTGTTGCAAACGTTACCGTTAACCGTGAATAAAAATTTGTCCCTCGCGAGAAATATCCTACAGATTAAAACATGCACTGAGATTTATGCTACTGAAGATGATGAATTAATGATTATAACTTCGAGTTTTGTCAATATTTCATTTAATACTTCAATTTGAATTTAAGAAGATTATATTCTATATTTCGGTTTTTCTTCGGAACTTCTGAATGTACTCTGGGACATGAAATAATGGAGTCTGTTCTCATATTACTACACTACCACATTTCTTCTTGGGATGAAGAGTATGAATAAATATTGATTCAAAGAAGAATGCACCTTCTCACAATGAACAAGAACTATGTCTGTGTCTGTTGATTTATGGATTCAGTTCGATGACCTCTCGAAATTCTCTAGTTATTCCAAATAATCGCAACCTCTTGGAAAGAGTGGGCCAGCTTCATTTGCAAATGTGTGCTAGCAAAAACCCCGATTTAATTTCCATAAATCTTCTGGTTTTAATTTTTTCAGAACGTAAAGGTATGGCGACGGTATTGGAACATTTAAGCCATTATAGTTCCTTATAGTTTTTAGAATAACTAAATACTGTACCATGTGTCAATGGCCTAGTTGCCGAGACACGTTAATTCAAATAAATGAATAAATAAATAAATAAATTAAATGGAATCTGATCAAATTATGCATTTTGTTATCATTCAAAGCAATTAATGAATGAAACTCTTATTGAGTAATTTTTCCGAATCGATGAAGAAAAAAATCAAGAGAAATGTTATCGTACATGTGACGGTAGTCGAAGAAGCTGAGAAAAAAGTATTAACTGAGCCTACAGAAAAATTTTCAGAATTGAATGAAAGGAATGTCACGTTGGTCAATACAATAAGATTATTCTGAGAAAACCAATATTTTCAGAAAACCGGCCAACTATAATTTTTATTTGTGTGAAACAAGAATTGAACCCAAAATGCCATTTTTTATTTCCTGATAATAAACTTTTTTGAGGCGAATGAAAAAAGGACTCGAAAGATCAAGTATACATTCCTTTATTGAAACTGCTTCAAGTATAGCATTTTATAGTCGTTAAATTCAAATAAAATGAAACCTCCATTTTCCTAGTGTTTTCTTTAAAATGTTGCTTTTTATTTTTAGGATTATGAAAGGTTTATTAGGCTCATAGTGAAACAAAACTTTTCTGATCTTGTTCATCCAACAATTCTTTTGTGATGTCGAAAATTTTATGTGGTTCTTCTGACTGTAGCTAAGACTAGTTTTTAACAAGTTACTTCTCATAGTGGGTTTTCTTCCTCAAATTTTCGAAAAAACACATAAGTCACAGACTTGAGATAAATAGACGTTAAAAACAACAAAATTATCTGTTAATTAGTGCACCCAGACAAAATGTAAGTGGGTTTTTTACCCACCTATTTTAATTATCGATTCGATTTAATTGTCTAATCAAGTCCAACATTTTTTGATAGGTTTCGTAATCGACTGAAAGAGAAAGCTACCATAGTCGTCTATACAGAGGTAATCAACACCTAGGCAAGGTATCCATTTACATGTATTTGCTTTTAGCATTTCTTGCAACGAAACAAATATAGAATTTGTTCGGATCACCGACATAAAAACTTCATTTTATCTCTGTTACTCAGACAACAGACTGACAATGTGAGGAAATTGAGTGAGATGATTTGTACAGTGTTGTCACATTGCGGATTACACAGGAGAAACTAAAATATTATCACCATTCAAACAAAGGGACTTGCTGAAGGAAAATTCAACATATGCGAAGATGCAAATGCAAGCAAAAAAACATATTTCCCCAGTTAACCAAAAAAGGGTTGATATTACTCAAGGAAACTGATAGTATTTCTTCGACAATTTTTCAACTCGTTTTTGTTTCATGGAAATGTTCCTATATATTTTACTTCATGGTAAATTGAAAATGTTATTGATAAGTGAATAAATTTGAGTTCTTTATTATATATTGTTGATATTTTTATCCCAATTAAAGTGGAATTGTAATGAATATCTATGTCTTCTTAATTCGAATGTAGGAATTTCATTACACTTGATTCGATAGACTTTTCGCCAAATGACTATTACTAGTTTCGATAATCTATCAATTTGCTGCCTTATTTCACAATAAGAGAGAACGATGATTTGAGAAATCGATTTGAATAAAATATTGTATTATTCTGATCCTCCATAGCCTCCAAAGGACCGCTCAGAAGCTCTACGAGTTCGAAGAACCAGTTCTGTTCTGTATAAGCATTGTTATTGTGTCCTTACGCCACCTCAGGTACAGCGCTGTTAATTTTAACCTAACAGTGAATGACAGCTCATACTGTTTCGACTAGAAAATTTCTTCTCTAGGTTTATCAAATTTTTTTAGAGAGAATTGTTTATTCTAAATTTTTTTTCAATAATTTGTGGAACTCTGACTCGAAGTAAAAAACTATCATAAAATCGGTATTTCAAAGGATGTAACCGCAGAATTTCTATCACGAATAATTTTCGGAAATTGTAATTGAAAATTGGAGATCACGTTTTCACATTATTTCATGCAGTTTTCGAAATGCAATTTTTTTTGGGCCCGTTCTCTGGTTTGATAAAAAAATTTAGGTGAATGGGTAAAGCTACTTCGGAGCGCATTCTTCATCAGTATGTGAGTTCTTTCGTTTACATGTATTGAGTAAATTTTTTATTAGTAAACTTTTCTTATATTGCATATTACCCAGAAGTCCATTTACAAGAAAAATATTATTAGAAGAATTTTGGAATGGAGTTTTGCCCCAAGCTGTACCAGAACTGATTGATACAAGACTAGACTGGACATAATAAATAAATGGGTTGTGAAATTATCGGCAACCAACGTCTGAAACAGGTTCCGTAAGGAGTTTAGGCTCATCCTGGCAACAATGGTTTCATTTTCTCTTGAGAAAACAATTATCGTAAAATCTACATTTTAAACCGACACCCTCCATTCCGTATCTTACTATATCCATTGAAATAATTCGTTCATTCTGGTTCAGTATCTGTTGTTGGACGCTAACTGCACTAGGTGCCGATAAAATTGTCAAGTCATTATATTCTCTGCAGAAAATCAAGGAGTATATTACTTAGGTACTATCAGTAAGACTTTTCTTTCACTTAAGTTACACAACACACCTTGGTTTTTTTGCGTACCAACAAATGGAGTTAATATTAGTTCGAGGATAATTTCCGAACAACGACGAATATTTAGTTTGAGGCTTTCACGACCGGATATAAAGACATTGAAAAAGTCTTCGGGTCATTTCTCGCCTACATCTATGGTTGGCATCTTCAGAGCATTCTTGGTCAAAGATTAGAGTTATATCGCTGAGCTACTGGCTCAGAGCAATCAGTATCTCTGCAGTTGCCCTAAGCATATGTGGGCGAAAGGTAAGGTGCAATAATCCCTAATAGACCACGGCAAATGAGCCCGAAAGACTCTCTAAATGTTGATGACGAATATGTCTGGGTATCATTTCGTTTTCGTAGCTGCATATACAGCTTTGGATTTTGCTGTACTTTTTCATCCATCTAAAATGTGATTCATTCCTATACAAACAAAATGAATGACAATCGATTTTTCTAATCAATAACTTCTGCTTTAATGCTTCCTGATACCCCGATCTAAATTTTTTTAAATACAAGAGCAAATTGAATTTTTGAATAAAATTTCATATAGAAGTTTTGACTTAATGGGATGTTTTTCTGTTTTTTTCATGTTCATCACACTTCTGGTTTTCCCGGATATGACGTAAACTTCTGGTTTTCAAAAGAATAACATTTCTCTATTTCAGTATGGTAACGAGTTCATTACAGTACTAAAAGTAGTGCTGTAATGAAACTCATTATATCATTGTTTTCAGTTATAATTTTCTTTTTGTGGTTCTCAGTACTGACCTCAGATCCTCTCAATTTTCAAATCAAATCTGTCAAATTTCGTCACACCAACTGCCAAGATATAATACAAAAGTCACAAATCTGAATTTTTATTTCAATTTCGGGAGTATTTCACAAAACTTGACTAAAATAGAGAAAATATCGTCTAATACTCGTTGCAGAAGGCAACTTCAACACGCATACTTTCGAAAAGTCGTTTTCGAATTTCGCATTGGTGTTGGAATAGGAGCTCATTCTGCCACTGGCTGTAGAATATATTAATATCATTGAGGAACTATTTCCCAAATATTTGACAAATTCTCACTTCCTGCATCAATTAATTCTTTTACTTCTACTTTGAATAATATGATAGTTTCTCTAGTTCTGTGGCGAATCTATTCATTCCGTCATACCAAACCTTGTAGAGAAAACGTGCTTGAATATCTCAGTTTCACACAGATTTCATGTTTTTATAATATATTGGTATTCGGAACTCAGTATACTCACGGATCAAACTAGGCAGTTTTGCAAACCAAAAATTTTTAATGCAGAAACTAAACGATATTTATGACAATATTGCAATAATTTCTATTGAAGACTCAT
Source organism: Hippodamia convergens (assembly GCA_038502775.1). Taxonomy (NCBI): domain Eukaryota; kingdom Metazoa; phylum Arthropoda; class Insecta; order Coleoptera; family Coccinellidae; genus Hippodamia; species Hippodamia convergens. The sequence continues at coordinate 13,522,228 of CM076610.1, read as the reverse complement.
TTTAACACTCATTCAATATTCAAAAACTTCGTGGCTCATTATTTAATTTCGAACTCATGGTATAATATCAATACCTTCTGCACTTATATAATTAACAACTTTTGTCTAAACGATAAATGAAATAACTTTGCCGTGAAATTATTTTCAGAAAACAGATCCCGAGTTGATCAACTATCTAGCTTTCAATACTTGTTGCCTATTTCATCATATGTTTTTTACTAGGTTTTCAAGTTATTTTTTACATTTAATTGAGAATTGTAAATTAGTGATTGTAGAGTGTTGTTGGAAATAAACTACTATTACTATTATGAGTCATGTGACGATCATATCACGATCATTGTTCCCCACTTTTACTCGTAGATATTTTTGCGGCAGAATGATATAGAAAAAGAATTGAAGAATTTGCTTATCATACGACATTGCCGCTGTTTCGCAGTGCAAAAAAATTGAAAAAAAAAACAATTTTTGTTTTTTTTCTTCGAAAGATGTTTCCAGGTATCTCATTTTCTTTGGTCGAACATAATCAATGTTTAAAACGATAATTATTTTTCGTTTATGCATGAGATTTTCATCATTGGATACTAAAAAGGCTTTGTCAATTGAAAGTTCTTTTCATGATTGCAACCAGATTACCATGGTAATATAAACTTTTTCTGAATTGTAGTCGATAACCCGTTCCCACACTGGATCATGGATGGGTTTTCCGTCGTTGTGTAGCATAGTCAACGTTCAAAACTCAAATTCAATATTGGTGTTAAGTGAAAAATATCGATAGTAGTAAACCAGCAATGGGACTTTCGACCAACAGCTATTTTTCTACGAACGATTAATCTTCAATATCTGGCTATAAGTCTAATTACGAAACAGGCAGCCAATTAATAATTCGAATGATGGTAGTTAATGTTGATTTATTCCAACATAAATCCTGATTTTGAATCGAATAGTTATATAATGAATCGGATGAGATTGCAAGTGGAAGATTAATATATCACAGAATCCTTCATCGCCAAGGTAAAAGTACTGATTGTTACATGATATATCTCCTACGATGAGATGCCGGTAGTGAAGACTGAAGAGAAAGAAGTTCATGGAAAACGTACAATAAAACCACTGAAAATAACAGTTTCTATGAGTGTCGACCTTATGATTAATTTTGACTAATGACATTTCGGGCTATCTGTAACACATGCTGCTACTCGGAAAACTACTCTTATGCCAACTCCGTGAATTCCAAATATACAACTTTATTTATCATATTATTTGTGTCCTCATGTTCTTATCTTCATTGAAGATTGAGTTGAAATACTTCGCATTTCTGCAATCATCACCTCTCCCAGGTCTGCGATGCTCGTCTGCGGTACTGCATAAGCTTTCTTGGGTTAACAAAACTGAGATCCATGTGCGTATCGAGAATTGATTTCAGAAATTTGTGCGAAATTAATTGATACAAGGACCGGCAGAGAATCTTATTGTTTTGATTAGGGTGCCAAAAATCGAGACGTTGTTCGAAAGTGATGTGAAGGACGTTATTCAATAAAGGTGTTCTGAATTTCTGTTACTCCACAAACAAGATGTCACCATGCGTTGGACAAACAAGCAGTCTGTTTTCCTGCCGCACGCAGGAGTTATTTCAGGAATATCATTAGTGTGTCTTCAGGTTATTTGGAAAATAGGATTATTTTACCCTTGATGAATTATTGTTTTTATTATTTCAATCGGCAATATTCGTGTTGATCAAAAAAGGATATGGATACTGTTCGTTGATCAGGTTTTAAGGGAGCTCTAAAAAATATAAAAATAAATAGCGTATAAGAGGGAATTGCGCATAATGCGAATCACCCTGTAGACACAAATTTATGCAGAACGAATTAGAAAGTTGACCAGTCCTAGAGTTTTTCATGATTTTCAATCGAGGAAACAAAGAATATTATTTTATGAGTGGTTTATATCTTATTTCATTGATGTGAAATCCTTCTGAATTAAACCAAATAACAATTTCACAAAACGAAACATCGAAAATTGACATAATATAAACAATGAGTAATTCTGAGATATTCCTACCTCATTCACAGATATAATGTGATAACAGGGACAAAATTGAATATATTCGATATATTGATCATTTGAAGTATGAACATCTGAGATTGGGCCTTACCTTTCATACAGGGTGTACCAAGTTCGACGGCCTATTAGGTGTTTTTGGAGAATTGGACCTATTTGAAATCTGAAAATTGGGATTATGTTATGGTTTGACATTATCTACCGATCTAAAATATTCTTGGAGCCTGACCACTTTCAGTTATACAGGGAAGAATTTTTGAAAATTGTTTTTTCTCTTCCTGTATAACTGAAAGTGGTCAGGCTCTAAGAATATTTTAGATATCCTGACCACTTTCAGTTATACAGGGAAAAATTTTTGAAAATTGTTTTTTCTCTTCCTGTATAACTGAAAGTGGTCAGGCTCCAAGAATATTTTAGATCGGTAAATATTGTTCTCCAGAAACGCCTAATAGGCCGTCGAACTTACATAGTACACCCTCGATTATGGTTATCGTGGTATGATCTCGAGATTCCTTTTCATTCTATAAAATTTAAACAACTTTTTTATACATCGATAGCCTCTAGATTCCAGAGCTACGCTGCCAATATGAAGAGGATTCGAATAAAATCTTATCTCACGATCCAAAATTGAAATCGTCATTTTGTTTCTCGATTTTATTAACTATTAAAAATTACATTTTATTGCTTCCGCATTGATGAAATTCTCATCGTTAGTCGCAATATCGCCCACTCACTCACCAGCTACATCCGAACGTATCAGGTATCTCGATTAAAATGAATGTAGTCGAGCCAAGGTTTTCAAGATGGTTCCCTACATAATACCATCTACAGAATTGATCTGCTTATTTCTTCATTAATATTTTTTTCTTTGAAGGAATGAGCTTTGCAAATTAGGGAAATTCAAAGTGAAAATTAGGTAAATTAGAATGAGGCTACAATTCTATGATCCCCAAATTGGTAATGACAGGAACATCTGTTGCTACCTCTCATGAAACCCGAGATGGATCGGTTGAAGGAATTTCAGGTTAGAAAACTGAGTGATTGAATGACAAGAGAGGACAACGAAAAATTATTGTCCCTCCTTAATCATTATAACACGAAAAATACACGAAAATTTGGCCATAATTATATTCAATTCAAAGGATGTTCATTGATTGATGTCAAGAAATTGAATACATGAGACTTTTATGTCTGGTATCACACGAATTTACGTTTGCAAGTTCAGAGTTTAGCTGCGACTAGGTAGATGAATCCCTGTTCTAGCACGATTGCTCATCACCTTGTCGTGGTGTGAGAAGTTGTGATGAATCCTGAGAACCATATTCTTAGGACGAGCAACGAAACCAAGAATGACTTAACATAGGTTAATTGCGTTTCATCAAAATAACAAGGCACCAAAAAGTACGAAGGAAGAAATGAAGACTTTCCGATTCCGAACGAAGCTGGCTACACGAACCCAAATCCTTTTTAATTCCAGAGCTCGTGTCTAAGTAACCCTAGGTCAAGAGGGAATAGGAATAGCCGGAGATCGAGCTACCAAGAAAAGGCTTCGAGTGATGAGCGCATGGCAGAACTGACTATGGCTCTTTTGACCCCTCGAGGCAGATTTGAAGAATACTTCAGGACTTTAGCACCACGTGCAATCTAGCACCGCTAGAACGAACAATATGAATATGGATGACTCTGCATCCATCCTGAGATTGGAAGAGTCCAGGGGCCAGACCAAAGCTGCTTAGGACTCCATCCTAAGTACAAGGACTTAGGAAGCCAGAGGCAGTGGCTCTTCACCTTAATTTGTACCGAGGTGGGAAGTAGAGTCAGCCAAGATTTTTCTGAGGAGCTACTCACGGCCCTAGTTCCATAACCAAGACATGGGGACATACGGAATGGGAGTCAAACTAACAGTGAGCCGTCCCTTCTTACTACGAAGATTGTACACTGGATGACTTCGAGACATCCCAGGACATGAGTCATCTCATGCTGAAGAATTCCATAGAAAGTTGATATGCTAGCGCTCGAAACAAGTGTTCTGGATGGAATCGACATCCTTGGGGTCCTTGGTTTAAGCCAAGCTACTGAGGATGGTTTTTTAGTTGGTTAAAGTTCAACACTCGATGGCACCTTCAATAACTTGCCGATGCCGCCAGCTGTACGATTGAGCTTTTTTGCTACCTACAAGAAAGGACTCTGCACACTTATTTAGGAAAAGCAGGCACAGTGAATTTTCCCATTTTAACATATTACATTTATATTAACCTTAGGAACAATGTATCAAATTTTCACGAAACTCTTACATCCAGCTGCGAAAGAATGAATTCTCAAATTTTGATGATATTTCTTCTAATTTTCAGAATTTTATCATTATGCATTGGGATCTTAATAACAAGGGATCACAGATATCGAAACAACTCCTTGAACGTTAAGTTTCGTTATACAATCTGTTTCATAAGTAACTGAATGTAACTTTGTTAGTGACCTTGGGACAACCCTGAGTTTTTCAAAATATGATTCCATGAAATATGTCGAACTCTGTAGGAAGTGAATTGGTTGAGGCTTTCGCGGCCATCGTTCAATGTGACATGTCCTTTCGAGCATTTAGGCCGGCGTCGTAGATTAGTTCTCGACGTTTCGCCAGTTCGAGTGTCTGGCATCTTCAGGAGTTATATTTCAGGAGATGTTCTCACTGGATTGAACTGCCTGAGTGTGACGGGGACGCAGATTGTACTTCCTTATATAACCTCGGTCGGGGGGCGTGGCTGCGCTTGACCGGTCTCGTCCCGATACCGAACGCGCGCCGGTGTCCGACCGGTTCACAACCGGTTCCCGATCTTCATTCACTTCATGAACCCGGTTATTATTATAGGGAAGTGGTTTTGTGTTTTTGAGTACTGGCACCCATGTTCTATTGATTTTCAAAGATTCCTCCGATTTATTGAAATTCGTTGGGTGTTTATGAATTTCGATTGCTTCCCTGTAAAGCCTGGGGTAGTATGCGGTAGTGGTGCACAACACTTGGGTTTGGTCGAATTCTATTGCATGATTCGTGTTGTTCAGTGTGTGCTCTGCGACGGCGGATTTCTCTGAATGACCCAGTCTGCAATTGGCCTTGTGTTCCTTGATCCTCGTATTGATAGATCGCTTCGTTGTACCGATGTATACACTTCCACAGCTGCACGGAATTCGGTATACACCTGGTGTACTGAGTGTATCCCTTCTGTCCTTGGGGGAGTTGAGATGGTCCTTGATCTTCTTCGACGGTTTGAATATTGTCTTAATATTATGTTTCCCCAGAATTCGTCCGATTTTATCTGTCACCCGTGGGATAAACGCAAGAATGCTTTTGTTTCCGATTCTTGGCGACGTGGTACATTGTCGTTGTTGTGTTCAGGCCTCTGTTTGATGTATCTATCGATGTCATTTTTCGCGTAGCCGTTGGCCATGAGAGCGCGCTTCAAGTGTTCTAACTCGGTTGCTAGTTGTTCTGGCTCACAAATTCTTCTCGCTCTGTCGACTAGCGTTTTGATTATCCCTTTACGTTGGCATGGATGATGATTTGAGGTGTTGTGTAGATATCTGTCCGTGTGTGTAGGTTTTCGGTATACAGTGTGTCCTAGAGTAGTTTCCTTCCGTGTGACAAGTACATCAAGGAAAGCCAAATTTCTGTTTTGGTCTTCTAATTCCATTGTGAACTGTATACTTGGGTGCATGTTATTTATGTGTGTCAGAAACTCATTGAGCTTTTCTCTTCCATGACTCCATATGACGAATGTGTCATCTACATATCGAAACCATACTTTCGGTTTGAGAGGTGCGGTATCCAGTGTTTTCTCTTCTAATTTCTCCATGAAGTAGTTCGCTACCACTGGAGCCAGTGGATTACCCATTGATATTCCATCGGTTTGTTCGTATATTTCCTGGTTGAAGGTGAAATAGGATGATGTAAGGCATATTTTAAACAGCTCACTGATGTCCCTTGGAAATTTCCGTTCTATCTCTACCACTGCTTCATTCAGTGGGACTTTTGTGAACAGTGAAATCACATCGAAACTGACCAGAATATCATTGGTATCGACTTCGATATTTTTGATCTTCTCTATGAAGTGAGCGGAGAGTCTTATTATTATATTTATATGTCAAGATGTTACTGCGTACCAATAATAACAAAGTTGAAACGACGTGTTCTAGATGTGTTAAAGAAGTGAAAAATTTGTAACCTGTACTAAATGCAGCAAATCCTATCACCCTAGCTGTATACTTAAAATTAGTGGAGTGTATGTCGGTCCAGAAGGGCAAATAGTTTGCTGTGAAGATCTAACCTCAAAAATAAAGTATCAATGCCAGGAAAAAGATCTCGAAATACAGAGGCTGAAGGTACGCCTTGCTGAGTTGAATGAAGTGTTTTCCGAACAGTCAATGAGCAGAGTACAAACAATGGAAAATGGGGACTCGTCTGAAAGATGTATTGTAGATACTCCCATGATAGATTCTGAGACATTGTTAGATGGTGACAATCACGCCAAAGAGGTGAGCTATCTCAATCGTATAATAAAGGAAAAATCAGTTTTGGTTGATGAGCTGCATGACAAAATAATTTTTTTGAAAAAATACATTACATTAATAGAAAAAGTCAATGAAAATCAACAATCGGCGCCATCTGTAGTCGTGAAGGAAAATATAAAATTCTCGGAAACAGACCATGAACATATTACAGAGAGCGCAAATTCATCTGCTGATGGGAATTCTAAAATACCGGCCACAAAGAATGAGGACATCAAACATTCTAAAAGAAAACTGCGAAAAAGACGGAAAACTACCCCAAGCAAAAAGTCGTTAATATTGATAGTGGAGTTGAAAACGGGGGTATAAGATCACAAACTACAAACAAGAACAAGGAAATAAACAGACCGAAAAAAAGAATATTCGGAGTAACTGGTACGTGCGTTGACTCGGCAGGTTTCTCAGGAGTACCGAAACGAGTATGGCTATATGTTGGACATGTAGGCAAGAATGTTGAAAAATCTCATATTGAGAATCATCTCAAAGGAAAATTCCCGGGAAAACAATTTGTCATAGAGAAACTCCCGAGGCGAGCTACCGCGAATACGGTATCGTTCAAGATCGGTGCGGATTTGTCGTTATTAGATGATATTTATAAACCTCAAAACTGGCCATTGGGGGTGATCATTAGGCGGTATAGGTTTTTTCGGGAAACCAACAGTGGAAAATGCTGATGACGTCGTATTGATGGCAAAAAAGATGGAAAACATTCAGTGCTTTAGGAACAAATCAGATCAAATGGAATATGTAACGAATACAGAAAACTATAAACTGCTATGCATAACAGAGCACTGGATGACCAATGACCAACTGAAAATTCTGAATATCAAAAATTTTAAGATGGCAAGTGCATTCACACGTAAACGCTTTCGACATGGTGGCAGCCTTATACTAGTAAGAAATGATGTGGAGGTAACTGAAATTCCCGAAATAAACGAGATGTCAATAGAAAAGGAAATTGAAATGTGTTCAGTCTCAGAAAATTCCACAAATACCTGCTATATATGCATATATAGGCCCCCACTGGGCGATTTCAATTTGTTTTTTGATAAACTTGAAGAAGCTCTCAACTACTTTTCATATCTATCGTATCGAAATATTATCATAGCGGGCGACTTCAACGTACGATTCTGCGAAATAACTAGAGATACGATAAGATTGCAAGAATTACTCATGTCATATGGTCTGCATATCATATTCGCAGAGGCATCTCGTATTACGCTGACATCTGAATATTGTATTGACAACATCTTTACGAACATAAACAGTACAATGTATGAAGCATCTACAATAAATCACCACTTATCGGATCATCTGGGACAGAAATTGGAAATTCCGGTCACTGAACCCCCGGCAAAAAGAGAACATAAGACAATCCGCATTATAAATAAAGACGGTATCTACCTGTTTCGCGAAAGATTAAGGAAGGTTGATTGGGGCTGTGTGAGAGAGGTCTCTGCTCGTGGCCAGTTCGAAACTTTCCACGACACTATGTTGGATTTATTCCGCCAGTGCTTTCCCATGAAGAAAATTGTGAAGAATCAGAATAATCAGAGCAAAAAAATTTGGGAGAAACCTGAAGTCATCGATCTCCAAAATAAAGTGGATGCCGCCCATACGATATTTCAAGTCAGAAGGGATGAAGCTTCATTCAAACTCTACAAGGAAATGAAACTCAAGCTGAAAGATCTAATAAACAAGACCATCAGAAATAGAGATGTGAAATTCCTGAACGAAGCTGACAACAAGAACCGGGCTATATGGGAGGTAATAAACTCTAGAATAAAAAATAGAACAAGTAAGCCAAACAAGGTTGGCTTATCCGAGGAAGAGTTCAACATTTACTTCACCACTATTGCAGAGAGAATGAATAAACAGAACACAGACCCAGGAAGGTGTGAGACTCTCTTGAAAAACAAGAATATAAATGCTGTTGGAACTTTCTTTCTGATGCCAACAACCAAAGATGAGGTGACAAGGACGGTTTTAGAGTTGAAAAATAAAACCTCGAAAGATATTTATGGCTTTTCGGTAGGATTGCTGAAGGAGACTATTGATTGTCTGGTAGATCCACTCACACATCTGGTGAATACTTGCTTCGAACAAGGGTATTTTCCAGATGAGCTGAAATTGGCAAGGGTCATACCTGTGCATAAGAAGGGAGACAAAAGTCTTTACCAAAATTATAGGCCCATATCTGTTTTGCCAGCCATTTCAAAGGTTTTGGAATCCCTGATCAAGACGAGACTGCTCTCTTTTTTTGAAAAGAATTCGTTGCTTTCATGCCGACAACACGGCTTCAGGAAAGGGAGATCAACGATAACAGCCCTGGTCCAGGTGGTCCATAGTGGAATTCATAATGGAGGCGCTGGACAGCACAGATGAGGCAGTGCTGGCTTGCATGGACTTGAGTAAGGCCTTCGATTGCGTGGACCACGAAAAGCTGCTGTCCAAGCTGGAATACGTTGGGGTCCGGGGGCCACCACTAGATCTGATGAAATGCTACTTGCAAAATCGCTACCAGATGGTAGATCTTGATGGAAAGATATCTTCCAAAAGTAAAATTACCCATGGAGTACCTCAGGGATCGGTGCTTGGACCAATTTTATTTGCGACTTACATCGATGACTTGGTACACAATGTTGTGGCAGGTGACGAAATTCTTTTTGCGGATGATGTAACGTTTCTGAATAGAGCTGAAGACAGAATACTTCTCCACGAAAAATCAAAAAAATCCATTGAGGACGCTGTTGAATGGTTCAATAATAATAACTTGAGTGTCAAAGCGGATAAAACGCAGGAACTGGTTATCACCACCAAATGGAATAATGGAGAAAGCATTTCACTGCTTGGGTTACAAATCAGCGGAAACCTAGGTTGGGAACAACACGTAAATGTACTGTCTGGAAAACTTTCGACAGCGCTGTTCGCGATAAGAAATATAAAAAACTATCTAACAGAAAAGGAAGCACTGATTGTGTATCATGCACAATTTCACGTAAGAATGACCTATGGCATCATCCTTTGGGGAGCGTCCTCAGAAGCAGGAAGAATTTTCCTGAAGCAGAAGCAAGCTGTCAGAGTGGTGGCGGGGGTGGAAAGGACGACCAGCTGCAGACCACTTTTCATCAAATATGGAATACTCACAGTCCCATGCTGTTACATCATGGAGTGCCTCCTATATGTACATAGGAACAGAAACAGATTTCAGAGACACCTGAGCATTCACGGTCACGATACACGTTTCAAGAACAAATATGTGCCTCCATTACATCGACTGGAGAAAACACGAAACATGCACATATTCAACAGTCTGAAACTGTATAACAACTTACCGGATAGCCTGACATCGCTACCTTTCAATAGCTTCAAAAAAAGAATAAAAAGTATACTCAAAGAATTTGCATTCTACTCCATGGAAGAGTTCCTGTCGCATGTTCGTCGATGATTGTGTAGTCCTGTGCCTATAAATTTTTATATATACATATATGTGTAAATGTACATACCTATATATTATTGACAACGTCTGTAAATTTTGAGATTATTATTATTATACATTATACATTATACATTATACATTATACATTATACATTATACATTATACATTATACATTATACATTATACATTATACATTATATACATTATACATTATACATTATACATTATACATTATACATTATACATTATACATTATGTACGTGGTTGTTTTTCCGACGTGTGGCTGTAGGATTGTGACAAGATGTTTTGCTAGGTTGTATGTTGGAGAACCTATTGTGCTGACAATTAGACGGAGAGGTATGTCTTTTTTGTGGATTTTAGGTAATCTATAAAATCTTGGAAGCGAGGCCTCGCTTCGGCACAATCTTTTCTGTATTGATTCCTCCAACGAAGATGCTTTTATCAGTTTGTTGACTTTTCTGATGGTCGCCTGTGTTGGATCTTTTTTGAGCTTCCTGTAAACTGGTGGTTCTAAGAGCTCACTGATCTTCTTGTTGTAGTCGCTCTTGTTCATGACTACCGTGGCGTTCCCTTTGTCGGCACCCAATATCAGTATGCTATCGTCCTTGTTGAGTTCTTTGATAGCAAGTGCCTCGTTAGTTGAGATGTTTGGCTTCGGTGGTTTTGCCTTTCTCAAGATTTGGGAACAATCCGTTCGTATTTCTTCGGCTACATGTTCGGGCAAACTCCTGATGGCCGACTCAAGATTTGCTATTATTTCTTCTTTTGGAATCACTCTTGGAGCTATGGCAAAGTTTCCTCCCTTAGAAAGTATGGACACTTCGTCTTTAGTGAGAGAGCGATCGGAAAGATTGATAACGGTTTTTCCTAGGTCGAGTGTGTGATTGTCTTCCGATGATTTACTCTGTTCTCTCAATTTTTGGTATTTGGTTTTCTGTTTCTCTGTACTGGTGAGATGTTCATTTTCCATTGATCTGTAGGAGATGGAATCGATTCTGTCCCAATCCGCTTTTGACATGGTGTTGCTCAATCTATAGAAAATCGAGATCAGTTCTTGGTCTATTACTGCGAGTTTCCTTCTTCAAGCATGAATACGTTCCCTCAAGAGTGCTCTTTCAGTTCTCCTGTAAATTCTGTTGGCTTGTTGGGTTCCGAAGTTACGTTTAAATCTCAAGAATTTCGGTATGACGTCTTCATCCCGGCAACGTGACAAAAAGGCTAAGGAAGATAAAAGATGAGCCTTCTTCCTGCGAAAAGAAATTAACCGTTTGTGTAGTATTGAAACTTCCTCCCCGTAGAGGCGTTTAATGAATTGGTTGAGGCTTTCGCGGCCATCGTTCAATGTGACATGTTCTTTCGTTCTGTTTAAAATATGCCTTACATCATCCTATTTCACCTTCAACCAGGAAATATACGAACAAACCGATGGAATATCAATGGGTAATCCACTGTCCCCAGTGGTAGCGAACTACTTCATGGAGAAATTAGAAGAGAAAACACTGGATACCGCACCTCTCAAACCGAAAGTATGGTTTCGATATGTAGATGACACATTCGTCATATGGAGTCATGGAAGAGAAAAGCTCAATGAGTTTCTGACACACATAAATAACATGCACCCAAGTATACAGTTCACAATGGAATTAGAAGACCAAAACAGAAATTTGGCTTTCCTTGATGTACTTGTCACACGGAAGGAAACTACTCTAGGACACACTGTATACCAAAAACCTACACACACGGACAGATATCTACACAACACCTCAAATCATCATCCATGCCAACGTAAAGGGATAATCAAAACGCTAGTCGACAGAGCGAGAAGAATTTGTGAGCCAGAACAACTAGCAACCGAGTAAGAACACTTGAAGCGCGCTCTCATGGCCAACGGCAACGCGAAAAATGACATCGATAGATACATCAAACAGAGGCCTGAACACAACAACGACAATGTACCACGTCGCCAAGAATCGGAAACAAAAGCATTCTTGCGTTTATCCCACGGGTGACAGAATCGGACGAATTCTGGGGAAACATAACATTAAGACAATATTCAAACCGTCGAAGAAGATCAAGGACCATCTCAACTCCCCCAAGGACAGAAGGTATACACTCAGTACACCAGGTGTATACCGAATTCCGTGCAGCTGTGGAAGTGTATACATCGGTACAACGAAGCGATCCATCAATACGAGGATCAATACGAGGCCAATTGCAGACTGGGTCATTCAGAGAAATCCGCCGTCGCAGAGCACACACTGAACAACACGAATCATGCAATAGAATTCGACCAAACCCAAGTGTTGTGCACCACTACCGCATACTACCCCAGGCTTTACAGGGAAGCAATCGAAATTCATAAACACCCAACGAATTTCAATAAATCGGAGGAATCTTTGAAAATCAATAGAACATGGGTGCCAGTACTCAAAAACACAAAACCACTTCCCTATAATAATAACCGGGTTCATGAAGTGAATGAAGATCGGGAACCGGTTGTGAACCGGTCGGACACCGGCGCGCGTTCGGTATCGGGACGAGACCGGTCAAGCGCAGCCACGCCCCCCGACCGAGGTTATATAAGGAAGTACAATCTGCGTCCCCGTCACACTCAGGCAGTTCAATCCAGTGAGAACATCTCCTGAAATATAACTCCTGAAGATGCCAGACACTCGAACTGGCGAAACGTCGAAAACTAATCTACGACGCCGGCCTAAATGCTCGAAAGAACATGTCACATCTGTAGGAAGTTTCATTAATATACAAAGAACAGTTGAAAAATTATTCGGGTTTGAATTCGGATTTCATACAAATTTTCTTTAAAACTTATCTGTAGTAAGCATTGCTGTCAGGTAATTTAGGTTTTCATTCAGTATAACTATTATGATAATTATTGACAGTCAGTCCAAAGGTGTATATATTTAGGAATGTACAGGCTGATTCCCTTATTTTGGTAATCCCAACATTTTTTTTCATTCTATGAATGACGATTTAAACAAGTCAAAGTTGTCTTGAGATGCGCGTGAAAATCTTTGAGAAAAAAAGGCGCCAGACGTCACGACGCTATCAATTTTTTTTCAGAAACCCTCCTTCTTTATCGTGTTATTCGAAAGACTATTTCATTTTGAATTTTTTTCCGAATGCAATTTTTTTCCATTTCAATCCGTCAGCGATCTGCATCGTGTTTTATGTTAATTTTTTTCCATTAATTTTTTCTGTATTGTGATAGTATGCCTTTTTTAGGGACATAGATATGATATTCTGTCTTGATTTGAAGAAGGCTAGTTTCTAGGAAATGTGCCTGTTCAAATAAAACGAAATATGTGGCGACTTGAATGGGCTCCATGACACAACGCTGCCATTTTGAAGAGATATTTAGATCAAAAATTCGAAAATGAATGGATATCATCAGACCTAACTTATGGATTGATTATTTTCTGAGGGGTACCCTGAGAAATCTAAATAAAGATATAGAGATATAGATAAAATTCTGAAAATTAGAAGAAATTTCATCAAAATTTGAAAATTCATTTTTTCGGAGTTGCAATTTTCGAACGCCCTATAGAACAAACCGGATGTAAGAATTTCGTGAAAATCTGATATATTGTTCCTAAGGTTGATTTAAATATAATATGTGTAAAAATGGGGAAACCTCACTGGGCCCGCTTTTCCTAAGTAAGTGTGCGATGTCTTTTATTTCAATGTTTACTATTTTGAATTTATGTATAGATAGGTATGAAAAGAGTCTTTCGAGCTTATTGGCCGTGGTCCATTAGGAATAATTTCACCTAACGTTTCGCCTACAACTTCGGTAGGCATCTTCAGAGGATTCTCGGTCTAAGGTTGTACCTCGAACGCTGAATTTCTGACACTGGCGCGTTCGAACCGGAAACGTCATATGCGCGCCGGTTTGTGGCGGGAAAAAGTGGCGCGTCTACGTGCGCGATGCTGATTGGCCCATCGCTCCCGCTTCGTGTCGGCTTGATCTTTGTTTTTTCTAAGGTCGGTAACCAGGCGCTATGCAAGAAAGGGGTCTCTTCTTTTCTATTCATGTTATTTTTGTGTTTATAAATTTCGATGGCTTCCATGTTCAGCCTGGGACAGTAACTTCTAATATTGGAAATAATCTCCGCCATGGAAGCCATTGAAATTTATAAACACAAAAATAACATGAATAGAAAAGAAGAGACCCCTTTCTTGCATAGCGCCTGGTTACCGACCTTAGAAAAAACAAAGATCAAGCCGACACGAAGCGGGAGCGATGGGCCAATCAGCATCGCGCACGTAGACGCGCCACTTTTTCCCGCCATAAACCGGCGCGCAGATGACGTTTCCGGTTCGAAGCGCCAGTGTCAGAAATTCAGCGTTCGAGGTACAACCTTAGACCGAGAATCCTCTGAAGATGCCTACCGAAGTTGTAGGCGAAACGTTAGGTGAAATTATTCCTAATGGACCACGGCCAATAAGCCCGGAAGACTCTTTTCATACCAGTATATCCGGTCGTGAAAGCCTTAAACTATGTATAGATATTTCATCATGCGGATGGAGAAATGTAATCAGCGACTAGTGGCTTCAAACGTAGAAGTTTTTCCAAGAAGATTTGGCATCTGATAAATATGGGATATAAATGTTGCCGAATAAGGCTGAAAACGGTATATTTCTTCTCTCAGTGAAAAATTATTTCATTTCTCCAGCCTCATGATGAACGATCTTCAATCCTATAAATTGAATATGGTATTCATTTTATTGGTTACTACTTTCAGTTCATCTATATATGTTTCAAAAATGTTCTCGGTATGAATCCATCAAAATAAAATATATATTTTTTGAGATATGCAGTCACGATTACATTTCAAATATCAATCTTCCCCCCAATATAATAATAATTATGTCTATGACTATAAAATTGGTCATTCGTTGGCCACTGAATGGACATTCTCCACTAGGGCCTGATTTTTTTAAATGAAAAACGGGAGGATTCAATTTTTCGACCTAATTGTTTAGTATCATGTCTGACTCGGAATTCGAAAACTATTCGAACAAACTAAAAAGAAACACTCTCGTTCATATCAACAAGCTAACAAATATAGTTTCTAGTAGAATCGAAAACAAATCTCCATATGCTAATTTGCAGATTCAATTCACGAACATCTTATAAATACGTCCAGGGCGCTTTTTCGCAACCCATAAGCAAAAAAAGGAATCTGTTCCATCACCCGAGAGGGGTAGACACAACAATAAAACTTGAAGCTAGAGTCAACCCAACGAGAACCGTTGCCTATTGACTCCGAGAATAAAGAGGAAATAAAGGCTTCAAAAGCTGTTTAATTATGTCCTCGGAATAGGGGAGAAAGAAAGGAGAACCTACTCTCGATTTGAATCCGCGTGAAAATGCTGCTGGGTTAATTATAAGGCGAGAATCTTATGTTTCTGTTTCGCTATGCAATTTCATCTTGTAGGTAGGTAGCATGGGATTTTTGTGAATAATATGTCAGAACGGTGTGGCAATTTGAATAAGCTATCAACAGAATAAGAACAGCATGGTACTTCGACCTCAACATATTTTTTCATGAAGTCATCGAGCGAAAATCATTCGCAGTTTTAAGGTAACAGTTTCAATTCTGTACAGTTGAAACTGACAATTAAAACTGAACGTGAGTTGACGGCGTGATTATGACAATTTATCTTTGGTTGTCCATCCATTGTAACGGGTTAATCAAATAATAATTTCGAAACAAGCGCTTTCACTGAATAATTTTTATTTGGAAGGCTGGACATCGTTATATTCGTGTGTTTACAATATCATGTTTGCTGGCTTTGAAAAGTTTGTGGCTCATCGATTCTTTTCGTAATTGCTAATTGCTTAGTCGAGAAAAAGTGAGAGCAGTACGAAAAAAACAGCCGCTCTTCAAAATATATGTGAAGAGCGGATGTATTCTGTTCAAAATAATATTTTCCGAGCCTGGAGTACGTCCCAAATGTAATTGAGAACGAGAAATAGATGAATCTGATCGAACAATATCAGATACTGGGGAAGTCATCAGCAGGAATTGTTCTGGCGCTCTCGGTCTTAAGCTAGGCATCAGGCGGAGGTATTTTTTATTTAGAAGGGGCAAAGGCGCAGGGAGACTCGCGTAGGGAAGAAAAAATAGCAGGCAATTGGTATGCAGGACACAACAAGCCGAGCGGAGGGTGCATCAGCGACAGAAAGGGAGATCAATACTAGCCGGCAGAGTCAAGATGCCGATACGGTTTATGGCAACAAGCTGTGTTATGTCTTCTAACAGTCATCGAATGAGTCTGAAGATTCGATCAGATATTATTTCCAAAATTATGTCTTTTCATTGTAGAATCTAGCTCAAAATTATTATGTTGTTTTCCTTGTAATTTCATTCCTCATTCGTTAGCCTTCCAGTATTTGCCAGGGAAGCCGAAGTGACAATCGTACGAATAGAAACAAGCTATTCATAAAGTCTAAGATTCGAACCTCAATCGACCTTCACCTTCAAAATAAATTTCCTATATCAGAAAATGAAAAAAGTCGTCTTTTTTCAATTATGAAATTTTGCAACATCAAAATAATAAGAAAATTTCATACTGGACTTAAAGTATGGAATATGTAGAATATAGGGTTGTCTGCAAAAAATTTGATCCTAGTAGAGGTTTGCGAGTTTGAAAGATTCAAATTTCGACGCTTGTGGAAACGGGTGGCAGAGAGCTCCGAGGTGAATATATCATGTAATAATGAAGCAACGAACAGCGCGGACGTATCTGATGGGATCCTGAATGTCAGACAGTGCGAATGCTCATTACGTAAACTATAGAGAGAAGAGGTAACCTCAACGATATTAAAGAGTTGAACTGCTTCCACGAACGTAGACGTAGATGTTATAATTGACATATACATATGCGCATCCGCCAGTTTTTAACTTCAACGTTAGAGTCAGCTTAACAGGTGACGTAAACCATGATACAAGGGATACAAGATATGATCTTGCGCATCTTGCTGTGACGTCACCTAGAGAGTAAACAAATCCGGACAAATTCAAACATCTGTCATCTCTAAGAATTATTATGGCTTTTCTCAGTAGTAATGTTATAAAATAAGTTATCATCGCAAACTTTAAAAATATATGGAGGTATTTTTACTATTTTCACAGTTCATTCTTATTTTTTGTTCTGAAACGGCCACGACTATAATTTGTTTTAGAAAGTTTCAAATATGAGATTTGAAGTAGCTTTGTGTACCAGCGATAATCAGAGCAAAATGTTTGATAAAAATACCATATTCTTTCGATTTCCAAGAAACCCAAAAATCATCAAAATTTGGGATGATGGCTGCAAACAAAATGACGAAGATATTTCTTCAAACAGCAGAATATGTTCACAACACTTCAAGATGCAGTACCTACATTATATCTTTCCTTTCCAAAATAATCATTGAGTAACGAGAGGTAAAATCATGTTGATAGAAGCATACGTTAAAAATTAGTTCATATCAAATTCTTTGGTTACTAGGTGAGTAATTAGATAAAATCATTAAGAAATTTTAACAAGATCCATTTGTAGTGATTACTAAAATGCTTATGATTAATATAGTCCAGAATTCATCATCACGAATACCTATCTTTGACATTGATGTGTCATCATCATCCCCACAAATCAAGGAAGTTGGCTCAGAATAGGAAAAGGAAAATGCAAATTCCAGATTTATAGAATATGATGTTTTCAGGAGGATACGTAAAAAAATCACATCAGATTCGTTGTTAACTGGGTGAACGATGAAATTGTACGGATTGAATCTTTAAGAAATTATAACAATATCCACTTGGTGTAGCTGAAAATCATTCAAAATAGTTGTGTTTACTGAAAATGCAAGTTTTCCTATTATAGCAATGGTGTCAGAGCTGGGAGGAGAAAATAAAGCACTGCACAGGGAATTGATTATTAACTTGTCTCAAAAATATCATTGATACGATGAATGATGATATCATTAACAGGTGAAAATAAATTAAATACAGCTCACAAAATTTCTTCTGAATCATTTAATGTGAGAGCAGAAGCTTAAGCTTGCTACAAAACAAAACTTTTTTCACATTCAATCTCTAGCGTTATTTTGAGATGTGGAGTCGTAGTAAAATTAGATGATAATAATTGGATGCAGTGTGCTGAATTTTTTTAAATTGTGAGAGAAACTTTGTTACATTTGTTCTTAAAATTTAGGAAACGATTTGTTGCTTTAAGGTCAATGACTGATGGTTTGATTACTGAAATGCAAGAGTGCACCAAGAAGATGCAAAGAATAGAATTAGCATATGGATTATGTTGACATCTTCTTCGAAACGATATATTAGATAAAAAGTCAGAAACGATTTAAACACTACGAATGAACGGCCAAAGGATTTAAATACTAAATTTTCAAAAAGGCATTCTACTGAAAAATGATTTTTGAATTTCCTGTTTGCTGAACTCAAGATTTCAAATAACATCAGCTATAATTGAATGAAAATGTCCAGAATTGATAAATTAGAACTAGAATCCCAGAAGACAACAAGCATTATTTTATTTTCATTAATTCAACAGTATATATTTATATGTAAATATTTATATTCTTGCTTCAAATTGTGGAATAATAAAAGGTGGGTTTAATGTAATATTTGAATAGTTGTGATTCTGAACTTGAAATAATAGTTTCAGGAAATTCTTGTCTAACTGTATTATTCGTTTGAATACACAGTATATATTATGCTGTTTCATTTTCCATTTTTTAAATAAAATGTTTACTACATTCATAATAACAATGCGGTTTAAGTGTTTGTCGTTGGGAGCCTGAAGTCCAAAACATTTTTTAATTGTGTCGATCTTCTCCTACGGAAATATAAAAAAATATCAAAATATATTTGTTCTTTTTTATGTTCCTTTGTCTTCAACAGCAATAATCCTGAATTACTCATTGTAGACAATGAAAATAGAAAACTATTGAAGCTTTTAATGACAAGTCTAATATGTTTTCATGCTTTTTTCAACAATATATTATTTTTGAGTCTGCACTGGTCAGTGCAATATAATGTCTCAGAAAACAAAGTTTCTCAAAAATAAGCAGGATTGAAACAAATTCAATCGTATGAAAGACGTTTGATGACAATATCAAATTCAATTGCAATAAAGGCTGAAAATTTATTATATTCATTTTTCAGTGGCTAAATAAATATAATATTGAGTGCAAACTACTACATCAAACATTCAGAGTATTTTTCAAATTAGAAAATTTGTCGTTCGAAATCAGGCAATTGAGTCATAAAACTGAATAAATAATTGCTATATTCCTTGCTAAATCAATTTTATTACAGAAGTCAAATGCACGCTCACATAATAAAAACCTTATGAAAAATATAAATCAAATACAACAAGAATTATTTCTATATTCTTAGCTAAATCAATTCAATTAGAAAAGTTGCCTCAAAAAAACGTATATCTGATAAAAATATATATTAAGATAACATTTGCATTATGTTAAAACACGAAGTTGTTTGAATTTCAATTTACGCGCCAGAGAATACTCTCCTGATGACGCGGTGCGCAAACTAGTCTCATTTTCGTTCGCTGGAAGATCATATCTTCTATTCCTTGTATCATGGACGTAAACTAACGTTTTTTCACGTATACCTCAAACGGAAACGTACGTTACCCGAACGTTAAACGAATCTGCCCGATAAGTTGCGAACGTTTGAATTTTGACATAACTTTCTCCTAACCTTGAAAATAACCTGGCTAGGTTATTTTTCTACTCTCTATTGTAAACAGTACGGCGTTAGTATGCCGCACTGAGGGCCGTTTGCACCGCTTTGGCTTAGTTGCTAAGCGTCACTTTAGATCCGATTTTGCATATAGTTTAGCATGCTTGAGTGACACTTCAACTCTAAGCCAAGGCGGTGCGAACGGCCCTTAGTGACTCAATAATATTATATAATAATAATAATAATAATAGGCCTTTATTGAATATTTCAGAAGAAAGATATTACAAAATCATCACTAACAACACTCACAGGGCGGAGTTCAGATGGGTGTGAGCCCTCTGTTCTTCCACTCAAACCCTGAGGAAAAATAGAATAAAAGAAAGAGAAGAAAACAAATATTCATAATTCAAAAAGAAATAAAAAACGAAAAATACTGAGCCCAACAAACAAAATGAATCATATTATCAATGAATGTCCCGACATGAAGAAAGGAAACAATGATAATTAGGTACCAATACTAATAATAACTAAGCCCTGAAAACCCGGCCTACCGGCGCGCACAGTTTCCCCTGCTAGTAGTTCGTCCAAGTGAATAATATACAAACACATGTCGGCACATTCTACATGTTTCATACATGGGGTCTAGTATAAAATTTAATTATCATCAGGATGTTGCAAAATTTTATGAACAATTAATCATATTCCTTCCAGTTTTTTCACAAACAAATTATTTTCAATATATTCTAATATACGAAATCTATCATAAAATCGGTTTTATTCAATTATCAGCTCGGTGAAGGTCGAATGAGGTTCGGATCTTAGACTATATGGCTTGTTTTTATTCGTAGGATTGTCACATTTGGCAATTGTATATGGCTTCTTTTGCAAAAACTGGAGGGCAAACGAATGACGAGTTTCAATTAAAACGACATGAAGATGTGGGGGGAGAGTCTCGGTGAAGGTCGATTCAGGTTCGGATCTTATATCTTGTTCAAACCAAAAAAAATTCGCACAGGATAATCGAAGAAGAGCATAATTAATACTAGGGCTCCTAGTCGTGTCACTTAGTGAATTATTGAACTGTTTTTCCAATAAGCTTTGGGTTCCTCCGGCCTGAATTCGTTGAGGCCATTCATCAAAAGATGCAAGAGGATTGACAGACAGCACGAAGTAATAAACTGGCATATCTGTGACGGAATGAGACTCCCCCATCTCCATACATTGATTTATCCCCTTTTCGGTGAAATATGTGAGTGGGATCGCGTCACGTCCTTACGTCCCTCCTCCGGTCCTTAATCAAGATATATCCACCGGAGTCCTGAAGCCAACGCCGGTGAGATATTACCTCCCGGAAAAATCGCTTTTATAACCGCTATTCAGTATTTATACACACATCGGGCACTGAAGGCGGTTTACGTTATTGCCTACCTTCCGTACTTCCAGGAATTGTTGCCGTAATTTATACTTTCGAGAGAATGGAACGTGAACAATTCGGTTCGGAAGTATTGGTGGACTTCCTCACTAGTCATCTATTTCGGTCAACTTTGATAATAATAATAATACAAGAATAGCCAGTTAATTCGGAATTAATTATTTATCAAATAGAATTCAGAATGTCGATATTGGTGATGTACATATATGGTGTAAAGCAGATAATAAATACAGGATTACCTCAGGGTACTCTGCTGGAGCCCCTTCTCTGTCTGAACTTGCCGATTCGCGATATTTTTTTATGATATAATGAACAATGAAAATGTGAACAATGAAGGTTCAATTATTATTCCTGAAAACTAGGGGAGTTTCATTAAACATATAAGGTTTTCATTAATTCCATTCGATATATAAGTTATATATTATACCACCAAGCTTATCGGCGTTCTTTGTAGAGTTCGTCAGATGATCGTTTCATTGGGGTTCGGCGGCTTATCTGATGTTTCAGAAATTATTGTCAAAATTCCTCAATCAGGATATTTTTTTGGAGATGGGAAAATATAACGAAATTTTTTCATTATTTCATTTCTATTTCCAGTCTAGTAAAAGAAACAAGGGTTCGAATACGAAATTACGTTATGAGGGTTGTTCAGAAATAAAAGTCACTTTTTCAGTTCCTTTGGTTTCAAGGATTTCAATTTTATAGCTAGTTCTAGAATTAATTGGAGAGCCTATTTTTTTCGTTAAGAGACACCTCTCGTATTTTTTTTAATTCAAGATTATCGAATGCGCAAATTAGAAAACGGCAGTTATACTATCAAATAATTTTTCACATATTAGAAGATATGTTAAAGCGCAAAAGAAAATATTCCAGTGTAGCTCCCAGAAAAAACTCCAGAGGAAAGAAACAAAGCAACGGAAGGATTTCTCATATTTCAGTGAGCCTATTTCTGAGTCACAGTCAATTATTCAGTAGGAATCACTCATAGCTATAAAATTCTTTGCAACTCTACCAGCGGGGAAATATCTTTTTCCAAACTTAAGATACCTAATCACAAATTGTTTTAAGAATTCAATGTCGTAAACACGTCTATCAGACCTACAAGCCTACTTAGCATTGAAAAAGAATTTTTGTTGAAAAATTTTTCAACTTGTATATCACATTGATTTCTTTTGAGTTTCTAGTTTTTTTATTGTTGTTATTTCATATAGGTATATAGTATTTTTACCACCTTTTACTTTTTTTTCTCTTTCTATTCTTTTTAATGAAGAAACGTGAATGCAATATGATAGAGAAGAAACTAACAAGAGTTCTGACAATCTGGTAAACTGACCTGCGTTCAATTTATGAACGTCATTTTAAAAATAATCCTTTTCCGATTAATAGTATTCATTCGCGAACTAACATAAATTTGAATTCAAAGCTTTTTCTCCCCTATGTATTATTCTGAAAAGCGATATAAATATTTTACACTTGAGCTCCCATTGTTTTATTTCTTGAATCGACTGGAATCTTCTACAATTCTACAATTTCACTCTCATTTCACCAATTAGAATGAAAATCTCGTAGCTCCTATCCCTGCGAAAGGGGTGAGTCTGGAGCAGTATCCCAGCCGAGAAGTCGATGATAATTTAGTTATTTATGTGGTAGTTCATTTCGTTCGTAATTAAGCGATGTAGGATGGAATTCAGCAGGGTCTAACCCTTTGAATACCCCAATGAATGACTGCCGCAGGCCGAAGGCATTTTGCAACTGCACACCCCTCTGCTTGGACACTTCTTTATCTGCTCGTTCCAGATGTCAGTAGAGTAATAAATCTCTTCTGGTAATGAGGAACAGCGTTAACGAAGCTGGCTCGCGAAAATTATAGTTGAGTAAATGATTTCAGGTACAGTGCTCGCCGTCTAGGCTATGATTGAATCAATATCAATATTATCAAAAAAGTTTCAATTCATATTTGTAAAAACATAAATATCGACAGTGGGATTTGTAGAACCCCAGAATTTTGATGAAAATTTTACTGTTTTAGGTGAGTACCATGGGACTGTACCAAGGTACAATAATTTAAGTGTCCCGAGGTACGAATAAGGTAAGTGAGCAAAATAGTGCCACCCTAAAGAATTAAAATTTTTTTACAACATTTTAAGCTGGATCAACCTGTAACTAAGGAAAAGTATTCTACTACATGTTCTTCACACAAAAAACCATACCGAATATTTTTAATTTCAGTATACATTCTAGTAGAAGGGTTTTTAAAAAACATTGTGAAATGGCAATATTTGGAACATACGTCCCAAATATTATCATTTGGTGGCAATATTGGTTACATGGTTGTAAACACTGTAATAAGCATAATAAATGAGAAAACTATCATTTCATTATAAAACTTCAATTTCAAATCAATTTTTTGTCCGTGCTGCATAAGAAGCACAACCAATACCATAAGCGACAATTTCCTAGTTTCAGATTCTTCTTCCAAAATTTTTTGAGCAGATTTATCTTCTGCAGTTTTTTAAGAGCTCTTTTTTGGCATCTGTATAAAAATAGATTTTGTTGAAGCTAAGCCCAAAAAGCGATAATCCATCATAATTATCAGGTTCCTAATATTGCCATCATTCAGAAACTGCAAAGTTTCAGATTGTGCAAATATGATATTATCAATTTGAGTTTGCTGATCACATATTTATTTATCAGCATAAGTTTTATGTCAAAAAAATATTTTATGTTCCAAATATTGCCATGGCAATATTTGGTCCATATATGGATAGCAATAATAGGCACCCGTGAATCCACTGAAGAACTGCCGATTTCAAGAAACACTTTTCAATTAAACATAAAACCCTACAACAACAAAACATGTGCTTTTTGACTTACGTTATGTAATTTTTTCCACAATTCATATTGACTTGTAAGTCGGTACAGACTCGATAACCCGTGAAGATTCTCATAGCGAGATTAAAAACAAACAGCTATTCTCAGTCTGGCGATTCGGGCAGACTGCGCACTTTTATATTGCGTTGGATTAGTTGATCTCAACACGTTGAATAATTTAGTATGGATACCGGCCACCAGAGCACTGATGTCAGGATTTTGGAACAGATGGCAGTATTATTAGGAACATGGCAATATTTGGCTTAGGTACCTTACCTGTCTTGATGACTTGAATTACGCGTGAATGGTAGACAGAAAAATGATATGATTTCTGTTGAAATACAGTACACTTTCAGTATCGCAATGAGTTCATTACAGTTCTAAAAGTTCATCTGTAATGAACTCATAAGAATATGAGAGAGCCTTGTTTTCAGTTATATTTTCCGTTTTGTGGTTGTCAATACTGACCTCCAATCCTGATGTCAGGATTTTGGAACAGATGGCAGTATTATTAGGAACATGGCAATATTTGGCATTCCAAGCGTTCGAATTTCGCATTCGTGTTGGGATAGGAGCCCATTCTGCAACTTTTTTTAGAATATACTATTAAATGAGGACCTACACTTATTGACTCTATTCAATAGCTTATTTTGAAGCAAAAGCGAATATCACAATAGGTAATAAAAATAGTTAGCACTTTCCAAACCACCGACATATCATCGTGGACAGAAATCAAATTGGCCAACTCTGATCATGGCCCTTTTTATGTTATGCGAAGAGAATGCCCTACAAGTACTTTGTGGCTGCCATATTTTGGTCGTATCAAGGTTGTCCTGAGGTACGAAGGTCTCCACTGCCCCACCGCAGAAAACACCCTGTATTAGATATTGTTCAAAAAGAATTCCTGAATGATGCTATCTCAGCAATTAAATCCAAAATAGTATGTGAAGTTCGTCACAACTTACGACCTCTCATTTCTGCAATATCATTCATTTATGAGCAAACATAAAACGATAAAATTGGGATGTTTGAATTGAAAATGAAAATAAGGTCCCTTATTCGCGGTCAGGGCATCCCCTAATACCGCTTTAAGAAACCGTTCTAATTGGAGAAATCACCAGAAATATAGAAGTTATAGATGAATATTAAATAACTGCTTATTCCTGAAAAATGAAATAATTATTTCGACAAAGATGATTTGAAAACTAGTAACAATGCAGAACTCTCTGGCTACCGAATCGTTCAATGACTGGCTGCCAAAACTCAGGGGCTGTTTGTAACTTCAACCCTTCAGTTTCGACCTCAAAGGAACTGTAGTTGTCAATGCGGTGATAAATTATTCCTTTTAATGGTAGATTAATATGAGGACTGGTGGAAGTTCTTCGGGATGCTATGAGGCGTCACTTCCGACTCGAGGGTGAATATTTTCATTCCCGCTTCATGAGCAATGTCGATTTCCAGATAGAGATATATCTCGATGATTCGTGTTATCCTCCAAGCATGAGAAAGAAGATTATTGATGGGAATATTGTCGAGAAGAGGGAATTTCTGAAATACATTATTTCTATTGAATAATAAATAGATGAAAGGGGGTGTTCATCCTTATCCACTATGAAGATTTCATCTCTATTTTGGTATTTCCAGTTAGTTTTTCACCATGTTTTGATGAGATTCAACTTATGATAGCAGGTGCGTCTTGTCCTCTAAATTGTGAATTCTGGTAGGACTAAGACTATCATCGATGCTGAACACATTGAATCTATGTTTAATAGTATATTCTATTATATCAGGTTGCAGAACTTGCTCCTATTCCAACAAGAATGCGAAATTCGTAACGCATGAGTTTTTGAATTGCCTTCTGCCAAGAGTATTAGATATTTTTCCTATTCCTGTCAAGTTTTTTTAAATACTCTCGAAATTCAATGAAAAATTCATATTATACATTCTAGTGACTTTCATATTATATCTTGGCGGTTGGTGTGACTTACGAAATTTGACAGATTACGGAATTTGAATTCATTTGACTTGAAACTTGATAGGATCGGAGGTCAGTATTGACAACTAAAAACGAAAAGTATAACTGAAAGCAATGCTGTAATGAATTCATTGCAGCCCTACTTTTAGTACTGTACTGTAAATAAAAAAACTGAATTAGAGAAAGGCTTTTCTCTAATCATGTGTCAAATGCGTTCATTCTGCCACCTATCGTGGAACGAAACAATGTTAGAATTCTAGCATTGTTTTCAGTAATATTTATTGATGACATGTTGGCTTCTGCCACGGATTTATTCAACATCTATCAAATTTATGAGATAGAAAAAGATCTGCCAATGAATATCTTTCAATGAAAAAATCAATACGGCAATATTTCATTTTTTTCGATAAAAATTCAGCGAATTAGATAAAATGATGTATCATATGATAACTCGTACAGAAGGCTCATTCTGACACTCGTTCATTCAAAAACTCGCCACTTTGTGGCTTCTTTTTGAATTTTGAACTCGTGTAAACATATCAATGCCTTCTGCACTTGTATCGTAAAAAACTATTCATGACGTACCATAAGTTGCAGCAAGGACCAATAAAATTTCAAGTATCCATGACTACCATTTATGGAATATCCGATTTATTGAAGGATTCAAATTGTAATTTGATGAATTTCAATTGATGTTGCTGAAGCCCGGGGTATGTGAATTAGGTTCTAGTTATGTAATCTGGGTAGCCTGTCCCATCCTGGTTTCGTATCATTTCATCATGAAGAATGAGGCCTTCTTACAGATTAGGTGCGTTTCCGATCTTAAAATGCGCGCTTCGAAAATTTGTGAAAACACGCGTGGCCAGAAGCTTAGATGTTTCGATGCCTAAATATTTCTATTCCGATTCTCTTGTTATTTGATTTATATTTTATTTTTATCACTCTTTCTTTATAATTTTTTTTTCAAAAATATCAAGGGAAACTCATCATAAATAACATAGATCCATGGAAGGGGGCCCCTGACTAAAATTTTGCTTGGGGTCCCCGAATTTTACGCTACACCACTGTAAATCACAGTTCAATTTTGAAAGTGAAAGGTTTTTCGCATGTGCAGAGTTTATCATTCGTCAAAACTATTCTGTATGAAATATTCCCGTGTTTTATTATTCAACTAACAGAAAACAAGGGTCAAAATATTTTGATAGGATATCGCCGTTATGCTCGTTATTAGCTTCTATATGTCTCAATAACAATATTTTTATCGTTAACGATGAAACTGGATGAAGTTCAAGGTGACGTGTTGTTCACAAACACTGTCCATTTCATAGATTTATCTATAGTCTAAGATCCAAACCTAAATCGACCTTCACCGAGCTGATAATAAAATAAAACTAGTTATATAATGAATTTCCTATATTCGAAAATATATAAAAGATAGATCGTCTAAAACGATATATTATTATTATATTTAAGGGTTACATGCATAAACACATCACAATTTATAAAATTGCTTAAGCAGTATTCCCGTTCTTCCTTTCCATACTTCTCGATCCAACGTATCTTCCATATTCATAGTCGAGGCGTATGAGGAAAATCTTGAGAATTTGAGATTTTTTTACTTATGATGAGGTGCTGGCCCATCGCTCAAACCTCCATCTTAGAAGACCAGGTAATTTGTGATCCAGGATTTCTTCCTGGATTCATGGGGTTGTTTGCAAAAAATTTGTTTTGAACTGTGTGCTTGAATATGTAAGTCACGATACACTTAACTCTAGATATTATTTTCTGTTCCTGTTCGTTGTGAAAACTTTTTAGTTTAGTTCTCTGACATCCTTTTTACTCTTATCAAATATATATATATATTCTTATGAAAATATAGAGAGCTAAAATAATACAATAAATGTTGAAACAAAAAGTACCTAAGCTGAGGTAAAAAAAAAAGAACGGGGTATCATAACATTCTTCGTATGATACTATAGAATCATACGATACTATCATCACTAGTATCATATGATACTATAGAGCCAGGGGAAAAAACCTCAGCCGAAAAAACCTGCCACCCCGTAAAAAAAATAACATAATTTATTAAATATCAGGAAAAATCTTGAAAGACATCAGTGTGAGATCATCTTCATGTTATCCGTCGATAGATTCTTCCCAAAACGGCTCTCGATTCTTAATCTGAAATGAAAAAAGAAAAAAAGCAGAAAAGAAACCGAATATTCAGAATAAATCAAATAATTTTGAAATTAACCACCCATTTTAGAAATGCATTCGTTACTTTATGTATAGCCTCGAAACCATCTTGAAATTTATAAATGGGACAACTATTTATGAGATGTTCTATAGTCTCCTCATTTTCCCCACACTCACAATTAGGACTCTCAACCGAATTCCATCGGAAGAGCATGCTATTGCAACGTCCATGGCCTGTTCTAATGCGATTTAGAACAGACCATATTCTCCTGGGAAGGTCAAAACCAGGAACTCTGATGGAAGGATCAGAAATAAGATCTTTATTGAAAAATTGGATACATTCCATTCAGATTGCCACATTTCTTTATCGCTTCTATTCATATTAGTCAGAAAATTTGACAAAAAGGTTTACGCGACTTCAATCTGGGGACCCTATTATCTGGAATATAGGTGGATTAAATTCAAATAAAAATCTGTATTGTTGTTATTACAACAAATAAGTATTCTAACAATAAACCTACATTGACCGGCCTTTTCGAACAATTTTCCTAACAACAGACAACACAAATATAAATCGACGGCTAATAGTATTTAAGAGAACATTATTTCGAAGTTCAGAGCTTTAAAGTCAGGTACATTAACAATGAACAAATGGATTGTCCCTTAGTTTAGATTTGTGAAAAAATAATAAATCGTCATGACCCATCTTAACACAATGTTTCTTATTGTCTGACGGAATAACATTATCGTTAACATTAGCATCAACATAACCATTGATGTGAACAGTATTGTAGAATCTCTATTATTTCAGCATGCAAATCTACACTTTTAAGCGACTGCTGATTTTCTCGAAGATATTCGTTAGGTTTTTGAGAATTTGAGGGTCCTCAAGAGAAATTCTGCTTCCTTCCTTGGATTAAATTCAATGCATACCATCCATCAACGTAAACATGGTTCAAATATTAACAAACCGTTTTGTCAGAGAGCAGATCGAACACAAAAGAATGAGTAAATGCCATAATGGAAAATCACCCAGCATCAAGACACCAAGCCTTTCATACGGGATGACTTATCATTTCGCCTACCACGACTCAATGGCATCCTACCAGTTGGGCACGTGCACTGCGTGGGCTGGGATTGTAATCAATCAGAAGACGCCTCTGTACTATTGTGTTCTCTCTTCATTTATTAACATATCATTGGCTTCGATACTATTTTCATTCACAAAAGATCTGTTGATTCATTGATAGCTGGGTAGTGAAACACTGGATATATGTCCTACGAGATCTCATCTCAACTATCACGGAGGGCCCATGAAGTTAGCGCCAAGTCTGCAGAACGAATTGTTCTCAATTTGTTTTCAATGATAAAACCATTTAATTAATAAGCACTATAATAGTTTTTGACCAATTCGAAATTATATGATTTGATGCTGACATTTCAGTTTCCGGAAAAATTTTGCCAATATTTAGTACCCAGGTTTACCTGTTGAAATGATCTCAGTTATTTCAGTAGATGTTCATTCCAAAATAACAGATTTAGTTCCCACCTCAAGTTTTGGACAAAATTTTGATGCTAGTATTTGCTACTGAATATATTTCAACAGGTTCCATGTATAATGAGAATGAGAAACGACAAATACCAAGTAGGTGTTACTAAAAATGTTATATATCAGGAAATCTCGAAGGACATCTACGTGATCTAGAAGAATATCTTTTTTGAATTTTTCTATGGTCAGAGAAAAACAGAGCCTTCACAAATGTACCGGAAATTCTCAATCTGAAATGAAAAAGACAAGAGCAGAAAAGGAACAATGATTTATGATATGAAATAACATTGTTTTCGAATTAACCACCCATTTCGGAAATGAAATAATATTCATGAAATAAATTCGAAGAAAATGAAAATACTCCATCAATTTTCCCTTTCCGAATTTGTTGAAATGATTTCGTACTACAAATGCTGAAAATGAATTTTCACTTGAATTGGTAAAACTTATGAAGAAATCAGTGAAATATTTAGCTAGATTAGTAATTGAATATTTAGATTTTATAAAAAAAATGTAAAGTCTTGTAACAGTATCGAAAGATCTGATACTTTTGCGCAGTAGTTTATACAGATATCGAGATAATAACAATCATCTGAACTACGAGCATCGAAAACTAATTCTAATTCGATCAATCGAGGAAACGTCAGTGACATCAATAATAAAACAGTTTACTTAGTTATAAAGACTTCAGATCACCCACGATACAGATCAAACTTTATTTACACCTTCTTATCAGTATGAAAAAGCAAAACATTCCGGGTATTTTTTTTGTCGATTGTTTGGTACAACATTTGCTACAATAAATTATTGAGGCGTGTTCTAATATGACGATGATGAACGCAAAATACAGATATGTATTTTTCAATTTATTATTGAAACACAGGTTCTAAATTAATTTCTGTGAGACTTTTATTACATTTTTTTAGAAATAAATTTCTTTCGTAACTGTGCATATTATGTGGTTAAAATTTGTCGGATAAGTTGTGAAACACCCTGTATATGGGCTCGCTTCTACGAGAGTATAATCTAGTAAGTAAAAGTATGGGTAGCTGAAAAGTATTCAGATGCATATTTCCATGTTGCCGGAGATTTCTGGTTTCTGTCGAGGTCGATAACTCCCGAACTGAAAGTGATAAAAAAAGTTTCGTCATACGAATATAATATTTCGGTATTGAAATATAACACATTGGTTGTTCGTGCCCAGTTGATACGATGGCACGAGCCATAGGACACTTAGAAAATGCTGTTTATCATTTTCAAATCGTGAAACGATTATTAGATGTGAATGTTGAAAAAATAGGATGCTTCAAAAAGAATACGGTCAGTGTAATGGACATAGGTTGTGGCAGTGGAAGAGCTTTGATAGAGCAAGTGATTCCCAGATTACCGAAAGATTATCGTGAGGTGGTAGGAGTGGACAAATACGAATCCATGATAGAATACTGCAGAAGTCTTGTGGTAGATCCAAGGGTTTCTTTTCATCAGCTTGATATCCAAACGAAGCAGCTTCCCAAGATATTCGAAAAGAGATTCGACTTAATCACCTCCTTCTTCTGTTTACATTATGTAACTGATTATAAGTAAGTTTGAATTTCATGTAATGAATACTTTCAATGATCAGAAGTAGTGAATATTACCTAGAATTTTGAATCATTATGTCAAAGTGGGATGGGTCAAACCACTTTGCATGTTTAGTGTCTGAATATATTTAGCCAGAGAATGTTGTCTTTGGGTGGAATTGAAAATATAGAAAACTCACGTCACTAACATTTGCATTACTTAGCAAATAGGTACTTTTGGATGTGAAATGTTTGTCGACCCTGTATGTTGCTTATGATGATTTTTGGCTCTATATCCTCAGCAGAATGTCATTTTCTCACAAAGTGAGGTTTGTGTTGTTCAAATAATCAATTGATTGATTTCGAAAAGTTTTATAATTGGCTTGATTGTACCGAAGAGTTCTTCAAAGTACTGATGATGCGATAAAATACGATAAATACTGTAAAAAACATCAGACGGGTCGTGTCGTGAGTTGATTGTGAATGAGACAGATGAAATTATAGAGGTATCAGAAGTTAGTGATTATTCATAATATGCAGATTTGAGGAAATTTTTGGCAAAGTGGATCAAAAACAACAACGTTTTCAGTTTTCACTATTCACACCCTGCATATACACATTTCTCCCATCCGTTTGCATATTCAGAAACGGCACAAAAAACTCAACTGAAACGTGCACTCACATTTTCAGACAGGCAGTTCCACTGCAGAAATTTGTACATTTTGCAATTTTTTCAAGACCTTTTATGTATCCCAAAATGAGGATTGAGTTGTAATAAT
This sequence comes from Hippodamia convergens, assembly GCA_038502775.1. Lineage (NCBI taxonomy): Eukaryota > Metazoa > Arthropoda > Insecta > Coleoptera > Coccinellidae > Hippodamia > Hippodamia convergens. The sequence continues at coordinate 13,490,051 of CM076610.1, read as the reverse complement.
GGATTGTTGAAATTTTCGAATCCATTAGCATTTTGTAATCACCAAGAAATTATTACATAATTGGTTTTCATCTTTAAAACAATCCTATTATCAGTTGCCCTGTACTCGCCAGTATTAAAAAAAAAATAAACAAATTCTATGTATATATTTCAAAAATGATATTACCCGAAAACAAGTACGATATTAGTTTTCTATGTTTTATAATATGCGGTAATTAATGTAAGATTAAAGCTTTTCCAGCGGAAAATTGCGATTCGATTTTTCCAAGTTGAAGCTTGTAATTTTCCACATGGAGACCTCAGTTTTGGAAGTTTTTTTCTGAGAAACTTGATATTTTACATGTGAAATTTGATCGTCAAGTTTTATTGATCAAGTCGTCAATGATAAATACAGAAGGCTCAACGAATTAGGGTACCCGCGCACATGCGATTTTCTGTCGCGCAATCGTTTAGTCACAAAATGAAACACATATAGTTAAATGGGAATGAACGCCATTGCGACCAAATAATCGTTGCCACTAAACAGTCGCATTTTTGAAGCGACGCGATTGTCCCAAATCAGAATGAGTCAAACTTGCGACAATTCAATCGCAATTCATTTGCTGCCGAAGTCGATCTTCTTTGTGTGAGTGTGATTTTTTTTTTTGGTTATGCGCGGTACGCACTGGTGCGATACGATAAGCAATTCGATAGGCTATATTTCACCAAATGAATAGTCTTCTTGCTACCCGACATCGTCGGCCTAATTCGTAAACCTTTCAAATCGATTCTAAAACAAAGAACTGGTTAACGAATTAGGCCGACGACATTATAAATCGGACGTGTCGAACGATACGACGCATTTCTTTCACTGAAGCGACCCGACATCTGAGTCGCCCAAGCCAACACGATCTCGAGAATTTTCGGTGTAGTATCGCGATCGCTACAGTGTCCACTAGGTTAGTTGCTCCCATTGCATTTACATGATTATGAGTTATCGGTGTAGAATAAGAATTGGGTTGTTGCATCGCGGCAACTCCTGGCTCTACTGCCTTCTTTTTTTCTCCAAAATTCCAGGGGTAGTTCTAGGAAAAATCTCAGAATTCAAGGCTTGAATTCGTGAATGATTGTTCACCTAAGAAACTAGCGAACACTGACAGAAATATCTGCAAAATCCCTGAAAGACCCTCGGTAACACCGATACACTGGCCGACGTTCCCTTGTAGTTACGCGAGAGGTATATTTATGATTTTGATTTAATAATTACTCACAACCAAATCTTCTTTGTTGATTAAATCAAGAACATACACATACCGAAATTAATTCGAAAAATATTCAGTAGGTAGGTTAACTCATCAATATGTTTCTTGTGTCAGAGACTGGGAGAGAAAGCCCAAAGAAAACTTTCACAAAAAAAAAGGCTCATAATCAGAGAGTTCATAATTATTTTCAAATGAAAAATCAATTCTAAGAAATTCGGGAAGAGCTTCGTCAGAATCTAGTCATAAGTTGTAGTCACTTTTTTAGTTTTTATTATTTTCAGCCAAACTCTCCAGAATATTCATCGAATGTTGAAACCAGGGGGAGAAACGTTAATCGTTCAAGCTTCCAATTCGAATCCACTTTATGAGACTTATAGGGAGTTGAGTCAAATTGAGAAGTGGAAGTCATTCTTCAAAGATTTCGAGAATTTCAGGATATTGTTCTCTGGAAATGATAGAGAAAATGAACTGGAAGAATTACTTCGGAAGAACTCCTTCAAAATTATGAAATTCGATTTTCTCATGAAAACTTTCAGAACAAAACCTGAAAACTTCATAGGTAAGAAACTTTCAACATTTCGAAATAATATTCATTGAAGGACTGAATAATAAACAAAATAATTAAATACCACAACTTCTTCGGAACAATCAAAATTAAAGACTGTTAAAACTGAATTTCTTCAGTTTTCTAAAAAGGTTCTCTTCTTTAAAATATGGGTGTACGTTTCAGGCAGAGCCTCAATCTACTTCTAATAACAACTTTTATTTCTCCAAATTACAGAAGTGACGATTCTCAAAAAAACTACTATCTGTCAACTTCTGTAATTTAGAGAAATAAAAGTTGTTATTAGAAGTAGATTGAGGCTCTGCCTGAAACGTACACCCATATTTTAAAAAAGAGAACCTTTTTAGAAGACTGAAGAAATTCAGTTTTAACATTTGGCGACCGTGACAGGACCCTTCTATTATAAATATGGAAAAAACTAAGAAAGCCCTAACTCTACACAGAACCGCTTTCATGAGGATATATGAGAAGTTGGCCGAAGAATTCTCCAAGGAAAATTATGATATCCCAAAAATTCAGAGTAATATCAAAGTTCTACATGATAGAATGCTTCAATTAACCGAACTGAACCAACTCATGGTCGATGTGATGTTGGATTCAGATGTTGAAAAAGCAGATATGAATAGAAAAATAGAATTTATGGATACAATGAGTTCGAAATATAACAAAATGAAATACAATTATGACAAGTTGATATGTCAGGGAAGCAGTTCCAAGAAGTCAGAATCCAAAAGCAAATTGAAGATTCCCAAACTGGAATTCAGACAGTTTGATGGTGAATTAAAAGGTTGGCTGGGATTTTGGAATCAATTCAGCAGAATTGATGAAGATTCTGATATAGAAGAGGAAGATAATTTGCAATATTTAATTCAAGCTACGACCCCAGGCTCTCGAGCAAGACAAATTGTAGAAAGTTACCCTGCTGCTAAAGGTAACTATGTGAAAGCAGTGGATAGTTTAAACAAAGATTTGGAAGAGAAGATTTGTTGATAGAAGTTTATGTCAGAGAACTACTCAAGCTGGTTTTGATGAATCTTAACATCAAAAATAAACTATCAACATTTTTTGACAAAATTGAATCACAATTGAGAGCTTTAGAAAGTTTCGGCGTAAAATCATATACCTGCGCTGCGATGCTATACCCCTTGGTAGAATCATGTTTAGGAGAAGATTTAATACGAGCATGGCATCGAAGTCAGTTCTTCTCATCAGAATCAAGTTTGAAGAAACGTCTTGATGCTCTGATGGATTTTCTCAGACAAGAAGTCATAAATGAAGATCGAATTCATCTTGCTGTGTCTAGTTTTAAAGACGGACGAAAACCTGAAGAAACGAACAAGGGTAGTAGCTCCAATGTCCCCACTGCTTCTGAATTGTTCAACAAAGGAGTTCCACGATGTGTGTTTTGTAAAAACACACTAGTACTGATCAATGTAAGGAAGTGTTGAAACTCAGTTTTGCAAAGAGAAAGCAAAAATTAACAGAAAATGGTTGTTGTTACCTGTGAACCAAATTTGGTCATATTGCTCGAAGATGTCGCTCAAGAAAAAAATGTCCCAACTGTCAAGGTAGACATTGTGTTATTATGTGTCAGAGATACGATATTAAGTCAACATCTAGTTATGATAAAGCTGTGGAGCAGGCGAAATTCGAAATTGATGAACACAATCTTTCCAACCATACCTTTCCCGAAGTTTTTTTGCAAACCATGGTTGTAGAACTGAGAGGGGACAAAGGATGTCGTCGAGTAAGACTCCTTATTGATACTGGATCCCACAAGTCATATGTGTCAAGCAAAATCGCAGAAGAGATGGGGTACCCTCCAGTTCGAGAAGGACAGTTGGCCCATTCACTTTTTGGAGGATCACAAACTGAATCCATTAGTCATAAATGCTTCAGAATTCGTGTCTATAGTCTAACTGAAGACTACTGTTGCAACTTCGAAGTTTTGGATCAAGCATTGATTTGTAGAGAGGTGAGCTCAGTGAAAAGGGGACCCTGGTTGGATGAACTAAAACACATGGGAGTGGAAATTACTGATATTGTAGATGGGCCAATTGATGATTTGGTTGGTGCTGACCTAGCCGGAAAGCTTTTTTCTGGGCGTAAAAAATATATTTCCCCGGCGCCAAGTGGTCTTAATCCAGCCCTGAGTCGCATGGGTCACTTCAGATTGTAATTGTAGCTACAGGCAAACCACTTGTAACTTCTAGACTTGTTACACTTGTAGGGTTTGTGTTACGGGCCCAGGTCTACTGCATACTCTCTGATCTTTGTTGTTTTTATTTCATAAGTTACAGAATTAATTGATGCGTCATGTTTGTGACTAGGCCAATGAGTAGGTATAGCCATGATACCGATTTTGATAGTGATGCAACATTTATTTTCAACCTTGTTTTTCAATTAAATCTAACCAATTTCGCAACATTCTGTATTATGGCATTCTAATACATTTACTTTTTCAGAGACATTCAAGGCCTTAGATACTTTTGGTAATAATTTACCGGAAAACCAGAAGGAAGAATATTGGAGAGATTTTCACGAATGCTTCAGCAGATCCATGAATTACGATTACGTCAATCCAGACAGCTTAAAAACGGAGGCAGATCTCACATATGAATTTCTCACATTACACGCACAGAAATGATGATTCAATATTTTCTGGATAAAATCTATGCATTTTCTTCCATTGCAACATGCAACAACATCATTCAACAATTATTCATCAATCGCAAAGCTATTATTGAAACCGAACAAAGTTACATCCAGCCGATCTTTCTCTGTTATACTAGCTTGGATATTCGAAAACAAGTGAACAGTAATGTAACGACAGTATTCTATGCAACCAGGTTATAATTATAATGATAATATAATAAAACAGTTTATTGTTCGTCTCATATAAACCTATTCAACAAATTTTTGGACAGTAATTTCAACAGATATCTTTTGATTTTTCTCTTGAAAGCATCAGGCTTGAACCAACATGCAGAAGTCTCATCCTCAACAGCTCATAATAAGATCTCTCGTGAACTTCTTTTCTATGACCTGGCATGGTAAGTTGAATCTTTCAGCGTGTATATCAAGAGATTCAAATGTACGATTATACATTTTAAGTCATCACAATCCTTGAGCTCTTATGGGACTCTCTAGCTCTAGGCAAACTTTTGATGCCTTATACATCCGCTTCTTATCCAAGTTAACCAAGCAGGGACCATATACGCTGAAACAATGATCACAATGTAACGGAATAAGGTCTTAGTTTGATAACCTGAGAAAGTAGAAAAATTATGTTGCCTATTTGGTGCCTTGCAGATATAGTTGAATTCTAAATCACATTCAAAGGTTTTAATTTTCGTGGAGGTACTTGCAATGAAAAAATTGTGTTGTCATTGTCGTACAATTTTGAGAATATTTCATTGTACAATGTTTTTTATTTGGCCAGAGGATGATGGTGATGGCAATGGCGTGGGATTCTCAATAGAAACTACTCATTTGTAAGAATAACTGGTTATTTTGCTATTATCCTCTTTTATCAATTATCATTAGGGGAGAACGGGGCAATGGGGCCACCTTAAGGGATTTCTCCAATAATATTTTTATTGAAACCAATTTGAAAACAGTTCATACTCAAACTAAAGTCTTCAATATATATATATATATATATATATATATATATATATATATATATATATATATATATATATATATATATATATATACTCATTATATATTGGTACCTATAAGTGGGGCCAGTTTTAAATAGTTTTTAGTGTGCACCCTAAAAAATGTTAACCCTGCAGATGGCCTCATTACCCCAAATCAGGGGTAATCGGGCCACCCATGGCCATATTACTCCACAAGCAACGAAACCAAGTATAAATAGGTAAATACTATACTCTGTTCAAATTTAAGCGAGAGCTATAAATACAAACAGAATCGTCTGGTGTGCGCACAATAAAGCTCGTATTGGTCAAACGGTCATAACAACGCTCCCTTTGACCGCCCTAAAAGATTGCCAGGGTCGTATTCGAGATTGCGGCAAGGTAATTCTAGGAAACACCAGAGTTTTAGAGATTTGGGTAGGAATCTTGCAAGATTCCGACAAAGTAATTCAGGGAAACACCAGATTTGGGTCCTTTCCATTCAGTCAAAACTGAACGATTGTATGAAATCTTCTCGATTCGAATCTGGACGGAAAGTAACTATCCGAAGGCCCTCCTACCGCTGCGCGACCCTCGTTTCATTGTTCTAGCTTAGGTTTGAACAGAGTATAGAAGACTATATTATTCGAGTATGTTAGTTACAAAAATCACAAATGTAGCCCTTGGAAATGTTGACACCACTACTTTCCCTAATTGCCTATTTGCCACTTATATACCATGTTTCTTGACTTTTTCCGTAATCACCACAAATAAGACAGATTTCTTCATCATCGGAAGTTTCTGAATCCTTCAACCCTTCATCGTCAACCTCCACTTCAGTTGATGAGGCCACCCCTGGCCTCATTGCCCCGTTAGTCTCGCATTTATAAACAACACAAAGACATGAACTAGTCTGTTTGATTTAATAACGATTAACACTCTAAATTGAAGTTATGTTCGTTTTTATTATGCATTAAAATTTTCATTTCGATATAGCATAGGAACTTAATTTTATACTTAGTTTTGTATACAAAAAAAATTAGATCAGAATTTACGTTTCTGGAATTTCGTCCACAAATAATTAACAGATGCTCTCACGACCGTAATCTTCGCAATCCTGAACGGTTCTTATTTATTTACTGGAGTAGCGATAAAATAGGCACTAATTAGCTCGAGTTTTTTGAAAAATGGGGGTGGCCCCATTGCACCGGGTGGCCTCATTGCCCTGGTTTCCCGTCACCACTTTTTTATATATGATGCTAGATTATGAGCTAATATATTCCAAAAATTAGTTTCTTAATCATCGTAGCAAAATCTGTCATGATTAACAATCGTTTGGATCTACAATTTATTGACCTGTACAACTTCCCTTGAATTTCTGGTATTAGTGAATCGTCCATGATGTGATTAATAGATTTGACAGAAAATATTTTTGACCGTATTTCTGAAAACTCCACCAACAGTTTCTTATGAAAATAATATCTCTCCTTCATTGGCCATCGGCCGAAGTCCTCCAGCCCGAATAATTTTTATTTTTCTGATAGTTCTCGTCTATTGCGTGAATTATTTCTAAACTAGCCATGAGATAATGAGAACATTGATATAAGGATGTTGAATGTGGCAGTAAAATCATACAGAATAGGATTGAGAAATATACTTCCGGATTGAATATATTTTATGAAAGCTGAGTTTGTGTTCTGAAGAAAGTTCTTGATGTAGAAACTCCTCAACTTACGGAGAGTGTCGTAAAATAAATAATACTGACAAGGTTTAATCCAAAACTGTTTCTAAAACGATGAATGTATGATCCGTCATCTAATAGACTTATAGATAAAGATGAAACCTGCTTTTACTTTCATCATGACCTTTATATATAAATTCGATAACATTAATCACTGTATGAAATTCTAATTTGTTTTTGGCTCGATTTGAACTAGTCATATTCTTTATGAAATGGCTAACACTGCATTGAAATATTACGAAAATGCAAAGTATCATATTGAAATTGTGCAAAAAGTATATCAGAACTTCATAAAGTCTTCGAGTCCATTGGGAAATGGCCCGTTGAGTGTATTAGATATTGGTGTTGGCAGTGGTAGGATATTTTTCGATGTGTTACTTCCATTGTTACCCAAAAATGTTTCCAAGGTTGTCGGATGTGATATGGATGAAAACATGCTAGATTTTTGTCGTTCAATGAACAAGGATCCAAGAGTAACATTTGAAAAACTGAATATCGCTGATGATGGTGTACCGAAACATATGAAAAATGGATTCGATTTACTTTTTTCATCATTCTGTTTCACCTACGTGCAAGATCTGAGGTAAGAAACTAGTCGCATACAGAATCAATGTGTTTACCTCGATTAGAGTAGATAGATCATTATTTTGCATTTGATGATTCCTTTTATTTTCACGTCAATGACTGTGGGGAGAATAAATTCATCTTTGCCCTGATGATGGAAATACAATTTTCCGGAACGTTGGTTAAGTTGAAAGTTTGATTTCCATAAACTCGACCGTCTCACTACTATTTCTTATACCCTATACCTAGTATTGATGTAAGGTCACCAGTTTCCTGATTCTGCTACTTGATTACAGCTTAACAGAGTGACATAGTATCCGGCCGTGAAAGAACTCATTGAAATGGCAATTCTGTTATCCCATATTCATTCAAGTCCTCTTTGAAGAATTCTTCTTCATGGTTCCCCAAATATTTTATATTTTTTAAAAGTCAGAAGGTACTATGATATCAATATCCTTATCCTTTCGCGTACAATTATCAAAATGAAAGTAAATACACTTTCTAACGTCTTAATATTCGCATTCCTGTTAATAATTTGTATATCTCATTATAATGTTGTGACCCACATTTTTGAATGGACTTATAATTTTCTTATCATTCTTCAAAAACAAAATAATCCTCCGGAAGCAACTTTCGAAATTTCCAAAATGAGAAAGTGACATCAAGGTTTCAATTTCAGAAGAGGTTTCACGAATTCTCGAAAAATCCTCAAGCCGAATGCAGAACTTATAAACATGTTCCAGTTCAAGAATAATGCACTTTTCACAACATACAGAAAAATGAGTGAAATTGATAAATGGAATTCATTTACAAGAGATTACGCAAATTATACGACACATTTTTCGGGATCCAACCCTGAGAAAGAACTGAAGGAAATAATCCAAGATGCTGGTTTGAAAATCTTGAACTACGAATTTGACTATGACAACCATTTCATCATTTCCAAACGAGAAGCTCTAGGTGAGTCTGCTTTCCTGGTGAAATATGACCATTCGAAAACCATAGAAGTGTGTCAGGTTGTCAGAGTAGGGGGAATTATATGGAAAATATATTGAAAAAGATTATTCAGAGAAGGAAGAATCGCATGAGCTGGATTTATACAACTTATACCGCAGAAATTATATTCGTTACTAATAGGTATACGAAAAGCAATGAGGGATAGAAACCTACAAATAGGAGAATGGGAAGATCGCAAACGATGGAATCTAGGAATCGGACAACGTCATCGCACGTTTTAAACCGATATATATATATATATATATATATATATATATATATATATATATATATATATATATATATATATATATAGAGAATACCGAAAGATTATGTCTTGAGCCTGCTGTTATCTCTGCGTCCCAGAAGCAGGTCATCCTTTGTACCACGAGGATTGTCCGAAAATTCCTGCAAGGATTCTGAGCGCTGATTTTGGTCTTGATAATTGTCCGACTAAAGCCAGATATTACCCTGATTAATGGTGAAAAAAAAAATATATATATATATACTAATAGGTATTATAACAGTAAAAGTCGGGGGGTTTGTTTCTTTGTTTGTTTGTTTGTCTTCACAGAAATCCGTAATCAGATATCCGATTTTGATAGGAGTTCCACTATAATGTAGATAAATTATTTGAGTGGGCTTTAATGTGAAATTTATTCCTATAGAAATCACGAACAATTTTGAAGAGCTCGAAAGGTTCTATACAATGCCCGTGATTTGAAAAGAGGTTCTGACTGGCATGGAATGGATACACCTGAGATATTACACAATATTTCAAAATCTTCTTCGTTCAAATTCTTATTTCTCAGTGACAATCTATGAATTAAAAAAGGAAAAAAAATTTTCATTTGCAGAATTTTAAAAAATACTATCAAATTTATTTCAGAAGTCTACCAATCATTGGACAACAATTTACTAGCAATTCCAAAATATATGCAGGAGGAGTACTTGAAGGATTTCCGCAGAATTTTCAGTGAAGAAACAGAAATCGACTTCATGGATGAGAAAACGATTGACGATCAGATAAAATTCAATTTTCCTGCAGTAACCGTACACGCCAGAAACGAAATATGATAGCAGTATTGTTTCTGAATCTGCTTGTTCTGGAGCGGTTGTTGAATCTTTAATCCGTGTTCAGCCAGATATTATATTGTTAAAAATTTAATCATTTGTTCAAAAATGTTTATATAAAGTCTATATGAAATGTATAAATTGTCGTTTTATCATTTGAAATATAAAGTGAATGAAAGTTTGTATGTTATAATCCATTTTTACATCACAATATTTTGACGTTTCATTCAGCCATTCAGAATGAAATAGAAGACTAAATGAGAGCATCACCGATTTTAGCCATCATATTAAATACGACCCAGCACATATCTAAGGGCCGCTTGCTACTACACTAAATTCGGAACTATAATCCGTTTCAAAATAATTGTCATCAGAGCAAGCCATGGAATTCCAGCCGGGGCTTTATTTCTAGTTACAAAAAGTTACTAAAAATTTCTGTGTGTTCATCATAGATTGAAATATATCAATATTACCTAAAAAATGATTGAATATATTTTTGAAGTCAAATAAATTTGAAGAATTTTTTGTGAAACTATATTATTTTCATCATTGTTATATTGACACATTTCAAATCTAGCTTCAATTGCAAAAGAGAAACAAGCTGAAATGATGACCAAAATATACACACCCACACTATTTCGCTGTAGATCAAGCATGGCAATTGGAAATTCAGGATTGAATCATTTAAAGTGTGAAATGCTATAAAATAGATTACTTCTCATTATTATTTAATAATATTCTCCATTTCATGATTCATTAAATAATATAGCGAATGTTGATTTCAAAATTCATCTGACAGTTCATAGACTCATTCATTTATCAGAAAACACCTGGAAAAAGTAAATGATTGTTATCTGAATAACTAGGAAAACCTCGATAAATACTGGCAGAAATACTTGCTGAATTCTTGAAAAATTCGCAGTACCGACGATAAGTTGCTTCACGTTTCCTTGTAGTTAGGCGAGGCGAGAGGTATCTTGATGAATTCCAGCCATTTCCAATTTGGTAATACTTGAGAAATATTCAAATCCGAAACTTATTTGCCGATTTAATCAAAAACATGAGCATACAGAAATAAATTCGAAATATATTCAGGAGGTTAATTCAAACTTCAAACTTTGAAATGTCATAACCTGCTTTACTGATGGGATTTTACCAACATATTTTCGAGATTCCACAGCCGCCCGAGATGCCAATCATTCTAAAACGGACTATGGATTGAGAACTGAGTGACAAATAAGATCTTGCATTTAGTGCAAATATTGGTGTGAGGCATGCTATAATAAATACATCAGAAAATGGACATCTTACTGGTATAAAAGTGGGGGAGGTGTTTCTAGGCTTTTATGCAGCATTAAAGCAGGCCGGCGGGTTGAGTGAAACAGGTATCTGAAAATATTTTTCATAATCGAAATTCGAATTTGATATTTTATTTAATCTAATTTCTAAAAAAGGTTACGCCGCATATAGAATGAGTGAAAAACTGAAAAATAATTGTGGTTTGTTAAGTAAAAAAAAAAGGAAAAAAATCAAAGAAATTTTAACGATTTTTCTGAAACTACAGGAAATATTCCAATTAAATTTGATACTAATATTTTGTGAACTAATTTATCTCATAATAAATTTTTTTATATCTGACTCTCATAGAGCACGCTACTCACAAGGATCGTACCAAATAGTATTGGACATAAATTTTTTTATGATTAGATTTACAAGTGGAGATTTTGGGTGAACTCGAACATCCTCTAATTTCACACTGAAAAAGACAACCCTGGTATGATAAACTTCGAGAAATCCATGACTTTCAAAAACGTCGAGCAAAAACTAAGTTTTGTTTGCAGTTCAACTTTTTTTCTCTAAGTTCGACCATCTTAGCAAGACCAGAATAGTCACCATTTTGAGCCCTTAAAGAAGAGTTAAATTGTCACATTCAACTTTTGTGGGGATTGAAATGAAAAAAAAATGTGTTGTAATTTTTTTAGAATATTTTTTATCCGGACAGATGGCGATGATTTTTCATTTGTAACAATGAACTATTAACACATTAATAGTTCATTGGTAACAACTCATTTGTTATAATGAAAAAAAGATCTGGGTTTGTACTTTTTATGTTGCTATTATTAGTTTCTATCAACTGTCATTACACAATGCTGTTGTTGTGTGCGACGGTAGAGTTTGAGCTAATAATTTTGTGTTCAGAATGTATTCTGAAAACTCGTTCCGGATTATTGTTCAAAGTTGTTTCTGGATGATCCCAGCAGAGTCTTGACAGACTCAAGATGCCTGGATTATCAATCGTTTGGATCAGCAGTTTGTTCACCATTGCGAATTCCCTTCAACTTCTGATATCAGGGAACTTGATCGAGTTCCTAAACGTCCATTATGTGATTATTAGATTTGACAAACTGTCTTATTGTCCGTATTCCTGAAAACTTACCCGAGTAATTTTTATTTTTCTATTAGTTCTCGTTCTCGTGAATAATTCATTCATATAAGGATTAAGTCATACAGTATAGCACTGAAGGAACATCTTTACTTCAGCATTAAATACCTATAAAACACGAAAGCTGAAAAAAATTTGATATGAAAACGCCACATCGTTCACGAAGAGTATCGTAGATTAATTTTATCGAAATATGTATCTATATCGATGGTTGTATGACCTATCACTTAGGTTGTCCTATAGATAAAGATGAAAACTGCAATATATCTAATCTCACCATAACCTTCATGGATGAGTTCGATTACATTCATGACTGTATGAAATTCTGAATTGTTTTTGTGTCGATTTGACTCTTTTCATGAAATGGCTAACACTGCATTGAAATATTACGAAAATGCAAAGTATCATATTGAATTGGTGCAAAAAGTGTATCAGAATTTCATAAAGTCTTCGAGTTCACTGGAAAACGGCCCGTTGAGTGTATTAGATATTGGTGTTGGCAGTGGTAGGATATTTAACGATGTGTTGCTCCCATTGTTACCCAAAAACGTTTCCAAAATTGTCGCATGTGATATGGATGAAAATATGCTAGATTTTTGTCGATCAATGAACAAGGATCCAAGAGTAAAATTTGAAAAACTGAATATCGAAGTTGATGATGTACCGAAACATCTGAAAAATGTATTCGATTTACTTTTTTCATCATACTGTTTCACCTATGTGAAGGATTTGAGGTAAGAAACTCGTCATATGCAGAACGAAATAGAATATCAATATGTTTAATTAATGTATTCAAGATTTTTCACAAGGTCAAGGTGGGTATTGTCAACAGTAGGGTATATCAGCTTATCGTATATGTATTCGATCCCAATTTTGTTTCTTTTATTACAACAATGAGATAACGATGTATCATCATATTCGAAGATTCAATAGTATAAAATTAAATAGGCAGGGAAATCTGACATGATATGGCTTCACGAAGAAACTTTATCAGGAACTTTCACAATAACATATCTGTTTTGGAATATTGAATAGTATTTTTTTTTTATAATGAACATAATGTCCCCACACCCAATATTCACCACTTCACACTAAAAAGCAGTCAAATTCGATTAGTACTCAGTTATGGAATAGCATAAAGATATTTGAACTCGGAAATTGCTAATTTGTCCATCAATTCCGGGCTTTACCTCACGTAACGAGTACCACGATATGCATTTTAGACAACTCTATGTCCACATTGTTCCTTGCTGGACTGTTTTCTCTCCTTCTGATTAAATGACAACTGCGAAAATGCTGGGATCAAAGATTATAAAGAAGAAATATTGGAAACCAAGCGACTACACTTACATCAGCGCCATCTAGCTCATTCAGGAAATATCTGAATGCGCCAGATATTAATATGCGATATAATGATGATTAAGGCTAAGTTCACATGGTCGCGCGACAACGCACGTTTTAACCCTGTTAAAGCGCTTTGATGTATACAGATGGTCGCGTTGATAGCGCGACAGCCCGCGACTACTGCCATTTTTTGATTCCGAGCACAGAAAAAGTCATTGAAATCTCTGTCAATATTTCAGTTTTGTACGTCTAATTGCGCGTGATCGCCAATATACGCGTCATGACGTGCGACCATATGAACATTTCTATATGACTATACAGTATCTCTAGTCGCGCGTTTGGGAATCTCGCGTAATCGTGCGATCATCTGAAGTAAGCCTGACAGACACGTGGTGTAGCTCAGCTGTTAGAGTGGATGACTTGGGACCGCGAGTTCTGGGTTCAATACTAGGAGAATGTAGACATATTCTAATCAAAAATGCTTTGGTTTTGTCGCACATATTATTTTTCAAGCTCGTACAAGTAGAAATTTGTCAGTAAGCATGATTTCAGCGCCAACTAAATAATGAGAGTTCGTAAAAACTGAAAATCGTAGTTTTCAACATTACTGATGTGTGGCTGTTTCCTATCCTCATACTTTAAAATCTCCTTCTGGGCTATTTCAAAACCTCCTTCCTACACCTACCAATCTGGTAATGGTAATTCAATTGCTCAGATTCCTATAAAATCCCCATTGAAATTGCAATTCTGTTTACGGATATTAATTGTTCTTATCTTTATTGAATGACTCTTTAACAAAGCTCTTCTACAGCCAATGCTTCTTCTTGATGCTTCTTTAAATATTTTATATTTTCGCATAGTCAGTGTGACTTCAATATCTTTAGGCGTACAATTATCAACGAGACTATATCCACTTTCTCTCTTTTTGATCTTTGCATTTCTGTCAAACATTGTATAATTTATTATTATCTTGTTCCTCACATTTCTTTCAAAGGAGTAATAATTTTCTGACAATTATCCAACAACAAAATGATCCCAAAATTGCAGAAGAAGAAAGTAACATCAAGGTATTTGAATTTCAGGAAAGGGTTCACGAATTCTAGGAAAGTCCTCAAGCCGTATTCAGAACTGATAAACATGTTCCAGTTCAAAACTAATGCACTCTTCACAACATACAAAAGAATGAGTAGGATGGATAAATGGAATTCTTGTACCAAAGATTTCGCAAATTATACGACACATTTTTCTGGTGCCAACCCTGAGAAAGAACTGAAGGAAATACTCAAAGATGCTGGTTTGAAAATCTTGGACTATGAATTCGACTATGACAACCATTTCATCATGAGGAAACGAGAAGTTCTAGGTGGGTCTGTTTACATGTAAAATTTATACATATGTATCGAAGAAATGACAAAAAATATAGATTTTTCATAAAAAAGTGAATGAGCAAGTTTATCTGAGTATTTTACCGCTAACGCTGGGTGAACTATAAAGAATGGTGGTGAATGGTTATACGTCCCATTACATAAATATTACTCTTGAATGTCAGATTCAAAACATTCTTCTTCTTTTCTATTCTTATCCATTGAATAACGAACAAACAAAAAAATTTTAAATGCTAAATTTTGAAGAAAAACTATATCAAATTCATTTCAGATGCCTACCAATCACTGGATCACAAATTCCTAGCACTTCCAAAATATATGCAGGAGGAGTACTTGAAGGATTTCCTGAGAATTTTCAGTGAAGAAACTGGAATCGATTTTATGGATGAGAAAACAATTAACGATGAGATAAAATTCACTTTTCCTACAGTAACTGTTCGCGCTAGAAACGAAATATGAGTATTGTCTTTGAATCCGCCTCTTTTGGTATATTTTTCGTTGAATTTTCAATCTGTTTTCCAGCCATGCCATATATTTCATTGATATGATTTTAATCAGTTGTTCAAAAATTTTCAAATATCTATATGAAAAATATATCACTTTATCGTTTTATCGCTTGAAATAATAAAGACCCTATAACGTAAATAAAAGTATGTATTTATAATCGATTTTTTCATTAGAATATTTGAACGCTACATTGAATGATTCAGAATGAAGTAGAACAAATTAGAGCATCATCGATTTTAGCCATCATATTAGATTCGATACAGGACATATAGAAGGTAGAACAGAGAACAGCTATAGAAATAATATTATACAGGGTGTCCGGGGAATAACTGTACATACTCTTACCAGAGATAGAGTTGGACTAGGTGATTACTGATCGACTATAAAAAAATTATTTCTGGATTTCCCTAGAAAGCTACAGGGTGATTTTCCAACTTCATGGAAATACTTAGACCATCATAAAATCCAAACTTTTTGACAAATATTACTGAAACTTGGTAGGTTATTGGCACATGCTAAGGTCGAGTCAGAAAGATATCCATTATTTCATTATTCCAGGGCCGGACTCATTAATCTTCATTTAAAGTGTTCAGGGTGAAACAAACACTTTGTATATCGAATCACAAATAATTGATTTGCTTTTTATAAGGGAGCTTAATTATGCTTCCATTTGTGGTATCGCTTAAAGTTGTCACATCAACAATTATTTTTTTATGAATTTTTTAATTTGGATAAGGTTCGAAAAATTGAATTTATTTACCTGAACAGGACTTAGTCATTTTGTGGAGGTCGAAAATAAATAAAAAATTTTCTTAAAAAAGTTACTAAAGGTGAGAAAGACTATAATAATTTGTTGATATACTGGGTGACCACCTCAGACGTCGATCTCATTGCGATGGAGTAAATGAAGGTATATTTCGAAAAAAAAAATTGGAAGTGTTTAGGGTATACATAAGCATATTTCAAAATTATTTGTATGTATACCGGGTGTTCGACAACAAAGATATTGACCAAAGTGACACTTCTTCCAATGTAAAAACCTCTAACTGAATTAGTAAATCGAGGAGTACCTCCAGATTTCAAACCGCTAGATTATTTTTTATGGGGAAAATTGAAGGATATGGTATATTCTGATGAAATCTAGTCAAGAGAACAGCTGATGAACAGAATTATCAACTGTTGCGATATTTGAGAAATAATGGCGATATGATTCGCAAGGCTGTATCCAATTTGAACATTCGGCAAGAGAAATGTATACAAGCCAATGGTTTTCATTTCGAACCACTTCTGAAATAACGTTGACTCAGCAATTCATTCGTTCCTATTTTCATTTTTATTAGGTACTCTTTACTGTATTTTAGTTTCTTTCATTTGTTATTGTTTCGAAAATTTTCTACTAATATTTCCGCATTTTATATTCAAACATGAGATTTTCAGTTCTCTTCATGGTAAAAAATTCAATTTTTCTAACTTTATCCAAATTCAAAAATTCATAAAAAAATAATTGTTGATGTGACAACTTTAAGCGATACCACAAAATGAAGCATAATTTAGCTTCTTTCTAAAAAGCAAATCACTTATTTGTAATTCGAAATACAAAGTGTTTGTTTTACCCTGAACACTTTGAATGAAGATTCACGAGTCCGGCCCTGGAATAATGAAATAATTGATATCTTTCTGACTCGACCTTAGCATGTGTGAAGAACCTCCCAAGTTTCAATTATATCTGTCAATAAATTTGGATTTTATGATGGTCCATGAAGTTGGAAAATCACCCTGTAGCTTTCTAGGGAAATCCAGAAATAATTTTTTTATAGTCAATCAGTAATCACCTACTCCAACTCTATCTCTGGTAAGAGTATGTACAGTTATTCCCTGGACACCCTGTATAAGAATTGGTGTGAGATATGCTACTTGTAATAGAAAGATCACAAAATGGACTCTATAAAAGTGAGGGAAGTGATCCTAAACTTTCATGCATCCTTCAGGCGCTGCATATTGAGTGGAACCTCGACTGAAACAAACTTCTTTCATTTTCGATGAAAATGCTGATTTGATAGCTATTTTACTTTTATGATGGAACCAGTCTGTTGAGCGATGTTTATAATTGGGTACTTCATATACACAGTGCATCCCCAATTCGCTGTCACATAATATGGTATTTCTGTAACCGTAGGATTGTTGGATATATTAAAAGTTTATGGGCTACTTTTCATGACCAATTCGAAAATGCTTTAAGTTTTTTTTATCTATGTTATTTCGAAATTGATGCGTTTTCGGGGATACCTACTGTGTATACCGATAACCTCTTATGATGTTTTCAAGATGAAAACTCCCTATGATGGATATTTTTATGTAGAAATCATTGTCCTATACAAGAATTTTTTCTGTTTTCTTGTTTTCCAGTAATCGAACTTAGAGTTTTTTTAATGGAACATTCTTAATTTCATTTCACAATTGAATTTCATATCTTTTTCTGATCGAAACAGTATATACAAAACCTATTATCTTAAAATGCGAATTTTATACTCAAACTGTTTAATGCTTTGTTTGGAATTTGAAAGCTGTATTCGCTATATACGAAGAAGATTTAAATGCTCGAAGATTTCAGAGGTCATCACAATGAATCTTGGTTATGTTTCAAAGCTAGAAGATTTCAATATAAAAAGAGTATATCTTCAGCAGGATGGGGCACCTGCTCTTAATTCTATTATTATGCGCTTAATTTTAGAGCAGACTTTTGGCCTGGGATATATAGATCGGGAAAATAGAATTGGAAACATCACAATTTCTATAGTAAATTCGAACAGAGCCATATTCTAGTGGAACAGCGGCAGAATCAAAACTTCAGAGGGAAGTGATATCGAATAAAAGGCTGGGTGGGGATGTAGAGCACTATGTATGGTACGCGAAGTGTCGAATCGAATCAGTAACATTCCAAACGGGTGATTTCATATCTGTTGTAAAAGAATACGACAATTTCATTCCACTCTGACGTGGGGAATTTATTTGCCTCAATGAATGACACAAATAATTTCCTGTGGAAATTAGTAATCAGGTTCTTTTTCACCAAGACTGGTTTAAAAATAAAATAAATTCTAGAAAAAGAAAAAATTGAAAAGCAAAAATACATTCTACGAGAAATAACTAAAAAACTAAAATTTATTCTATGAATTGAAGATCGACTAATTCAAATAAAATGATCAAATAATCCACCTTGTTGTGCCAAACAGTAGCAAAATCTATCATGAAGAGATAATAGGGAGTTATTGGGGATTCAATAACGCCAGGCACTAATAAATCCTGGTCGTATTTGACATTTGAGCATGCGCAGAGGAAAAAAAATTCGACCTGGAATTATTAAAATTACTGCCTGCCACTATTTGTGCCTCCATTATTCCTGCCATGCCGTTATTCCTAACCTTGTATGTATATTTTCCTTAGAACATAGAATATTTCATGATCAAAGATATTTTCTCTGTTTCTAACCTAGGACAATAGTAGCAGAGACAAGTTATCTGTGTTCTGTATAGTGTTCCGTATTGTGTTGGGTGTTTGTGTTGTAAGTGAAGTCACCGGTTGCCGACGAATGTTTAAGTTTTTTGCAGAGACTCTTGTTATGTGCAATTTCGCAATCAATAAAGCCTAAAAGACTCCGGTTCATATATAATGATGAACTAACCTTTTTAAAGGAAATAGATTCTAGAATCCGTTCAGAGATCCCTCAGCCTGGGAAACTATACAAAAATATTTGGAAATAATATTAAAGAAATCATTCTCAATTAAAACGCTGAAAAATCATTTCGAACTCCTTCTAGATGTTTTTATTGAAAAGGATAAGAACGACCCACTTCGGTAAGTCTCATTGTTAAAATAATATATAAGATTTTAGATTTTCTGATATTATTGCTGTTCCTTCTATGTTGTAGCATTATTTATAGGGTTAAAATTCTTATGTATGTTTAAGGTCTGGCGTTGAAAAACCCTACTGCGAATTGGATGAATTACTGCGTGAGATATCTGTGCTAACTGCAACATACCAAGAAAGCGGAGCCCAAAAAAAGCAAAAGTTACTAAAGACAAGCAACTTTCAGAGCTTGGTAAAAAAGCTAGGGAAATGTATGCTGCTAAAGAACTGGAGTCTGAACCAGATAAAAATCCACCCTCTAGTACACCCCACTTCAATGATGAACATGATTACTGTGGTATGCATTTTAAACAATTTTAAATTACTGGGGGTACTGAATGTTGGATTATAATGTCTGTTATTTTTTTTAATTCAGATTTGGGTGATAATGTTAATTAATGTGAGGTGACCTTCATGGATGAGATTGTAATAGAGCAGCGATCTACTCCAGCACCAGCATTACCACCAAGTGTTGAAAATGAGAAAGTCCCTCAGTCCCTCATGACCATATCCAATCCCAACAACTACAAGAACAACCTCATCAATCTACTGGAAGGAGGCGCAACATACTTAGTAAGTATTTAGGTATTGATATTTACCAATATTCTTCTATAATACTAAAATTCTTCAGTTGGTTTAGAAGACGGGTCCACACAGATTAACATTGTGTACAACTGCTAATTGTTATTGACATTATTACTGAAATACCCTCGTAAATACCATAGAAAATGGTATGAAATATGAGATTGTGGAAAGATTGCAGATTATTTTTTTATAACACAGCAACACATCCATTGGCCCATTAGTTTAAAATGTAATGTTTTTCTCTTATCTTTTTGAATCTCTGTGCCCAGTGCAGGAACACAAATATTGTAACTTATTTATATTTCTTGAAATTTCTCAATAAAATATATTTTTAGCACCAGGCAGAAGAAGGCATAACAAAATATCTGGCCAAAGGAATTCTGCCCTGAATTATTTAGCAGAAAAACAAACGAAAGAAAGGGGGATTAAAATGAAAGAGCGAAAACTGAAGTTGGAAGAGCGAAAAATGGCTTTGGCTGAGAGGCAGTTAAGTTTGGAAAAGGCGAAGTTTGAGTTGGATAGGACAGAAAGACAAGAAATAATAAAACTAGAAGCAAAAAAAAAAAGGATTTCGCAGCTGTTATAATGCCAAAAACAACTGATTGAAAATTCAATATTGCAAAACAATCAAAGCAATGGTTTGCAATAAGAATTATCTCCAATATAAATTTTAAAAATCAATTTGCATTTTATCTTTAACAAAATATGTTTGTGCATACAAGGTACCTGATTAAAGAAAAATCTATTTGTCTACTAATAACATCCTTCATTTAACACCTGGCTAGTACAGTTAATAAAAATTATGTACATATCTTGTGTTTAACTGAATAAATTCCCTAAACTGTTGTACTTAAAGCTGTCCTCAGGTTGAGTGAAAAAATACTTAAAAATTTTTTTTTGCAATATCAGGCAGATACATAGTTATCTTGCAAAAAAAGTTTCTAATAAAAAGAACTAAACTAGGAAAAAAGTACATATATATTATTGACTCAGATCCCAAAATATTCCTCTACTGTGAGCGGTTCTTTATGAGGCTCTCTGGCTACTATATGAACAGGTATGGCAGTTTGTAAGAAGGGCTGCAACTAAAAACATATTTTCTAAGTCTTGTTGTAACAATTTCTGATTATTTTTAAAATCAATGAATGCAAAATGTTGAATCACCTTTGCAAAACCCCACTCAACAGCAATTCGCAAAACTCTCATATCATTGTACTGTGCTGTACTTGATGTTACAGCAGATTGTTTCCAAAGAATGGAGTTATGAAAAGCTCAAGGATGCCATAGGCTTGTCTCCATACAATACAAATTGTTGGTCAGGAAAAACACATTTTTCTTCCAGTTCGTGGTATAAATTGGATTCCCTACAAATAAGGAAACAGTTAAAATATGGAAAAACAAAAAAGTTACTATCAAAATGCTTATTTCAAAATACTGTTGAGTTATTCATAGAGTATTCCTACCTGAATATTGCAGCATCATGTCTTTTACCTGCAAATCCTCCTTTAATACTAGCTAATATACCATCAGATCACAAAACCGACTGGTATTTGACGCAGTGATACTTTTTGTGTCCAGAATAATATTCTTCCTGATTTACTGTGGGGCGACAGATAGGACGAGCTGTTCCATCTATAAATGCCCAACAGTTGTCTATTAACCCTCCCTTGTCATGAATTTTCTAAAAAAAAGGTTGTCAAATGATATTTATAATAAAAGCCTCAACAGTGGGAGTATGCTTATTTCCATGAATTTAAAAATATGCTTCTGGTACCTGTGCATATTGCTGCATTTTAGCTTGAAAAAGCCAGTTGAGGCTGTTTAGATTTTGGAGCAGGTGGCCTCTCTGCTCTATAACAACATCTATTGTTTTGGTAATAATTTGGCTCAAAGATGATTCTGAATAACCAAACATATCGGTTAGGTCTGGAAGTCTGCATGGATATGCTAACCTTCTCAGCACAATACAAAGAGCTGTCAGTCCTAAAAATTATAATAAAAAACAGTCAGACCATTTAAAGTAAACTAAAACTACTTGAAATTTACCAGACACTTTATTTTGTGTAGGTGTTACAATCTCGGGTGGTATTCTGAGAGCGTTCACAAGCCGGGGCAAATGCTCTCTCTCAAATCTGAAATTTGTCTTAATTTGTTCATGACTGAGCTGATCCAAATTAAAAATTATTTCTTGGGGAGCATTGTCCCTATTTATTAAAACATTGTCCAGAATCAGAAATTCGATGTAATCATCATCTGCTCCTGCCAATATCGCCGCTTCCAAAAGTTGATCCATTTCTGAATGTAAAGGCAGATAGTCAGTGTTTTAAGATGTTTGTTTACGGGCAACAATCCACAAGAAACGCGCACAACGCGGCGAATTTTGGGTTGGGAAGAAATCCTCTCTAAATAACGCAGGCCCAATAACTCTTATTTCTGGCACATTTTTAAATCAGGCAGTACTTGTCACTATCAATAGTGACTGGCGTTAATAGTGGATTGCAGTATTCCAATAACTCCCTAATCTCATATCTCTGAGAAGATTAGGCTTACTTGCTATTTTGGCACAGGGTTGGAGAGCCTAACGTGAAGGTATCGGCCTATCTCCGAAGGAAACAATGAAAGAAGTAATTGTCTCAGCAATAGATTGACCACCGAAGTACAATTTTAAGATTAGAATTTTTTCTTTAACCGTAAACATTTTTATTTACGCGAATCTAATTTATTTTCAAACCGTATAGCTATCACATCTGACGTTCTGATGCGACTAATGTGCATTGCACGAGATCACCCCCTCCTGTCGAGACTTGCCATTTCAACAGTCCAGTCCCTTATTTGTTATCGAATCGCAATGAGATTTCGATTCTTTCACTGTTCAACTAGACTCGGAGCTCATTCGAATTTAACATTCAAATTCCTATGTTTCCATAAGGACTTTCTTTATCTGTATAGATATGTACACATTGTCTGGTTCGTTGGCCATCTCGTCCTGATGACCTATCAGTTTTAGAGTTTTCTTCTGAGGCTAATTCCAGTGTGCTCGGGAAAAGGAGTATAATTCATAAAATCGCCAAAATGAGATATGTCGAGATACTTCACCCTTATAATGAACTCCACCTTCTGGTAAGAAGAAAATAACAAGGAGAATATAACTAAGTTCAAAATAGTAAATTATAGCAATCCCACAAAAAAAAAACAAAAAAAAAACAAATGAACTTGAATCACCAAAAACAACCGATTTATAAATCGGTTGTTTTTGGTGATTGAGTTCATTGAGTGAGTATAAGTCTAAAGACTTATACTCCTTTCCCCAAGCACCCTAGAATTTCAAAAGATATAACATACCAGCAATACTATAACACGCTGAATGAGTGTTCATCGATGGTATGGTGAATTCATTCGAGGTCGTAGTTCGCTTCAGGGCGAATTTTCTTAAAGTTATTATTCCGAAAACCATTCATGATGTGAGCTAACTGATACAGAAAGATCCTCAAATTCAGACAACGTTAGGAATTAGTAGTACAAGCATACGTTCAATATTGCATTTGACTGTCAAAAAGTTTGTTCCCACCCAATTTGTTAATCGTTCAAAACAAGGCTCGTGTCGATTGGTCCAAAGGAATGCTCGCTTAAGGCTCATGAGCTTAAATCCACGACTCCTTACATGATCAGGTACATAGATCAATGTATTAAAAAAAATGCAAAAATTTGACGTTGAAATATGCAGGTTGTTCGATTAGATAAATTTATTCTGGGTCTTCCTGGGTTGAATGATAAGTTCGTCTATATCTTTGGTTCTCATGACAGTGAGAGATTTTTGTTGTTTTGAAGTTATATTCAGTTTTAACATGTTTCAGGCGGAGGTGTATTATACTAACGCAGACAGTATCTATATTAAGCTTATTAAGCTTTCTTTCGTTCAAAAGAGAAGTACGAATTGTTTTTCTGGATACCTTCTCACCTAATTCCTCGCCATACTCTTGATGCTTGAAGAAATCATTTGTGCCATTAAATTCCGTATAAAACATCTGCCGTTGATATTTTTTTCATTCTCTCCCAATTATTTTTATAACCTGGTTCTGATATTCTTATCCTAACTGCTTTTGTACGAAATAAAATTGGGACAAAATATTTCTCATTGTTGTATATAATAAAAATCAGAATGAATTTTTCAGAAATTCGTATGAGTTACTCCTATGTGAGATGAATTTAAACAATCCTAAAATTTCAACCAATACTTGGGCATGCGCATATTGACATAAAATACATCTGCTTCATCTCTTCTTATATTTAACTTCTGATTGAGAGTGTCCTTAAAAAAATTCAGTTTGTAGACTTAACGGCCACTTCAAAATGAATAATCGATCCAGTGATTCCGAACAGAAGCCAAAGGCATCGACCCAATTGAGCCAGAAGCCCACGCTGCCTACATTCAAAGTACCCTATTAATTGGAAAAAGCGCCGTATGTAAAATAAAACTGTTACGAGACGAGAAGATCGGTTAACTCGGCAGAAAAACAAATTAAAGAAAGAAGGAGAGGAGAGTAAGTGCGACTCCCGCGGGATTTTAGTAAGCGGAGACAGAATTGATACCCCTATATAAGTTAATAGCCGGAGACAAGATTGTTCTGATTAGTCTTTCAGACTTTCTTTCGCTGCGTCGATGCCTGTCGCCTTCCTGAGACGCAGTTTCGACGCGATGGTTCTGGGATCTGCTGCGTATCCTGGGATCCCACAGGAGCCTCACGCCTCATTAATCTTCCTAATTTCCTCCGGACTATATTTTTCGAACGAGAAGTTCTTTATTGATTCCTCTATAATGCGTATAGTGTTCCTCATCTTGTCGTCTGATCCCTCGACAATTATGGTTCGATTACCCGCTTCTTGATGTTTTATGAATTCTTGAAACGACCAATCGGAAATTAGTCTTGTTCAACTCTCTACCTAAAGGTTTAGAAAATGAAATTTCTTCTGAAAAAATCCCACAAAAACGGAAAAGTTGGTAAATACAAAATGTTGAAAATAGGTTTGATTGTTGTGATCGTTTTGGAACTGAGTTTTGAAAGGTCAGAACTATCAGATGGACCTACGTCATGAAGTCAAATAGGTACTGTCATAAGGAGGTTCCTGCTTACTTTCGACTGTTTCTGGTACTTCTGGACTGGATAAGTAAAAACGTTGAAAGGAGTCCTGGGACGGTATTTTCGAGATCACTCGAGTACAACTGTTGTACGAAAATGAATGAATTTCGCAATAAAATCGGTTATCCGTATTTTCGAATCACTTTCGAATTCTTCGTGCACGATTTGTTTCGCATGCGGTGACTCGAGTGGGTATGCACCATTCGAATATCAAACTTCGTATACGATTGAATTTCTGTGTAGAATTGTCAGTTTGGCGTTTTATTCTGAATGTGTTGTGAATGATGGCAGGCTTGAATTTTCTTATTGAAAGAAACGTTATAAATGCATTCGAAAATGCTGAAATTCTGGCGGAGAGAGAAAATAGAGGGTACCATCCTTTTCAAAACCATCATTAAGACAATGGATGCTGACTCCAATTCAAAGTGCATTGCCGGATACCCCAGAAGATAACTACATCAGAAGCCACAGACGAATTAGGTCCATTATAGAAAGGTGTAATGGAGTCCTGAAAATGAGATTTCGATGCCTTTTGAAGCATAGGGTGCTACATTATGAGCAGTGTTGAATTCAGACAATTTTCTCCGGAGGGGATTTTCAACATCGTGGGGGGGGTTGTCAATAATTTTTGCGCAGCAATATGGAATGATACAAGAGAATAGGTACTCAGTAGGTACTGAGACGACAGCCATCTAATTGGGGGTTTTCGAGCCGACAGATTTTTTCTTAATTTCCTGTTTAAAAGAAATTTTGTGCAAAATAAGATTTCTGGAGGATAAGGTATCATCCTTTGGGAGGTTTGGGTCATACTCCAGGGGGCAAATCCCCCCGGGCACCCCATTGGATTCAACACTGATTATGACCCTTTCTACAGCTGCAAAAATTGCGAATGCTTGCACAATTCTGCATAATATGTGCATTAATTATAATGTACCACTCAATGAACTGGGTGATGAGGAAGTTGATTAAATTGATTATGGAATGTATGATGCCAATATTAATGAAAATATAAATGAAGATCATCAACTTATGGCAGGTAGAAGGTGGCAAAATTTAATAATTAGGAACCACTTCCAAAATTAACTATAGCCTTTCATAATGATGATTATAATGTAGGACATTTTTTTTTAATAAAATCACTGAAAAAACAATATTCAACCTAAATATTGAAACAGCCTTATCGCCTTTCATAGATCTTACAATTATTTAATTGATATCTGGGTAAAGTAAAAAGAAAGTCATTTAAAAACATTCATTTATTTATATCACATTATAACAAAATATCACTTCACCCATGAGAAGGAATAAAATGACAAAAACTAAACAAATTTACTTACACATCAAACAAAAATTCTCAAATAAAAACATGGTAAAGTTAAGCAAATAACTTCTCCACATACATTTTTTCAAGTTTTTTTTGGCATATTAGAAAAAAAGCCTAAAAACATACCAAAGAATTCAATTAGAGTAGGTGTTTAAAATGTCCTCCGTTCGCACAAATACACAAATCTATCCTTCTTTCTAAAAAATCCATTAAATGCTGAAATTCTGGCGGAGAGAGAAAATAGAGGGTACCATCCTTTTCAAAACCATCATTAAGACAATGGATGCTGACTCCAATTCAAAGTGCATTGCCGGATACCCCAGAAGATAACTACATCAGAAGCCACAGACGAATTAGGTCCATTATAGAAAGGTGTAATGGAGTCCTGAAAATGAGATTTCGATGCCTTTTGAAGCATAGGGTGCTACATTATGAGCAGTGTTGAATTCAGACAATTTTCTCCGGAGGGGATTTTCAACATCGTGGGGGGGGTTGTCAATAATTTTTGCGCAGCAATATGGAATGATACAAGAGAATAGGTACTCAGTAGGTACTGAGACGACAGCCATCTAATTGGGGGTTTTCGAGCCCACAGATTTTTTCTTAATTTCCTGTTTAAAAGAAATTTTGTGCAAAATAAGATTTCTGGAGGATAAGGTATCATCCTTTGGGAGGTTTGGGTCATACTCCAGGGGGCAAATCCCCCCCGGGCACCCCATTGGATTCAACACTGATTATGACCCTTTCTACAGCTGCAAAAATTGCGAATGCTTGCACAATTCTGCATAATATGTGCATTAATTATAATGTACCACTCAATGAACTGGGTGATGAGGAAGTTGATTAAATTGATTATGGAATGTATGATGCCAATATTAATGAAAATATAAATGAAGATCATCAACTTATGGCAGGTAGAAGGTGGCAAAATTTAATAATTAGGAACCACTTCCAAAATTAACTATAGCCTTTCATAATGATGATTATAATGTAGGACATTTTTTTTTAATAAAATCACTGAAAAAACAATACTCAACCTAAATATTGAAACAGCCTTATCGCCTTTCATAGATCTTACAATTATTTAATTAATATCTGGGTAAAGTAAAAAGAAAGTCATTTAAAAACATTCATTTATTTATATCACATTATAACAAAATATCACTTCACTCATGAGAAGGAATAAAATGACAAAAACTAAACAAATTTACTTACACATCAAACAAAAATTCTCAAATAAAAACATGGTAAAGTTAAGCAAATAACTTCTCCACATACATTTTTTCAAGTTTTTTTTTGGCAACTATTTGACCATTTAATTTATCTGTAATTTCTTTCCATAAGGACTGTGCCGTTTGATAGTTGAACTTGTTCGTAAATTTCCCAGATTTTAATTCGGGATGTTTTTCCATAAATTCAATCAAAGCTGAATCCCCAATAATTTCCCTGGATAAGTATATACTAACTAGTGACAACCGAATTTTTTTGAGCGAGAAATGGTATGATCGAATTTCCGTTGTTGCCAATACAAATAATCATCGTATACGAATACATTTTCGAAGATGGTTCAAAAATACGATCTCCGAATCGTGTGCAATTTTTTTCATTCGAAATAAATCGCATACGAAAAATTTCGATTGATCTCGAAAATACGGTCCCTGGGCTCGATTTTCGTGAAAACACCATTAGTGGAATCCGTTTCACGATACCTCGATCTTTTTTTTCAAGAAATAACTCAGTTTTGATATTTTATCGTTTTCGAAAATGTGTCATTATTTTTTTGTTATCGAAAATATCTGAAAACGAAAAAAACTTTCTAGAGTCACTTTTTGACTGAATTAGATATGTACTATATTCAATTTTTTCATCTTATATCACAAAAAATAAGTTATAACAAATTTCTGAAAGATTCTATTACATACCACCAAGCTACGTTCTCCCCCTGGCTTGACGCATTCCTTCCGTTGAAAGAACTCGACTATCTTGCTGTGGATGACACCAAAAAAGTCGGGGAGTTTTAAATTGAAGTTGGGGTGACAAAGTGACCGGAAAATAGCATTTTAAATGAGCACGTTTGAATGTTCCATTAGTGACATTCGGCGAGACTTATGTGACTCCTTAAACTTACTATAAATGAGTTTTCTTAATGGTTGCGGAGATCGACAATAATGAAAGAATTCGAAATTGGCATGTGAAGTTTTTGTTTTAATTTTGTCGTTAATTTACCTTGAATATATATAGTTTCAATAAGTGGATTGGTTTTCTGAAAATGGGTTTCATCATTAAATAATTTTTGAAATCTGAGTACCTAATACTAACAAAATGAAATAATGGATATTGAGGTAAGAGAGAAGGTTTATATTCTAGAAAATCCATTTTTTAAGTAAATCATTCGAAGCAATATTTGACTAATTCATACATATTTATCAACACACATCCCTGTCATTAATTTATTATTATTTATTTTTATGAGGTTTACACATTCCAGTAGGAGTTCATGGGATGTTTTAGGAAAACTAGGTGAAGCTGCACCTCTCGCGATATCATCCTCGAAAATCAACCTTGTTAATGTCTCTAATTCGGTTAAAATATCGAAATCCCAAATCAGAGATATGAAGTTAAACTAACATAAATTTAGGAAATCAAAACATACCATGATTGTTATTTCTAACCCATTCAATATGGATTAATTAAATTCAGCGATCATATATACAAAATCTAGAAAAGCAGCCGGTTTTGATGGAATTTATCCAGAATTCATCAAACATTTCGGAAAAAAAGCCCTATCTTTGTTATTATCTTTTTAAAATGATATTTTGAATTCCCGCAATTTTCCGACCGAATTTCGCAAAGCTAATGTAGTAGCAGTTTTGAAACGTGGAAAAAATTCTTCTGATCCGAGTAGTTACCGTCTTATTGGTTTATTGAGCGTCCCTCTCAAAATTCAAGAGAGATTGATTCTATTTAGTATAGAATCAACTATAGAAGAATCATTACAGAATTGTCAGGGGTTTCAGGAAAAATAGGAATTGTTATGATCAGGTTCTTAGCCTCACCACATTTATTGAATCAGGTTTCAATAAAAACTCAAAAACAGGGACAGCATTTGTGGATTTATCAGCTGCATATGATACAATATGGAAAGATGGATTAATTTATAAACTCTATAATCATCTGAAATGTGGAAAAATGGTTAGACTATCAGAAAATATGTTATCTGACAGAAGGTTCCTATCGACAAGAGTCGATAATAATAGTAGTAATTTCGAAACTTGGAATAATGGTCTTCCACAAGGTTCAGTTTTAGCACCACTTCTATTCAATTTATATTTGTGTGACATTCCAACTACTTCTTCGGAAAAATTTATATATGTCAGTGAACATGAATATAATAATATAACAAAGTACATCTCATATAAAAATAAAAAGAAAAGACATACATAAAGCTAAGTATATTTGTGACCAGGACAATTAGTGCTTCACATCCAGGGGTTTCAAAAAAAGGTGACCATCCCTCTAGGATAGATAGAAAACTGAAAAATGATAGGGGTTTGTCCAGTAGAAAGTTTTCGTAACGCGATCCGTATTCAAGATATAGGACGTTGAAAAAAAAAAATTCACACATTTTTTACGATTTTGCCGAAAATACTGGCAACATTGTAATGAAATTTTATACGAATTTGTTTTGGAAGCTGTTACATCTAATGAAAGTGTTTTGATGCCCGACTCCCATAGAAGGCGCTAGTTAGACGGTTCGTACCAAGTTGTTTTGAACATAACCTTTTTGATATTAGATGATATTAGATTTATCAAGCTAAATTTTGATCGATCCTGAGCATCATTCAATTTTACACTTGAAAGGTTCTCCTGATGAAACTCGATACTCTGCACCGTTTTCAAAATATTTTGATTTGAAAATTTTGAACGATGCTAGTATAAAGTGATGACGAATGTATTAATTGAACAAAAAATGACAAGAATATTAGAAAAAAGCCTAAAAACATACCAAAGAATTCAATTAGAGTAGGTGTTTAAAATGTCCTCCGTTCGCACAAATACACAAATCTATCCTTCTTTCTAAAAAATCCATTAATCTTCTTAACGCTTGGGAGTCAGCTATGAGGTCATTGAAGTGACGCTGAATTTTGTTCTTCAATTCTTATGGTGAATTTATCTCTGTTGCATAAATTTTTTCTTTAAGGTACGACCAACCTTTGTAATCCAAGGGATTAAAATCGTATGACCGAGGAGGCCAATGAATCGGAGCTTCTGCACCTCTAACAATCCATCGATTCGGAAAATGGTTACTCAACCGATTACGATAGCTTCTTTCAATGTGGGGACGAACTCCATCGTGGTTACTAATTAATAATAATAATAATTAATGACTTCATCAATACTTCATATCATCATCGAGTTTCAACAAGAGTACCTTTTTGGTGTAAAATTGAATGATGCTCAATATTTAGCTTGATAAATCTAATATCAAAAAGGTTATGTTCAAAACAACTTGGTACGAACAGTGTAACTAGCGCCCTCTATGAGAATCGGACATCAAAACACATTCATTAGATGTATCAGCTTCCAAACCATATTCTTATAAAATTTCATTACAATGTTGCCAGTCGTTTTAGCAAAATCGTAAAAATTTACACAATTTTTACGATTGGAGGTAACTAGCCAACTCTGCTTCTTATAATATTATATTATGCTATGAAATATTTTTCATTCAGAATTACTATATGAGCATTTCTTCAACTTGTAGTCATAATTGTCTACACAGGGGTGAATTTTTTTCGTGAAGTGAAATAAAGAAGCTGTTCTTCAATGGTACCAGAATTGGGGATGATGAAACATAAATATGTCCCCAATGCCTTGAAAAGAATAACTGTAGAATCAAGTGGAAAGGAAAGATATATCGGACATCCAAGGAATTTGGGGGCTGGAAAATATATTTTAAATTCGAACTTCTCCCCTAACCGAGGGACTATTAGCCTAATAGAGCAAGCCGATGGACCGCGGCCAGTTTGGGTGAGGTTGTCCGGACTTCGGTGACAAATTGGGGTGAAAAATCACCCTTAAGACGCTTCCATCAGTAATGGGAGTCCTTCTCAGAGGGAACTATTCTGGTAGAAAATACGAGAATAATTTAAATCTTTCTTTTCAATTTCAAGAGGAAATTTTTTCTCCATACTTGTTGGAAGAGGTGTTATTCATAAAATTTACAGCTCACAGCTACTGAGACAAAGTCTCATTCTTCTTCGACTTTAACTAGGTCATCAAATGAAAAAGAAATTATAAACCGGTAAGTTTGTTCTTTTCAAAAAATTTCCGAAAACTTTTGTGCTATATACGTCTAATCATTTTGTGTTCGCAGCATGAATAAACACAAAACTTACATTAGCTATAATGGTTGCTTCAGATACAGAAAATGCTTTGGGGTTGTTCCTAGGTATTTTTGAGGTATTTGATGTTAGACAGCCATTTTTGACAATTGAAACATTTTGTGTTAGTGGCAAACCAGTGAAAACAGACAGTGATAGGTGTAGAAAAATTTCCATCAGAGATGAAGACCTAACAACGAGTAGGTATTCTACAACGTAGCACACTCCGCTTTTATGAACATCCATTTAATTTTTGCCGCAAGTTGAACATGAAGTTGATCGAAGGTAGCGATATCCCTTTATTAGTTCAGTTGTGTGTAACAAGTAAGTTGTAAGAGATATACTATTTAGTGTGAGTTCCAGTTTTTTTTTTTTTGGTTAAAAACAAGACGTTCTATTCAGGATTAAGAAGCATCTCAAGAATTCTCACCTGAAAATATGCGATACCCGAGAAAAATATATCCTACTATGTTCAAACACTGAGAAAACAACGTGATATTTTCTGATACGCTCTTGTTCATCTGATGATATCCATCAACCAAACTGCGTCCGCAATTATTCCACCTTCCCCTGGAATAATACATCAGAACATGTTCCTTCAACCGTACACTGTTATAACAACATTTGTTGTTGACGGGTCTAGCCGCTACAACTCCACAATATGAGGATGGGGCGGTAGAACTCCGCCAATTCTTCGTCCTCACCCCGCCCTTCGGGTATATCTACGTATGTTGAGGTTTGGTAACAGCTGGCTGAACACGAAACCTCGGGGATGCCGATGCTGTTGGAGGCGGAAGAATTGAAGAATT
This sequence comes from Hippodamia convergens, assembly GCA_038502775.1. Lineage (NCBI taxonomy): Eukaryota > Metazoa > Arthropoda > Insecta > Coleoptera > Coccinellidae > Hippodamia > Hippodamia convergens. The sequence goes on along the minus strand of CM076610.1, from coordinate 13,457,404 downwards.
TAAGTGTATTGTGCTCCCCCGTGTATTTGTTTCGATGCATGCGGCGCCACCACCGGGGGATATTAAATTTTTAATGTAACATTTGCGGCTTATCGTTACCGTTATTTGAGATTGACACCAATTCGAATACTCTTCACTGTTCATAAATGATGTCAAATGCTGTTTTTCAGGAATCTGTTAAATGTCAAACAGTTATTACTGGAGGAAAACTGCTAATGCAACCCTATACCTTCACAACCAGAAATGTCTGTTCCCTATTCAGCTCCTGATTGTCTAAGTAATTCCTTCCTAAACTAATGTTTTTGTCAATCAGATTAGGCTAGGTCACCAAGTCCGAAAGATATCGGGCAAATGAGGTTCAAAGGGTTTAATATCTTTTTGAACCAAGTTCACAAATCAGAGCAGAAGAAAACTACCCTATCCGCATTCTTTTATAAAAACAAATGGAGGTTTCTTTTTATCTTACACGTGTGCAACTTGACCTATCTTTTTCAGTGCTTAACAGAGTCCTAACGCTTAAGCTATACCCATATAGCTTTCACATATTCATCTGGTTCATGGCTCGCCTGAACAGTTTGAGGTTCTCTTCAAATTGCTTCATATTTAATAATTAATTTATAGCACCTCCAAGGAGTAGGTACACTCCAAAAGTTGAGCCTGTGATAGCCAAGTAATTTTTATGTTTCTTTGTGTGTCAAAGACACTTATATATGCAAGTTGCATCATACCTTCTATGAATTGTCTCTTCTACAACTGTCTATAATTCTGCAATTCCAGTTGACGTGTCATAAAGTTAACTCTTGAAAACTATTTACTGAATCGAATACTCAACTCATATTTTTCATTCAGGACACTCCTGAGATCCACTATAAAAAGGAGATGAAGGCTGAAGAGATCGTTTGGTTTGATATCTAATCCATATCTTCATAGTACTTATGTGGGATTAATACAGAATTCTAATAAATTCAGGTAATGATTCTCCTTGGAAAATTTTCTCGACATAATATGAAGCGCTGAGAACCAGAGCGGACTATCTCACGAAATCCTTACAATTAGACCGAGAGCGTTATTTGATATTTATTGAATCAATTTATTTCTAGAGTGTGAGTCTTTGACTTGTACATATATTTCAACAATAGTGAGCTAACTTTTGAAATAACAGGTATATTCAGTTGATGCTTGGAACGTATCATAACCTATTACAGGTCGATCGATTTACATTTAAATTCCTGAAAAATTTCAGGTCCGTATTTGAAAAATATGGGACTTCTTCCAAACTGAGATTCAACACCCCGTATATTGGAATTTTTGGAATTGATTAAGATATTTGGAAGGAGCAGAAAATTTTCTATGAGGTTTGGTAGATTTCACTGTCCCGCACGTGATTTTCCCAAAGAAAGCTTCAGGGAAAAAATCAATTGAATATTGGAATTTCACTAAATTCTCAGAAAAATCGTAAATTTTGTTCAAATTGAATTGTTTTCGTCCCACTTATTCGTATTTCATAATAATCTGAGGAATCATTTCAATGTATTTTCGGAAGAACATTATTGATTGAAAAAATTATATTTGAACTCAACAACGATGAACTATCAAGGTGATTTACAGAATGTTTCCGAAAGTAACCCGTCTTTCTGAATACACATACTTTTCTGCTTTAAAATATGTCCGATACCTTTTTGATCATGCCTGGATTTTTACGAATTTCATTACAGATGACTTCGATATCTCCTCACTGCTTTTTTCTGGTGAATATCCTAAACATATCAAATAACTCCAAATGAAATGATCAACAGGATTGAAATCTGATGATCTAGAGGACCAGAACTGCAGTCGATCTCTGCCTTTCCACAGATTTGGAAAGTAATGATCTCAAAAATATCTGAACATTACTTTGAAATGGGGTGGAGCTCCATCATACTGAAAATGCATTCCTACAATGTGCGTACCTTCGAGTAATACAGAAAGATGATTTTGAAGGAAGTCTAAGTAAAAATCACCGGTAAGGCGTCTTGGAAGGGCGTGCGGTCTAATCAATCGATTTTTAGAAAAGCCCCACCGCACGTTTGTTGAAAATTTGTATTAGGATATCGTATGCCTGACCTCATGCTGATTTTTTTCAGCCCATTCATGCGCATTCCTCTTATTGAAGTCAAAATTTATTTTGCAGAAATTGTCGTAGTCAACTCGGAACAATTCTTGGAGGATACAATACATAAAATTTAATTTCTCTTAATCAAATTTTTCTTTTGAAAATCTAATAGAATATTAAAAAATGCAAATATTTCATCAGTTCGAGATGAAATTTTTCCAATTTGATTGCAATGAACAAGGTTTCCACGGAATTATTGGAATTTCAACATTCAATTGGATCTTTCCCTGAAGCTTTCTTTGAGCAAAATCACGTGCGGGACAATGAAATCTATCAAACCCCATAAAAAATTTTCTGATCTTTTCAAAATATCTCAAACAAATTCCAAATTTTTCATATACAGGCTGATGAATCTCAGCTTGGAGGAAGTCCCAAATTTTTCAAATACGGACCTGGAACTTTTTGATAATTTAAATATTTATCGATTGACCTGCGGCACTTTATCATACTTTCCAAGTATCAACTGTCCAAAAGTTTTGAGATATTGAAATTTTCGGTGAATACATGAACCAGCCTGTATCTCGGTTGTGAAATTGATCAGATCTATCATATATCGATTTTTTGGACTCGCCTAGGGTATTTCTAGCTCACGATATCGAAATTACCAGTGAAACACCGTTAATAATTAAAATTGTATAATAATTTTCCGCTTTAGTAGACTAGTTGTTAGAATGAGTGGAATTTCGGCAATTGCACCTTGCGTTCAAATAACATCATTATAAATGCGAAATTGAAAAATTATGGACCGCACAATATCTGACAGAATAAGTTTTGCAATCACCACCCTGAAGACGACAGGCGAATGCTTGTCGTAACGTTGGTAACAACAACCAATCACACAGAAAATGAAAACAGCTCAAATGACCTTTCACAAATATGACATTATCGAAAAAACTCGTTCACTATTGAATATGTGTTCCAAAACGAAAAATAAAATAAATTGGTTTCGAAGAATGTTTACATCTAGGAGCAAAATCCGCCTGAAGAGCGTTCAGTTCGCATTGGGCACTCTCCCGAACAAATTAGGACAAATCCCATCCCCGATCAAAAACCACCCTCCGCGACTTCAACAAACGTCATGACGCAATCAGCCGATCAAACAGCCGCACATTCGAATTCACGGCACGTTCGTATAATCTAAGTTTTGCATTATTTTATCTATGGGACACATTTTAACCCGTTCGACGTTCCCCGACGACACGATCTCTAAAGTCCCTCTTGTTCTAGATCAACAGGGATAGGGTTCGGTTCATTTCAGCGCTGATGGACAACCACGGGATTTCTTGATTGTCCCACGAAAATTGTTTCATGGAAATTCATCATCATGGATTTTTCCGATCTTTCGTATTTATGGATATTCATTTGTAAAATATCCAGGGGGATTTCTTGAGCTTTTTAGGTAATTCCATGAAATATTCTTTTCATAGGTCATGATTTTAACATTGTTTTGATATAAAAATTACTTGAATTACTGTTTACTAATTTTTTTCACTTTATTAATTCTCAGCTGAATATTTTAATTTGGTTAATGGAGTGCTTGGATCTGAAACCAGTTTTTCTTTATCCTGTTCAAATTCTCATCATTAAAAATCAAACTGGACTATCAGCATCGGTTTCACTTAGTTAGATATCTATTTAAAATCAAGCTTCTATTGTCGGTTTTCTGCGAATTTTCAGACCATGATGAAAGAATAGTAATGATGATTATTCTTTCTCAATAATGTGTAGGGGAATATTGAGATGACAGTAAAAACTTTTTATGGACAAAGCACCATCAGAAATGTTAACCGAAGAGTAGAACACGTTTCGGGTTTTCAGCACTCCAGTACAATGAAAAAATTGCGAATCACTCGGTATTGGAAAAGGATAAATCCACTAAAAGAAGCAAGCAGCACATTTGCGATAAGTAGGCTCTGATTCGCAAGCAATACCCAAATGTTGAAACACATATCTAGTACTCATGGTAACTACATTACTTCTTTTTTCTCAGGAATCATTATTCATTTCATCGAATAAACCGGTAAGTAATTAAAATATTAGGTATATTTTATCCAATAAAATAGGAATGGAACCGATGTGGAAGATGTAGAATAAACAAATCATTCGAGATAGTAGTAGATTTTTTTCATTATTCTTATGCTTATGAGTGTCAAAAATATCAAAAGACTTTCCTCAGATTCTATAACGGAAAAACAAAAATAACAATCAAATATACTAAAATTGTTTCAAATTTGAAACCGATAGAAATTTATTTTTGTTATCTATTTTCTCTTTCAGCGTAGACGAATCTTTTTCACCTTGTGATGTTAAAAAGGTTCTTGAATTGTGATAAAACTATCAAATGCTCGAATCTGTGTTTTCATATTTTTCTCCAATGTGTGTTTCTATCCTATTCTGAAAAAAAAATATGAAAAACAGAATGGGACACATATTTTGACAATCAAGAAACATTTCGAAAAAGTAATGAATCTCAATATTTTCCAAATTTTCAGCTATAGGAATGAATCGTTTGAAAAAACAAACAGGGAAATAGATATGTATATTTGAATCTGTCTCAAAAAATAATCGGAAAGACGGCCTCCACAGGTATCTGCATTTTTCCATCAATCTCCTTCCATTTCTCTCCAACCAATAAAGACTATATTCCACACAAGCAGCTTCCAACAACCCATCAAAAATATTGTGAGAGCTTAGGTAACAGACAAATAAAGCGTTATAAAGATGAAACGAGAACGTGGCAGAATAATGGCATATCACTCCTCGGGGTGTTATTTTGCACTAACCAAGTGTTCGCAGTGTCGACTCTGATCGGATCACCGCTACTCCATCCCCTCTTCAAAATAACGCACCCCTGTTTTCCTATCTGCATATGCACAGTCCTAATAAGCCCTCGAAATAAGAAAATAATCCCTCTCAGAACGGAGAGAGGTCAGTTGAAAGTGTTCTCCACTTGTTTGTGCTTGGTTTTGTGAAAACGTATTGTGTCGAAGCTCTAGGAACAGTTTTCTGGAGAGTCACAATAGATTTGGAGGGTGTGAGTCCCATGTAAAAACAACTTCAGACATAATGCAAAGTGATATAAGAGAAAATTCATTAACACATTCTATTTCGATACAATTAATTATTTGTCGCAAATGACGAGAATTCGGCTCGTTATCTGACACGTTTAATTGAGAAAAAATTTATGATGCAGACCTGAATCGACTACTATTGCGATGGCGATATGTTAACAGATACCTAAGCTTATTGTATGACATCTAAGATGTCTTGATTTCAACTACCACTTACCGCTACAGCCAGCTATTGCACAACGGCGGAAGCAAAGTTGTTCAATTAATAAAGCCGAAAAGCAAATTCAAATTTGAATGAAATACAACTCCAGGTACCTGAAATAATAATTTTTTAAATTGTTTCGAATATTCGAGTGCACTTTTTGACCTTCTCAGTCCTATAAATTATTTTGTGGTGACCCTGTAATAAAAGAGATTCTACCCTTTGTAATCACAAAGAAATAATGACTCATTCTAGAATTAAATTTGCACAATTAATAATATGGGGTGGTACTGAGTTTTGATCGCTGTTCTAAAATTGACGCTTACAGTCACAATTTTCGGCCCATAGAAAAGCTAGTATTATAGGACATTTACCCTTCAGGATCTCCTGAAGCGATGAAGGCAGACTATCCTATCCCAACCCTTCTGTCAATTTCGAGGTTTTCCACCCACTGAATAGCCTTACGGAAAGGGAGGGTTTTTCGTCTAAATACTATACTGCCCACCCTGTAATTAAGGACACCGCGATGGGTGGACGCAACAATGTATCGATGCAGTTACCCGGTTTATCACAATACCCAATCAGGGGTGGTTTCGTTAGCTTTTGAACCTGGTAATTTCATTATGTTTTAATTTCGGATAGACGGCGTTTGCGGCGATGTTACGGGCTGCATAAACCACGACGTTGTGGCTCCCCTGAAAGAATATTTCCTCCTCGTTAATGTCCTCCCACCTCCGAAGACAAGAGCCAACGCACAGAGAGAAAATCATATGAACAAGCGATTCAGTTTATAAGCTTTTAGAAAGTATCTGAATACCAGCTATTTCAAAGTCTGAAAATTTAACTCAGTCTCAAGTGTTGACTTTAGATCATATGTGACATAGGAACCTTGGATCAGCTCGAATTCACACCATTCATAAAATAAGATTAAACTCACAGGGAGACAAATTCCCTTTGCTGCGGTGTGTTATCCTATATGGAATTAATATCTATCACATTATTCCCAAAAATGGATATTCACGGGAACGAAAGTAGAAACTTCTTGTACTTCTTGGATTAAAGCGTCTGACCAACGAACTAGTTATTCAAACGTTGTAATGAGATCAGCATTTGGTGTGCCATAGCCATCATACTCGTACATCAGTTAAAAGATAAGAGAAAATTTGACTATCGAAACCATAAAGGAATTAGTATTGAAACAGATGAAAAATAGTTTAAAAAAATACATAGGACAAACAATAAATTAGAATAAAATACATGTCACAAAGACTCAAAAGGAGCATATATAACACAAAATACTCATAAACCTAAAAGGTAGAACAAGTAGAAGAAACAGGAAAAAATCCGGTATTCATATGACGACCTATAATAACCACAATTTTTGTCAAGTCAGAACAACAATCGATCTAGCCATGACCTCATATAGGTACTAAATTCCTCTGGAGATACCTACAGCCGTTGTTCGCGAAACGTTAAGTGAAAAATCTGATAGAATACGGTCATAAATTCCGGAATTTTTTTCTTCCTTATTTATTTAATTAACAACAAGGAGATACAGACATATTATGAACCCACTGAAGTATTCACATGTGTGCAAACTCAATTACAAAAAATATGACTAGATCACATATCATGATCGCCGTTTTCGAAGTACCAGAATATATAGTAATTCATAGTTAGCAAGTACCTCTCTTTTCAGTTTCAAATATCGACTGAAGTTTGATTTAGAGAAAGAAGTTCGCTTTCTTTAGCAAGTATTTTTTTGTTTACAAGAATACCAACTTCTGAAAAAATATTTATCATAGATATTTCTGATTAGTGATTAGTAAAACATATTTGTGCAACATGTTTCAGGATTTAATTTCTACTTACCCAAACAAGATTCACAGGATAAATTAATAAGTGTGAATAAGTTTTTTCATCGAATTCAGTTTTTCTATTTGCGTGAAATGTGGTAAGAACCTTATTATCAAACATATAGAATAAAAGAGAATGGAATGTGAAAAATAAACATGAACAAGACGCGGAGACAACTGTTAATTTACTATACGTCCCTAAAAAAAATATACTGATGAATTCCTATAAAAAAAGGAAAATATAGTCTGAGGCTGAATAACAATGAAAAATACTCATTTTCGTAATATTGAAAGGTTGTGAATTTTTTTTTGTCGCTGTTCAGGAGTTGTTTATAATTCTTATTATTGTTGTTTTCTTTTCTTTTCTGTTGAATTTGTCGTTTATTTCATTTGAGGTGGTCGATTTCAATTGCCATGATATTTCTTTTCATACTGAGTATCCATTATTTTATTTTGTACTAGAAGATTTTACAGCTTTTTATGATTTTTAGTTCTTTTGAAAGAAAAGAGTGAAATTTCGGAGCTAGATGATTGCATGACCTCCGACCTATTTTCTTTCTGTACTCCATTAAATCGAAGGTTATCTCATAATTATTGTACGATATTGATGTTCAATTTTCTTCATTTACAATAGATGTGAACTCGAAAAGCATTTGTGTAGATTTCAATTGCAAAAAGTTGCCGGATGTCAAGAGCTCCTAAGATTTTGAATATTTCTGATATTATATGAAAATTAGGTTTTCCAGAAAACGATTGTTAAAGTACAAAATTGATTCACTTGCAAAAAAAAACACCAACCTCCACATCTTATTATCAATATCCCATCCCCCAATATCAATATAATTTCGATTTTTCTCAGCTGCTCAAGATGATAATAATTCTTGAACGAATTATAATCCAATAATCTTCATCAGATTTCTATTTGAAACAAATCAAAATATTATTTATGGACAAGTCAACACATCATAAGGCCGTCATTGTATTTCATAGGTATTTAGTTTCCGATAGAATTTGATAATTTTATGGTCTAAACTAAAAAATTTTGAATATCAGGCGCTCAAGAACTAAAAGTGAATTCAAATTTTTTATGGTTGAATTTCAAATAAAGAATGTGAAAAACGTGGTATTTTAACTCCTTTTTTGGTTTTGTGGATTTATCAAAAAAATATCGAATAGTTAATCAACAAAATGGTGGATGCGCTTTTAATACTTTTTCTATTCTCTAGAGAAATCTTGACGAAAGTAGTTCAAATCGTTTATTGTTCCTGAACTGTCATGAATCATGATGACGTGCTTCTCTGGTATTCACAGAATCGATTTCAGTCGGTTCGTTAGTGAACGATATGAACAGCCTGTACATGGGCTCGATGCATAGACAATATAACGAGCGAGCTCACCGAGCTTATATATGTACCCGTGACGCGTATCTCATTCATACTTTTGCATAGAAAGTAGTCATTTCGTATGGACGACGAGGAGGAAAACTCCGCCTGCTGCTGCGAGCCAGACAAGGACGGCACCAACACGTTAACATGGAAACTCTGTCCTGTGCCGCCGTTGTGAGAGGAATTCAGGGATGCGGGGCAAAGGGAGCCATTGTAGTTACCATATATCCAGTGTTCTCAAGTCTGCCGTTCTGGAAAGTCGACATTTTCTGACAAAAACGGGGAAATCAGGTGGAAAATCAGTAGGAAAATGAGGAAAATCTAACGCCACTTCTTTGTACGCGCGAACGGTAGATGTGCGGAGTGAGATGTGTTCATGTCGTCCTCTACAAAAGTGTCAGAGAGAGGTGCGAACCCGCCAGAAAAAAGCTCATCAAATAGTTCCTATCGCAATGGTGCAGATATAAAACAAGCATTCAGGCTCATCTTTGAGATTACTTCCTTCGATAAAACGAGTGGTGGGGGAACCACGTGATGGGAAGGTAACAAGCATGTATCTGAACTTGCATGTGATAGCTTGTGCAGGAACAAGGCAATGATCCTCATAGTTTTTAGCTGTTAGTAGAGAATGAAAGTGAACAGAAAATTGAACGAGATCTTGTTTTTACGTATTTTACTGACGCATTCAAATCAGCAAATAAAATCAAAATTTTCTAGTATCTTCTTCTCTCATTACCTGTACTCAAAATAATCTTCCGGAATCATGATAAATTATCATATCAACTTGTTTGACAAATAATGATTGAAAATAAAATTATAACTGCAAATATTAATTTCAAATTTTATCGGAGAAATTGTATTGTTTGTGTAGTTGTTTACACTCTCTAAATTACCCATTTATCTGTACTGCTATACTGAAATTCTTGGAATCGTCCAATTTCGGTTGGAAGGAATAGTTGATTAGTGAATCTCGACCCCTTTTTTGATTTCCTTTTTATTCTCAGGGAAACCCACTAGTTATCGTTCTTCATCAATCAAAGCAAGAAAAATCGCGATTTCTGATAGTCTCGAATGATTCGCATGTAAAATAAATTTAAAAAAATGTATCAAAAATGAGCCTTTTCTGTTTTATACATCAACCAGAAAACTGACCTAGGAATCTTTCTTCTTTTGAGTGGGCAGCATCTGAAATCATAGAGAAAAATGTGTGAATAATTGAAGGCGTACAGAAAAGCGAATGTAATCGCTCTCAAAAATTCGTCAATTCGTAAGCAATAAAATATCAACCACTAACCTCGGATCCCAGGAGACTATAGGCACCCGAGAGTAGATGAAACCTTCCATGTGCCCGTTCGTCTAATTTAAATTGGCCAAGGGCAGGTATTACATATAAGCGTATCAACTGAGAATTGAGTCCCAACCTCAGCTTGAAGGCAATTTTTGGCATATATAAAAACCGGTCTCTAAGCTGAAGTTGAGTCTCAATTCTTGGTGGACACGTACATAATACCGGCCCTAAGAAGTCAGAGGTGTACTCCCGAGATCGCAGATAAGATCGCGTTTTCTTTTCTGTTCCTTTTTTGTTATAGAGTTTGGGTATATTTCAACACACCATGAGCAACATCCAAACGCTCAAGTCTCATAAGAAGTATGGCTTTCTGATGTATGTTGAGTACCTTCATTGGTCGCATTCACCGGACGTAACAGTTGTGCAACTTTTTGAAACAAAGAAGAATTCGAATTGGTAATCATCGAAATGAATGCCGATTTCAATTCCCAGTCTCACAGATCTTTTTATCATTTTATCAAAAATGTTCTCGGTGTGGCCTCCGTAAAGGCAATGAATTTTTCTTTTTCTTAAAAAGTTGTGTGACTGTTGCGGAATCGTCCGGTGGCACATAAGCTGCAAACTCAACACGTTCTGGAGCAGTGGGCATTTTTGGGAGCGCTTTCAATTTATGCTAGGTAGCGTTAGCGGAATCTTCGTCCGGTGAATGCGGCCATTAGTGATGTCGTTTTAACACGACAAACAGTAAATTTTGATCTCAATATACTCGAACAGGACTTGCATTTTTATTTCAGTTTCCAAACAGCGACCAATTTACAATCGGAACACTAAATTATAGAAGATATCGAATCAATGAGTTACTAGATTAAATTTAGAGAGTTATGATTGCAGCTATTATTTTATGACATCGATTCAATAATTTATCACGAAACTTACTTTCGCGTCCTGAACGAATGGATTTCCCTCCGAAAAAATCTAACTTGATTACAAATTTTATCGCTAACGTGACAGCTGTCAGCCACAATGTAGTGGTTTGAAGTCAAAAATCCCCTAGCAATTTATAATTCCCCATTGTGAGGATGGGGAGGCTAAAGCCTCGAAGCGACGAGTGACACGTTTTCACCCTTCTCGCTCCAGATGGGATGGGATTTGGGGTATGCTAGAGATAAGTAGACTGATTGTTTAATTATTCGATTGATGATTTGAGTCTCGGAACATCTAACTTCCACCTCGAACTCACTAGACCCCGATTAAAACTTTAATCGAAGCTGCAGTTGCAGAAATCATGTTCTCTAATCCTGTGGCAAATCCTTTTCTTGTGCCACAAATTGTAGAACGAAATCGTGCGAGAATATCTAGGATTCGCACCGGTTTCATGATTATATTTAATCATTTTATGCTGGCCGCTCTGTCCCAGATTTATTTATTATCTGTCAAATTAGTTATACGGAAAACCGTTTTGCCAAGCAATATTTGTCAATGCAATAATCATTATTTCAATGAAGATTCAGTGAATCAGATAAAATAATGTGAACAGGGTATCCCAAATAGCTTGATTTTGTCTGTTTCTCGTACTTTTAGACTCAGATAGGTAAAAACGTTGAAAGGAGTCCTCGGCTGGATTTCCGATAAAACACCTGTAGTGAAAACCGTTTCACGATATCTTGATTTGTTTTGAAGATATAACCAAATTTTGATTATTTTCGATTTTGAACCATAACTGTTTCATTTTTGAAAATACCTGAAAAGGATGAAAACATTCAACAAGCACTTTTTCTCTGAGAATAAGACATTATTAAGAAATTTTTTCATCTTTCATTTTTTATTATGACAAAAGATGAGAAACGGTTAGTTTATATTTAATTCAAAAAAGTGTTTTTTTTCACGACAAAAAAAAATTTAATATACTTTCTTATTTCTGGTGAAAAAAAACTTCAAGGAAGTTTTAATGGTTTTCAGATATTTTCGTAAATAAAAAAGTTATGGCACATTTTTTAAATCGATAATTTATCAAAATTATCAAAAAAAAAATGGGGATATCGTGAAACGGTTTTCACTAATGGTGTTTTCACGAAAATCGAACCCAGGACACCTCACGCAGTTTTTACCTATCTAGTCCAGAAGTATCTAAAACAGTCAAAATCCAGCAAATTTTGATGCCCTGTACATAACTCCTACAGAGACTCATTCTAGCACAAGTTCAGTCAAAAACATGTCATTTCGTGGCTCTTTTTTAAAATTTAAATACGTGAAAATGATAGCAATGCCTTCTGCATTTCTATTCTTAATCATTATTCTCATATTCTGTCTCAAATTTTGCAGTTTCACACCGATTTTGGGGTGAAATACTGGTACAGAAGGCTCAAACCAACAATCATTTAATTTTTAACTCGTGAAAAAATATAAGTGTCTTTTTCACTTATATTATAAAAAATTGTTCTGAAAAATAATGCTGAATGCATTCATAATCATGAAGTATGGGACATGCTTTTGTCAAAGCTAGTTCGGTGAAAATTTGTCTTTTGTTAGGTTGGAAGAATAATAATAATAATAATCATAATAATAATAATAATAATATTAATGAAATTTATTTTCATAATTAATTGTAAAAGTTACAACGAAGAAGAAAACAGGTCAAAAAAATATTACAGTACAAAGAAGAGCACAAAAAAAAACTATTCTAAAGTTTACGAGGACGCCAAGTTTTACAAGCCGCCATGAAATTGTCGACTGTGTAAGGTTCAGCATTAATTAAAAACTTCAAGATTTCGTTCCTGTAACCTTTGAACTCTAACATTCGGATCTCTTGCGGTAAACAATTAAATAGTCTAATGCACCAGTATGTGGTGGCACTCTCACTCATGGCGAGGTGATGCACTGGATAAAACGAAGGAAACATCTGCCTCGTATCATTGTGGTTCCGATACTCGTCAAAAAATATACCATTTTTATATACAAACAATAAACACCAAAAAATAAACAATGCTGGGAGTGTTAGAATACCCTTACTCTTGAACATTCCACGACATGACTCCCTAAAACCCATGCCACACATGACACGGATTGCTCTTTTTTGTGTTTTGAATAAGGACTCCGCAGCGGTAGTACCTCCCCCCCCCCCCACAAAACAATACAGTAGCTCAACAGAGACTGCACGCTAGAAAAGTACACTGTCTTGAGAGCAGTGAAATTTAACTGCTTTCTCAGTACTCCTGGCATATAGATGACCGAATTTAATTTTTTGTTGATAAAATCGACATGGGGACACCACTTGAGATGTCTATCGATATAAATGCCAAGAGTTCTGGAGTGGAATGCAATATCTATTGGATGCCTCGATACATTTAAATTGACGGGAAGTGTCATCTTAGATCTGGTTGTTGAATAGGCAACACACTCTGTTTTCGACACATTGACTGAGAGTCGATTATCACGACACCAAGCCTCTACGAAAGTCATTGCCCTATTAATATCATCTGGCAGCGACGTTACGTTGTCAGAGATCAGGAGCATATTCGTGTCATCAGCATAGATGAAAGGAGACACACCGTTTGCTAACAACAACTCAGGTAGGTCATTAATATAAACCAAAAACAGTAGCGGTCCCAGGATGCTTCCCTGGGGAACTCCCCTATTAGTCAGTGCGGGTGACGATAGATAAGTCACACCCTGAACCGTCATTGAAACTATCTGTTGCCTGTTCTCCAAATATGATTTAATAACTATGAGTTGCTCGTTACGAATCCCGCAGTTCTCCAATTTCCTCAATAGGATTGAATGGTCCACTGAGTCAAACGCTTTGGAGAAGTCAACGAATAATCCAGTCGCAATATCACCACACTCCAAAGCCTCCATGATCGCCGTAGTGAAGCAGTAAAGGGCTGTTTCATTACTTCTTGATTTCAGGAAACCATGCTGACCACCACTCACGATTTCGAACTTGAGAAAAAACTTCATAAATCTCTCCGCAAGAACTTTCTCAAAAATCTTAGCAAAAGTTGTGATCAAGCTAATGGGCCTATAATTATTCAAATCGTTAGGGTCGCTCTTTTTATGTAATGGTTTGACAATAGAGATCTCCAATGACTCAGGAAAGATACCTGTTACAAAAGCATTATTCATAATTTTACATATAGGTTTTACAATATGGTTAATGCATCTCTTGATAATTGTGATGGGAATACCATCATAACCACTAGATGATTTGTTTTCCATTTTTTTGACAGCTTTCAAAATCTCTGATTCCTGATCTCAAACATGAAAAAGGACTTGTTACAAGCGCCACGATTCTTTAGGGGATGATTATCAGAAGGTGAACCCTGATTAGGTACTATGTCAATGAAATATCTATTAAATGCTTCAACAGTGTTTGACGGGTCACCATTTATGGTTGGGTACACAACTTTACGTGATTTGTTGGTTAGCTGATTAACAATTTGCCAACACATTCTTGATTTATTGTTCGAATTTTCTATCATATCAGCAAAATATTTTTGTTTGGCACGCCGAAGTTCAATATCATACTTAAGCTTTAGTTTTTTATAAAAAATATTAAAAGACGGTCTGCTCATAGTCACAATATATACTATGTCAAGCTGGTTAAATATCATTTTTATCGCATGGGAAAGTCAGCAGATGAAACCTGCAGGCTATGTGGATCAGAGAAGGAAACGGCTGAACACATGGTATGCAAGTGTCCAGAACTGGCGGAACTAAGAACCATTCACATGGGGAAGTCGGTTCTGGATCCACATGAAATAACCGCCAAGGCTCCTAAGGAGGTCGCTGGGTTCATCAACACCATTGATGGCCTCCTTGGGATTTAAATGAACGAGTTGGGTAAAGAACAAAAGATCCTTGCGGTCGAAGTTCCCGGAAGGCTGAACGAAGCCACAACGACCCCTGTTCATTATAATAATAATAATAATAATGTCAAGCTTGTTTTTTATTGCTAACAGATCAGGCTTAGGTACAAATTTAGTTTTTGTCCTATTTGAACGAGTAACTGAGACTTCAGGAAAATGAGCATTGAAAACCTCAGCAAAAATAGCCATGAAACAATCCCATGCTCCGTTGACAACATCAATGGGAATTGCATACACATCATCCCAAACAACATTTGTGATTTCAGAAAAACGTCTAGTCTTAAACTTAACTTTATCAGAACTCATTGTATTGAAGTTGAACCTAATGAACTGGGCGAGATGATCAGATAAATGTGCCTGCAAAGCATAGGCATCACTATAATCTTTGATGTTTGTGACAATATTATCAATACATGATTTGGAGGTGGCAGTTATTCGTGTTGGTTCCTTTATAGTCGGAACCATATCAAACTGAGCTAACAGCGCCAAAAATGCACGAGACTCTCTAGAATCCACGCCGATATCAACATTGAAGTCTCCAGTTAAAATACATTTTACATTTTCATTCAGACAGTTTTCACAAATCTTACATATATTCTCCAAGAAAAGATCGAAATTTTCCAACAGTAGGAGGTCTATGAATACACACTACAACAATTCTCACACAATCAATATAAACTTGAGCAGCTGAACACTCAAAGACAGATGGAACTGAAAGAGACTCTAGATCAGTACGCCTTGACCACTTAAGACAACCCCTGCAAAAAATTGCTGAGCCTCCATGTTGGCCAGGGCCACGACAAAAACTAGATATAAGGTTATATTCTGAGAAATGATAGGAACTCAACTGATCACTATCTTGCCAGTGCTCAGTAAGCGCTAAAATATCTTTCTTATAGTCCTGTAAACAGGAAGTAAGTCTCAGGAAGGAAGTTGCAATGCTCTGTATATTTTGATGCATAAGTGATAAGCAACTTTTGGAATTCGCAAAAACATTAGTTACTATGGGGGATCCGTTTGAGGTTTCGTCCGAAAAAAATTTCGAAAGTTAAATTCTCTGATCACAATTCCATCCGTCCAAAATGTTTTACTAAATATAGTTTTAAAAATATCATCATTCGCAATTCCCAATGAAAAGGAAGAGTTTCTTCCAAGCGATGCTAGTTTTTTTACATCAACTAACTCAGAATTTGTAATTCCGTTCATTTGTAAATAGTCTCTAATATCCTCCACGGAAACATCTTTTCCGGCAATTTTACCTACATAAATCCATTTTTTTCTGGGAGCACCTGTAATATTTCCGCATGTTTTATTTTTACCAGTACAAACAATTTTCTTCACGCTACGACGTGTTTTTCTGTTCGTAACAATTTCCCATTGCCCAGTCTGTACGGCTCTTCCGTCCTGATCAGCATTGTTTTGATTTCCACTTTCATTAATAATTCTGTTATCTCTGACAGAATCACTCCATTTGTCAACTTCAGTGTTTGAAGTTGACTTGAACGTCTGACTTTTCTGTACTTTCTGTGTTTTGATTTTATTCGCAGAAACCAAGGTATTAGGTATTAGAATATAATTTATAATTTTTGTGCCAAGTTCCCAATCAGAATTCAGCCAAACTTATCTTCTTCTCGGCCTTCCATAGACCGGAACATGACAATCTACCTCAACATCAAAAGGCAAGGCAGTGAATCGAAGAAAGTACCGGTACTGCGGAAGATTTAAGAGCCCTCGTCTACGTCAAGACGACATTAAGTTGCTTTGAACCATATTGGAGAAAGAAAATCCATTCAGGAATCAAAGGAAGTGAAGAGGCCAACACACTTGCTAGGGAAGGGATCACAAACTGGTCCTGAATATTACTGTGGCATAGCTAAAGAACCTACATGAAAAAAATTCAGGTAAAAGCATCTCGTGAAATCTTCATGGGTTGGACCATTCAAAGAGGTAATATGGCAGTTCACATCAGGCTGGAATATGCACCAGTTCTAATCTGCCTGCGAAATTTCGTCTGTTTCGGTTAATACTTGAATGAACTTAGGTTATCCAATTGAATGTGTTTCTCTGTTTTGAGAATTTTCGATACGATATATTGACATTTTATTAGGAGGAAAATAGTCAGTCCTACAATACTATCATCTGTTCCAATACAATGACTTCGAAAATAATTTCACTCCGGAATGCGCCTTTTTCGCTCTGATCTCTCATCTGTAAAACAGTAAATAGCATTGCTACAATACTATACGATTGAAATTTTGATTTGAAATTCTTCGGTTACTCACCATTATCTTTGGTAATCAATTAAGTCCCTTTATGATAGTTTTTTTCCATGACTTTCTCTTTTAGATGAAGTAAATTTATATTTATGATTATGATTTCATGTTATTGATTGATACATTTTGTCTTTTTCATTTTTGCATTTTTTTTGGCAGAATCAGTATGCTCAATTCCCTTCATTTTTTTCCAATTATTATTTTTTATAGGCTCACACTCCCATTAACATTCAGTTGGAATTATTGTTCCAATTTCATTCCGAAATAAAAAATCTGGACAAAATACACTAGTGTATGTACGTTTGTTCATACGTATATATGTACCTATGTGTATACAGATAAAGAAAATTCTTATGGAAACATAGGAATATGAATGTTAAATTCGAATATTGGAAGAATCGAAATCTTATTACGATTTGATAACAAATAAGGAACTGAACTGTTGGAATGGCAAGTCTCGGCAGGAGAGACTGATCTCTGCTGCCGCGAATTGCAATGCACATTAGTAGCATCCGAACGTCAGATGTGATAGCTAGACGGTTTGAAAATAAATTAGATTCGTGTAAATGTGTATACGGTTCAAAAGAGAATTCAAATCATAAAATGGTGCTTCGCTAGTCAATCTATTGCAGAGACGATAACTTTTTTCATTCTTGCCTTTGGAAAAAAGCCGATACCTTCACGTTCGGCTCCCCAACTTCGTGCCAAAAGAGCAAGTAAGCCTAATCTTCTCAGAGATATGAGATTATCTCTTTAAAATAGATTTGGCTACTGTTTGGCACAACAAGGTGGATTATTTGAACATTTAATTTGAATTTGTCGATCTCTAAATTCGCATGTTTTAGACTTTGTTTTCGTTTTCCTTTGTTTATTTTCATAAAATTAATTTTCGTTTTTTAATTTCTTCTCGTAGAATGTATTTTTGTTTTTCAATTTCTTCTTCATCTAGAAGTTATTTTATTTTCAAACCAGTTTTGGTGGAATTTCCACAAGAAATTATTCGTGTCATTCATTGAGGCAAATAAATTCCTCGCGTCAGATTGGAATCAAATTGTCGTATTCATCTACAACAGATATGAAATCACCCATACCACGTTTGGAGTGTTACTGATTCGATTCGACACTTCGCGTACCATACGATGTTCTCTACATCCCCACCCAACCGAATCTGTCGGCCCAGCCATTTATTCGATATCACTTCTCTCCGAGGTTTAGATTCTTCCACTGCTTCACTAGAATATGGCCCTGTTCGAATTTACTATAGAAACTGTGATGTTTCCAATTCTGTTTTCCCGATCTGTATATTGAGATGAAAAATGAATGCTTCTCATAATTCGAGAAAAGAGGTTTTGAATCTCGTAGTTATTGAAGTTATCTATATCTCTATTGGTACATTCCCTTGATGGTCATCTCCATTTCTCTAGCATTAGAATGAATGTCGTCATTGATAGATTTGATTTTCCGGCACAAATCGAGTTTTCGGGTTTATTGAATAGACACTGTAGCCCGGGTGTATAGGAATATTCTCCGGGCTAATCTGGTTTGACCTTTTTCGTTCGTTCTGCTGACTACGACGCCGACTAGAAGTGCCGCAAGACGTGTTTCGGCAATCAATAACTGCGGAGGTGAAGACGCTGCTTGAATACGAAATCGCTGAGGGGTCACCAGAGCCCCAGTGTCCAGACTCTAGAGCTTCGACTGCCGATATTCCAGAGGAGAAGTGAAGGAACGAATTCTTGCTGGAGCGCCAGCTTTATTTAAGAATTTCGTTTTGTCTGAAACTGAGTAGAATTTCGAAACTGCATTGACATAATATGGTGCTGCTTTTAAGCTAGAACTTAAGAAAATATTGTACAACACGTATCTGGTATGAGACAGTTTCTAGGAGAGTTTGGTCAGGTGGAGCAAGGAAAACCTTCTCTGGATCACTCAGAATTCATGACAAGCATCGATTTCGATGAAAAAACCATTAGACAGCGTTGTTTTGTTTCCTTGGGCACAAGAATAATGAACATATTAGTTAAAAATTAAAAAAACGTTCAGAATTAGGCTGAAGAAATATTGGACGGAAACAGATCGTATAGGTATTTAAAAAGAATGATATCAATAATGATGAGAAGTAACCATGAGTGTTTTGTTTTATGGATGTGTATAGCTTTTTGATATAATTATTCAGAATAATGTCCTGTTAAATAAACAGAATATAAATGAATTCAAGTCAACACGCAGAATTTCATGTTTATTACTTCAAATAATACTGCTTATAATTGTTTTCTCAAAATGGTGGTTACATCGAACATACTTGATTGATCATTTCTTTGAATGATTGATTGGTGAACTCTTGTTTATACCTTTTTACTTCTCTGAATTAAAGAAATTTTAGTGAAGAAGTACTTATTCAATTCCATTTATAAGTGTAAGGTTAATAAGTGTCAATTTTTTAAATCCTGATTAATAGATATTTCATTCATATCTATTAAAATATAGTAGTTTGAAAAAAATTACCTGTGATACAAGGACCTCCCTTACACGATCAGATTATGGGTTCTGAGAAGAAAGCAGGCATCTATCAACACAAATATAAGATTTGTAGCTACAAGTCTTCACAATGAAAATTCTCTCTTGTGTCTTTCATTAACTGAAAAAAAGTGAGTTGAACAGCTGATTTCAGTTTTCGAGGAAAACGCGATGGTTGTTCTAATAGATCTGTTGAGAATTTGGTCTACAATTCATTCACAATGATGGTAGCCAGTATAGCCACATAAATGAAGATGATTGACAATCATCTCTGATCCACTCTGATGATACCTCTTGGGTTTCGGCATAGCTGGCCGTCCTTTTCTTCGAATTTTCTGACTGGTTTGCTAGTGACAATGCATGTCTCATCACCGCTTCAAATGTGATTTTTTCGAATGTGAGATTTCTTGCCAGTTTCAAATATCTATTCGATTTCAATTGAATTAATAAATTCTAATACATAGTTAAGAAGGAAATAATCAAAAAGTATAATTCGAGGTCTACAGCTGTTTTCAACAAGAATATATAATTTTACTCCAAATTTCATCGGAAATAAAGGTAGAATGTCAGTGAGGATAAACAATTGTCCTGCAAAATGTTCCAACTAACAGCATGTAAATAATAATTTCACTACTAAGCTTCGGATACTCGGAATTTAGCCCTTGTTATGTCATATCTGTTAATTTATTCCTCTAACTCTGTTGCTTCTATGTCTCAGTCTCGCACAGTTTTCCTGGTAATATTTATTCGTCATATGTTGGCTTCTTGGCACTGATTTCTTCATTATCTGTCGAATTTGTCAGTGGTACAGAAAACAGTTCTGCCATTCAATATTTTTCGATGCAAATATCACTAAACGATATTTATGGAAATATTCCATTAATTTCATTGAACATGGAGAAAAAAACTTCAATCCTCGTTCATTCAAAAACTCGCCAACTCGTGGCTCGTTTCTGAATTTTGAAGTGTTGGTTCCGTAGGAAAAAGAGCTTGAAAACTTTCAGAACTGCAAAGGCCTCATTTTAACAAGGATTATATTTTTCTCCATGAAGGAATGAAATTGTTCCACCTGTCTGAAAAGGTAACTTTTGTTTTCTGACGGATCTGAATCAGGTTGCCACCAAGTTCTTACTTCCCTCTCATCACCACAAATTCAACTGGAATATTCTCGAACAAGCAATCTATCCCTTAATTCCAGAAATTCCCCAACGAAGAACCTAAAGGGCATAATAACCCATTCGGCCACAGTGAAGTCCTAAATACCTAGATTAAGAGCCAGTTAGAACTGTAAGACCCCGAAAGGGCTCTAAGGGCCCCGTTTACGTCTTTGTCGACGACTTGAATTTCTCGTTATTTTAATATCTGGGAAACTCATTACCACCCAATTATATTGCCAGAATTCCAGATGAGGAGGTTAAATAGGAAGGATATTATAAAGTTTTGTACGATAGTTGTCGAAGAACTTTGTATATACTACATGTTTGGCAAATCTATAACTACTCAACAGAATGAATGTTCTGAAACAACCATACCAAACCTTCCACTCTATATACTAATCTCTTGAAATATATGAGCCTACTTTATTCACCTCTTATGTACATATTTTTCAAACTGAATTTCTTTATTTTCATGAAGTATTAGTAGAATTATATCACATCTTTTTACAGCGCTGTTGTCTACCATATGTCACCTAGTTCATCCCATGTTTGAAATATAAGTAATGGAACCTTATCTGAAGCTTTACAATTCTCATTCGAAATCAGCTTAATGATGTAACCTTTAACAACAGAGAAAAAAAAAGAGGGGCAAGAAATAAATTTTTAGCGGTTTACACCATTTCCAATTGAAGAGTGGAAATTCAAAAAGGTCTAAGTGCCACTTTCACGAAATTTTAGATTTCATTTGTTAGGGGGTCTATGTGCCAAGCCAATAGCCTACGAAACGGTTCATGTGCCATCCGCTTCAGGCAGTCATCATTTCTGATGAAAAAAACTTTTTTTTTAACTTTCTTCATCAGTTTGAGGGCGGGTTTCACAAAGCTTTAACTGTACAATTAAAAAACCTTACCTAAATTCGAACCAATCGAATCATCCGTTTTGAAATTTCAACGAATCGGGAAGGCTCCAATAAATTTGACGGTACAATCAAAGTTTTGTGTAACCGACCCTGAGACATGTTCTATGTAATATCTCAGTTCGATCTTTTTGGCACTTAGACCCTTTTGAATTTCCACTCTTCAATTGTAATTCAGAAATCGTCAATTGTCAATTGACATTCAGAAAACATCACTTGTATTTCAGATTTGTCAATTGTATTTCTGAAAAGATCAAATGTTATTCAGATTTGTTAATTGAATTTCAGAAAATATCTAATGAAATTCAATTGACTTATCCGAAATACATTTGATGCTTCCTGAAATTCAATTGACTGATCTGAAATTCAATTGACGCTTTCGGAAATTACACTTGGCAATTTCTGAATTACACTTGGAAATGATGTAGTCTGAAGGTTAAACCATAGGTCAAAAGCTTCTGTTGAAAACATCAAGATGTTTCAAGGAGAATACATTGGGACATAAAACGGAAATGTGGTATCGAAACAAACAAAGTATCAACTTTATCGATTATAAATAATACCTTGTTTTATGACCTTGCATATCATATTCTTGTTATAACTGGATAGGTCAGATTCTGGAAACACCTTTAATTTTGCCAATAATTATTAAAGTAAATAATGAGATGTGACAAGATATATGATTGACTCGGCAGAATTCACCATTTATCTAGTTGTTTCTCACATACATTTTATTATGTCCTTGAATGATTATTCTCATTGGTATCTTGAAAAAAACCAATAATATTTTGTCCTGAAGAAGGCATCAAATAGGTCGAAACCTTGGCAAAATTGAATGTGTTTCCTTAATCTGACCTATCCAGTTATCCCAAAAACATTTTATCAATTTTAAAAGATATTTTGGTTTGATAGGTTTTCAACCTATGTGTTCATGATTCTCCGAGATTCCAAGAAAATCGAATGAGGAAAATTTCAAGTCTTGTATACAAATTCAAACTCTTTTTAAGGAACCCGACAAGAATTTTGAAGTAGTAGGTATAATGCATAAGTGCCAGGAAATAAACTGAGCAAACCAGATTGAAATGTCTAGAATAAAATCAATGTGGGATTTTGTCATCAATTGATGAGTATCAAACATCACAATTTATTTTGAGCACGGTATCTTTTCTTCATTTAAACTTCCTTTCTGCTGTCTTTTCGCTCGGGATTTCCTTGAATTTTTCACAAACTATAAAGAACCAGTTATAAAATTATTCATGGAATTGAGTATGGGTATGACAATCATACTATGATCAAAAAGTTCCTGTGAATATCATCACCATTTTTCCAAATAGTCAAGAGGTAAACCATCCACAATCACAAACTATTCGATATACGCCTGCTCTTAAGAATTTATTTGTTGTTTGGCAATTCTCAACAATACTGGCACTCCTCAACAATTTTTCCAGTTTATGTGCAGGTTTGTGAAGTATTATTATTATCACTACAGAAAAATTGGAACTAATCAGCTGTCTCTGAATCGGAAGGAATAGGAGGCAAGGTAAGATCTAGTGTCGAGATTCCACTGAAAATGCCTACTTCAGTTACAAACAAAACGTCAGATGAATTCGCTGAATGAAAACGGACGATCAGCTCGGTATTATTCCATTTTATGAAAAGTAATTATGAGTTTGATAGCTAATAGATTAAATCGGGCATTTTAATTTTCAATGGAGCATGATGTGAAGAACTATTGAACTCGAATAAAGACACTGAGGATGAATATTATGTTATGAAAAGTTGAAGTGAATGAAATGGATGAACTTCTCGTTAAGTTTCAGCCATCATGAGAATAAAAACTATTTCGCAATATACTTGGATGAGTCATCCACATTATCATACAACTAGACTGATATTTAGTCGTTCATGCAAATGATTGAAGCTAGGTTAAGGATTTTCGCGTTACTTCATATGGAATATTTTCATTTAGTCTTTGTCTACGGACATTTCCTTCATTTTTACCGTTTTTATATAGTCTCGTAGACAGCCAGCCTTTCTTCGGCGTCGCTCGATAGAAACGGGGATCTCGAAATATGAGAGTCAAACTTTCCACACCATACCTACGTACAAAGTTCAGAAATTCCATAAATTAAAGAGCGCAGGGCTCATTTGCAAGGCAGATAGGACGATGCACTCCTCACAGCCAAGGCCGACGTGACGCACTGAGGCGCTTGCGTCCTCACCTGCCACGTCACCCACCGTCCCGCAAGCGCCTGCGTCCGGACTTCACCCGGACTTCAGAATCCCGGATCGTTATTCGTGGATCTAGCCACCCTCGCCTTGTGTTGTTCGGTTGCCACCACCCCTTTGATATTTTCCTAATGGAGGATACTTAGAACGTCGCAGACATCATATTTCCATCTTGAAACCAACGAAATTTTCTTTTTGAATCATCGAAATTGGCAGATTGCTGTTCTGTCCTTGGAAATGTAAAATATTTCGGTCTTGCTGCTTAATATGAGGCTGGCATGAGAAAGGTCAGACTGGGGCAGATCGATAATATGAATAATTCAATAGGGGGGAAAGTGGAATGAACTTTTCCTCAACATAGAAACATGTGGGTTAAAATGAAAATGAGGATTGTTCTGGCTGGATCGCAACGATTAGTTTTCTTTTTATTCGGGTTTATTGCAGAATTCAGCTCACTACGAGACATTTTCGTTTTCCACACATTTTTCTCGAAAATTTCATGTTCAAGCTCTAGATATGCCTATTGTCCTTTCAAGAGGACCTTTGATAATCTACTGTTCATCTTGTTTATGTGGTGAATTAACCCTTCCTTCATTTACGTAGTAACTGTAGTATGATTCAGAAGGAGTTTTTTCAATTCAGTGAAGATGTAGTAAGATGAGGAACATTGTTTGTATGTGAAAGAGCCTTTTCGAAATGTCTTCATTCGATTTGCAGTATACCCTAGCCCGAAAGTTGGCAAGGTGGGTTTATTCTATATATCATAATTATGGGACTTATATTGATTTCAATAAATATCAATAGATAATTAGAGAATAAGAAAAACTAGACTTCGAATAATTCCAACTAAGAAATACTCCGAAACACCTGCCTGAACATGACTGTCCTTCTAGAAGGACGTTAGGAATATGAGTACTAGGTTCTGATTTCTCAAATATCCAGGAGCGTGACCCTTCATGACGATTTAACCACTCTTAAAAATATCACCGATGAAACTAGTACTGTGAAAACTGAAATTTGCATTCTGCCTCCAACAAGCTCATGGGCGCCCGCAGGATTTTTTCTCAGGGGGGGCAAAATGACGACATTTTTTAACGTCAACAACATATGGTTATGTGTATAAAATAAAAAGGCAACTGTTTTCGAAACAAATAACATTCCAGGAAAAAATATTAACAGGAAAATAATAGTATATTCTGAAACAAGGTGCAGAATGAGCCCCTATTCCAACATGAAATGCATGAATGTTGGATTAATTATTATAATTGCTACTAAATGAAGACGAGTAATAACGAAATCTAAACAAATATACATATACGCTCGATAAAACGATATTCATAAATATCATATATTAATAATAATGGACCATTAAAGGAATCAAGCACTGACTTTTGAAACAAGAAACTGAAATATTGTCAGAAATAATACTAAGCTGCTCCAGAAAATGAAATCAACAAATATATCATCAAATTTAACAAATAATTAACACACAGCACATACAAATATTTTTCATTCTGATAACAAAATACAGAATCGTTATATCTTAGTCTTACAGAATTCATACGCAGTTTTTGCACGGCCCGGTTCGCTATATTTCGTTTCTCTGTCCACATTTGTGTATGAGGCAAAATTGCCTTTAAGTAGGTAACATGCAAATTGTATCGTCGAACTATTTGATTATTTTCCAATTATTTTTGGTTTACAAAGAACTGTTCATGATCAAGGAAGTTGAAATTGGTCATTAATAATTCCTTATAAATTGAAAACTATTCGGAAATGATGATATAATAGCTCGACGGTCCACTATACAATTCACTTAGTTTTCATTTCTATCAGCAGTTCCCTAAGACTAGCATTTTCATGTTCTCTTACACTTCTGATTAATGAAACAATATAAAAGTTGCTCATGTGCATTGATGAGTTCATTTTATGGCCTTAATATTTCGAATTAGGAGACAAAAATTTTTTTTACTGTACTGAACTTCATTATCTATCAGAAAATTGGTATTGAAAGCAAAAAGAAGAATATAACATACGAAAAGCCTCTTACGGAAAAATCAGCTACTTGAATAATCATCTTTAATAACACAATTTGAGTCAAAGACACTAAAAACGAAAAATACTCCCTGAATACAGTACCAACGGGTTTCGAATTCAAATACTCTCTCTCTATAATGGGAATATAAATGAAAAGATTATAATGTATTTCCCTCTTCTCAGAAAAAAATATCTTGATTGCAGAATGGACAATAAAAATTATTGAAATATAAGAGTAGCTGCACTTGCCCCTTGAAAAACTCCGCATCAAAGATACCGCTTAATAAAAACAACCATTCATAAAACGAATATCTGGTAAGGATTGAGAAGAATTCCGATAAGCATGGGTACTTTTATTAATTTACAACTTCTTAGGGGCGCGTTGAGCGCTTCTGGGCTGAACAAAAATCATGGAATTCATCCTCAACGGAAACTTTCCATGATTTTTGTTCATCCAAAAGATGCTCTACGCGCCTCAGGAAGTTATCCTGGGCGCCCATGAACAAGCTGTAACAATGACCTTCACCAATTAGGATTCAGGTGACGAAATTCTAATAGCCATTGAAATTCTTCCGAGAAGTCGACTTTTGTCAGAACAAGAATTGAAGAAAATAGTTTCAGAGTGAAAAAACAAGGACCTCTACCAAAACAGTTTGAATAGCCGAAACGGCCTTTGGCCCAAGAAATTTAAGTCCACTTTAAATTTCCAAAATATAATGAAACAATGTTACCATGGATAATATCATTTCATTTCAAGCAACAATTTTCTTCGAAAGTATTTGCCTCTGAGGAATAAGTGCGAAAGTTAACGCAGAACCGTTTCTATTATTCATAAATACATTTCTAATTGACTGGCAGAGAAAATCCTAAAAAAGTTTGGGGGGATATCACCTTTATATCCCATTTTCCTATTGTCCTTTGAAAAGGACACCCAATCTTACCTACTATTATATCAAGATGATACAAAAAAAATTCAATTTGCAGAAAACAAAATCAGTCATATTTGGGGGTATGCCAATTGAAAAGAAAATTATAAATAATTTTCATAACATTCCTTCCACAGAGCAACGATTATTTTTGTGCATTACTAATCTATTTTACTATTTCTCCATGGTGTTATGCTCTAAATGACCTCTAATCCAAAGTGAGAGAATTGTCATTTTTCTCTGAGTTTTATTGTTTTATACAGGATACTTATGTTCTTGAAGAATGATCAATCCGAAAATTTTCATAATTGGAAACTGATGTACCGTTGCCTAGCATATTTGTGTATCTTCTGAGCTTTTGCGAAACGAATGCATGTTACACAAAATCAGGATTTTTTTCAATATATTATCATTAGTCACTCGAACTATTTTTGCAGTTTTTTTGTATTCAGCCAGTTATCATTCCCAAAGATATAATGAAGGGTATAATATTCACCTATTATACGATTGGAAGTCAAATAAATAGGACACATTAACTTTTCCTGCTGGTTCACCTTCACGAGTGGAACACCAAAAAACAGTCAACAATATGAGAGTATTGGAGAAACCGATTGAGACCCCAAATGAATAAATGCCAGTTTAGTGCACAGTAGAGTTCGCCAAGATGAAATCCATTTCTTATATGGGCATAACTCAGAATTAACGATACTGCCGTAAAATAAAATCTGGGCAGATTGGCTAAACTCATTCGCCGGAACGATATATTTATTGCTCATAAAGGACGATAGATGGGCCAAAAACAGAGCATTTCTAAAAACAAAAAATTCGACAGCAAAACCCTCTAAATTCACTGATAGTCTCTAGAAACGACCTAACAGTAGGTACATGAACTACGTATGGGGGTATTGCAAAACAAAACATACATCAAATCGGTTCGCTACGAGCAACTAAACTAGCAATTGATGTTTCCGTATCAGCATCGATCTGAAATTCATACGCAGAGGAAAAGGGAAAGTTCCAACTCCCCCGTTTCCGCGGAGTAACCCCGGGCTTCATGAATATGTATCGGGTGATACACGCGGCCGTACGGGTGACTCAGTAGCATCTGGTAAGAGATCCCGCGTCGGTGGACAGGAATGGTGCATTCACCTCAGAGATGGAAAAATGATCATTATAGTATTTAGAATCTTAATGAAAAATTTAATAAAAGCATTTTATTGCTTTCCCATCGGCTGAACTTCGAGTGATTCTCCTCAACCATTAAGCATTGAAAACCGATTTTCCAAAGCAAAATTTTTTTTTCGGGAAGAAATCTGAAATCTTAGATTGTGTGAAAATTTACACGGAGGAAAAATTTTATCGAGCTGACACTGAAGTAGACATTAATATTCTTTGGGAAAATCAGGATACTAATTGGGCAATGTAGTTGTTCAATCTTCAAATTGGATCAATCGATTTTTTAAATGGAAATATCATAGAATAATATTAGATCTGATTAAATAAATAATCTTCTCATTCCTAATTATCATGTAAATATACGGAAAACTATGAAAAAGCAATTATGTGATTTATGGTTATGTAAAACTATTTATAAACGAATTTTTAAGCAAATTTCTCAACACGTCGTACCTGGTATTATCAGTCATTTCTCATGTACATAATAGCTCAGTGGTTAGTGCTGTTGACTTGGAACTGCGAGGTACCGAGTTCGATTCAGGGTTGGAGGAGAACTTTTCCAGTCAATACTAAAGCTGCATTCGTAATCAATTCGCAGGCCGAAGTGCACTTCGGCACTCAAGTTGGCACGTAATTTATTATTCACAATAAACTCATGATACAAAGGATATTTTGAATTATGGTTAAATATGTGATTGACCAAAACAAAAGCACTGAGCATGAACGATAATTGGCATAAATTCCGTACTGAATCGAAAGCTTACAAGAAATTTTACCGAAGTTGAATTCCGTGCTACTCATGAATTTCATTATGAATGGTAACAGAGAACGCCATCTGCTTAGCTTCCGTGCTGAAGTGCAAGTCGGCCCGCGAATTGGTTACGAATGCAGCTTAAGGTTCTGTCGCACGAGATGTTATTTCGAGAAAGTCGAAATTCAATTTCAGTAAGCATGATTTCAGCGCCATCTAAACTTTTAGAGTTCCTAACAACGGAAAATCGTAGTGTCCGAGATCCGAGATAGAGGGATTCTAACGGTGGCCAGTATATACATCTTCAAGTGCTTGGTGTATTTTAAAGAGAATGAGGAAAACTTCACCAAACTCTCTAGCTTTCACAAGTATGATGTTAAAAATGAGAAAATATACCATAACCCGAAACACAACACGACCAAATTCGAATACTCTCTAAAGAAGCGGTTACACAGTGCGTTGTTTGCCGAACCGCGAACCTTGGAGCGTAGTTCGCTACAGTTCGCCTTTTTTTCTCGCTTTTTTCTTGTCAAAGTTAGCACAAAATCGTTAAGGAAAACAATCTGAAATTTTCAATGATTCAAAAATGATGATTCGTGACGTCAAGACGTCCAACTTTGAAACCATAGTGGACCTGAAATTGACGATCTCTCGGATTTCAGGAAATATTGGGGCCATGAGGGTCCTATTGAAAGTAGTACCACAGGCTCAAGAAATTAAGTTCGATGAAGAAATAGTAGAATCAAACGATGATTAAAAACTGCCTTAAATATCTAATATTCGACAAACATATTGCATTCAAAAACGCACTGGAAGGGAAGGAGCAGGACAGCGCGCTTAAATGAATCTATGGAGCTAAATAGAAAAACTATAAACCTGCTGCGTGGGAAAATGATGATGAAAAATAAATACTTTCAACAGAACCTATCGATTACGGACCGGAAAAAGTTCTAATCGTTTTTAGACATTTACGAAGATGAAAAAGTTTTGGCACATCTTCGAAATCGATAATATATCGAAACTTTGTTATATCTTGCAAAAATGGAATATCGTGAAACTGTTTTCACTACTGGTGTTTTCAAGAGAATCGAGCCCAGGACTCTTTTCAACTTTTCAACGTTTTTACCTTTCTTGTTTAGAAGTACAAGAAACAGCTAAAATCAAGCAATTTGCGATACTCAGTGTAGGACCTAAGCAAAAATATTATCTCCAAGAGTTGAATTTTTCCGAGGATTGACACACCGGTCGTTTCGCTTCTTTTGACTCTTGCAAATATACCGACAATCGATGGAACCTCGAACATCACGCACCACAAACCGTGAACTATAGCAAACCACCCATGTCAGACAGTGCGTTGTTCTTGGTTTGTCCAGATAGATTCGGCGGGCCATGCACAGCAAACAGTGAACTTTGACAAACCACCTATGTCAGACAGTGCTTGGTTCGTAGTTTGTCCAGGCAGGTTCGGCGAACTAGGCACTGTGTAACTGCGTCTTAAGGCTAAATTAATTGAGGATTAATCCATCTTTAAATTCCTCTATCTTCTAACTCTCTGATGCTCTTTTTCATCAATTTAAATGTCAGAAGTGATCCTAGTCATACGAAGAAGAAGAATAAAAAAGTGCGCAAAAAACTGATGACATAAAAAAGAAAACCCCTTCCTCTAAAGTCAACAATATTCTTCAACTTTGAACAACTGAAACTCAATAGCAGTTATATCAACTGAGAGATTTTTTCTTTGATCTAGGATTTTTGACAAATTTATACTTTTTTCTGTAAGTATATAACTAAGTGAGTTTATAGATTGTAACTCAACTCTTTTTCTTGTATAATTATAATAATAATTTCAATAGGCGGCGCACAGAAACAGCTTACGTCACCCCAGAGCTCATCCGATTCTTTTCATATTCTGGAAAACATGATTGGCCGTTCTAGGTCATGAAAATTATTGAAATTCTTAACTCTGCATTTATCTGAGTTTCATGCAATAAGAGAAGATTTCCGAAAAAGTCTCCCATGTCTGGTCATGATAAATCAGGGTTTCTATTTTTTAGACGTTTTTGGTTGACGAAACAAATGCAGATGCATTCGTATATCTAGACGGCGAGAAATAGCGGTCCTCCGGGGCGGATAAGTACGACTTGCGATTGTTTTATGAGGACCACATCCAACGCCAACGTCGGCAGACGACTTTTTTTGACTTCCCAACGACAGCCCCACAATGGCCCGTCTCGCGAAGCCTTAACGGGACATGTGACTTGAATCAACAATGTATGGGAACGCATCTTTACCATTGTTAATTCATGTATGATTGTCTTCTATATTTTTTCAGAAGAATCGCAGTCCGATGGATTGTGTGAGGTCGGCAGTTTTCTTTCAGATATGAGAGGTCTCGAAGCAACATACGAATAACCAGTGGCTACATCATGGGAAAATTGACTATATATGATTTTCTTCAGATTTTTCATGAAACTAACCCACCAATCTAGAATTGAGAAAGATAAATCGTATAGATTATTGTTGAAAATTCGTCAATTTCATAGGTGTATACTATTGCGATAATAAATAAGCTCTTGAAGCTGCCGGAATATTTTAATTTCAGAATTAATACCTAGTGAATCGATTTATTGAAATTTTTCTCAGGACTTCTTCAGTTTTGGTTGAATCAAGAAGGTGATATTCGAATTTAAAGATGTACATCACAGGCAGACTTATACATATTATGGACTTTGTTGAAGTTAGGTTGAAGTGTAAGTAAATATGTATCGCCTGCCTAAATTGTATCCATAATAAAATCAAATTTTCAATTTCTAATTCTTCCAAACGGGCACACTGAAAGCCCGAAAAAAGAGCTAATTGATAAAATTGGCTGTTGGTGATATCGACCTTAATCTGACAGTGATGGGAGACTGCTTTAATGATACATATTCAATTCAATTTTGGTCTGGAGAGGCAGCAGGCAAATGAGCTCCTTTCCCGGTGTGGATGAGCATATTAACATCTTTAAACATAAGATTGCCGATAGCTGCCCCAGAACAAAAAATTGGTTGTGAAATCAAACTGCGATATCTAATATTTTGCTGTATACTTAATACCATGGGAGAAAGTTGTAATTGCTAAAAAATGTTTGTTCTACCGTTGGTCCCTCTCTCGACATGAGGAACTTTTTTGGGTGATATGTAATAATATACGCGCCTCTCTCTCTACCTAATATACAGGGTGTTTAAAAAAAAAGTGATCCCATCTCTCCCAAATAGTTAGAAAACTGAAAAATAATTGGGATTTCTTCAGTAAAAAATTTTCGTAACGCCATTTGTATTCAAGATAACGGGCGTTGAAGAATAAAATATTATACACATTTTTAACGATTTCACAGAAACTACCGTCAACATTCTAATGAAATTATGAACGAATATCTTTTGGAAGCTAGTTCCACCGCTAGTACCACGTAGTATTGAACATACCTTTTTAATAATTAGATTTATTAAGCAAAATTTCAAGTGAAATTAAACATCACTTAATTTTACACTAAGAAGGCACCTACTCTTGATAAAACTCGATACTGTGTACCGTTTCCGAAATAATTTTATTTGAAAATTATGAAGTGATAAACGATTCTGGTATGAAGTTTTGATAAACTTATTAATTATTATTAGTTTCATTACACTGTCGCCAGTAGTTTCTACAGAATCGTAAAAAATGTGTATAATTTTTTTCCCTAACGTCCTTTATCTTGAATCTATCTGTCCTAAGGACGGGATCACTTTTCTTTAAACATCCTGTACAGGTAAAGGATGAACAAAATTGGTGATCCCTGAACTAAAACATTTTAACAGTCATAGAAAGAAAAAAATTAATAGCACATTTTTGGATCTGTGCTTTTTTCAAGAAACACACAATGACAACAACTGCGATGTGACATGTTCTTTCGAGCATTTAGGCCGTCGTCGTAGATTAGTTCTCGACGTTTCGCCTCGAACTGGCGAAACGTCGAGAACTAATCTACGACGACGGCCTAAATGCTCGAAAGAACATGTCACATTGAACGATGGCCGCGAAAGCCTCAACCAATTCATCAGACAACAACTGCGTTTCTCTATCTCCTTTTGTTTTCGAGTTATAGGAAAAAATTTAAATTTGGACGATTTCAACATTGTTCATTATCTCCGTTAGTGTTTGTGCTAGTCCTAATTGAAATAAAAACATTATGCAGTCACTTTTTCGAGAAAAATCTTGTAGTGGACTTTAAAGGTGGACCTTCGAGCTGAAAGACAGTGACGAGGCGTCTGTCAACTACGAAAACACGACAATAGAAGTTCAAGTTCGGCATTGTTCGATGTTTGTCACTGTCGCGGCGTCGGTAACGCTTTGCTCGAATGCTACTCTATGCAATTTCATTGTATTTCTACTGTCGCACTGTCGCGTCGTCACTGTCGCTATACACGCCCGGCTCGAAAGTCCACCTTTATTCCACTAGTTGTGTTTTTCCTTATGAAAGCAATAGTTGAATTTGACTCACAAAGAATCACTATTTCTTGCCTTTTCAAAAATATATAACACATTATACAGGGTAGCCCAAGTGAAACAGTCCAGCCCAATATTTCTGTATTTTCCTACTAGATCCTTGGATAGATCAATCTCTTGACGCTTATTGACTGCAAAATCAGGAATGTCGAACGCCAAAGAGAAGTTTTTGAGCTATATTCATTAATGGAATTGCAAAACCTTCTTAATGAACCGATTAACTATTTGAGAATCCTGAAGAGGTTGCAACCCCGATGAGGGGTTGACCCCGCAGTCAAAAGGAATCGAAACATGAATCCGTCTAATCATTTCACATAATCACATAGCAACTCTTATGAAATAAGGGTTGTCTAATATTTTCAATTTTCATTTCAAGATAATGGCATGAACAGAAACGAAATAAAAACAATGTTGAAATCGCCCTAATTTAAGTTTTGGCCTATAACTCGAAAACAAAAGAAGATAGGGAAACGCTGTTGATGTCATTATGAGTTTCTTGAGAAAAGGTATCCGAAAATTGATTCATGTGAATGCCATCTAATATTCACCTCCATTTTTGAGTAGCTTAGTTGAAATACAGAATGTGATATGTGTCGAGAAAGGAAAAAGAACCATTCACAATTTGTGAAGTTTCGTTACCTTCTGAAATAACGATTTTTCCAAAAGAACCTGGTCAGATTTCAGCGCCACTCGAAAAGATGAACGGCCATCATTCCGACCCGTTAAATTCCACAGAACAGACAGACATAATGACAAATGGTCCGTATCGAGTTCATAATCATTTAATCCGCGTTAACCCTCTCGCGTCATCGCGCGCCGCATTATGTGCGTGTACGCTGGGGGCAAGGGGCTTAATCGAATTTTCGATTACGGGGAAGACGAATGAAACGGCGGTGGCTATTAGCAACGCATCTGAGATTGAAGATGAGATTCATTCAGCTCGTGTGACAATAGTTGATAAAAACAGTTCGTTGAAAGCCACTAGAAATTGAAGGAATGGTACTAATTATCGTTCCTACAAAAATTTTCAATATTTCCTCTTTCTTTCGGTTTTTGTCCTCGGCAAAAGCAGTACGGACCTTTTTGAAAAACAACAATAAAAGATCTCTCCTATATTATATACCGGGAGTTCGACTGCCTATTAGACGTCTATGGAGAAGTTTCTTGAACTGAATTGAGATCATGATCCTGAGCGTAAATATTCTTGAAGCCTGGTCACTTTCAGTTACATGAAATCAATAGTATACAGGGTGTCCGGGGAATAACTGTACATACTCTTACCAGAGATGGAGTTGAACTAGGTGATTACTGATTGACTATGAAAAATTAATTTCTGGATTTCCCTAGAAAGCTACAGGGTGATTTTTCAACTTCATGGAAATACTTAGACCATCATAAAATCCAAACTTATTGACGGATATTACTGAAACTTGAGAGGTTATTAGCACATGCTAAGGTCGAGTCAGAATGATATCAAATATTTTATTATTCCGGGCCGGACTTATTAATCTTCATTTATATATTTACAGTATATAATAATAATTATGCATATATTTTCGTGCGAAAAAAATTCCGAATACCCGGTAATGTAGTTCATAGAATATATATCGAACTATCTCAAATGAAATCAGTTCCGCATCATTCCAGCAATCCTCATTCTTTCTCCCCCACATCTCAATTTCGTCAGTTCTCATATATACGGAAATATACATCAATGAGGGGCTCCATATCAAGAATCATTAATATCAGAGAAATCCCTGAAAGAGCACAAGGCAGGGACGTACTGTGGTTCAGTTATGAGTACAGAAAATTGATAGTGTTTTTAGATTTTGGTTTAATCATGATAACTTGTGTCATTTCTAAATTCTGACATGTTAGCTTTTCCATCTGCTTTTCGGCATTATTTTTCACAACAGAAACATGTAAAAGTTTGTTGAACGAAGTAACCTAATAATTCACTTCACTATCCATTACGATCCTAATCCTAAGGAGAACAAAATAAGTTCATCAACACCAGTATCTGTCCGAAACATTATTCATTTAATTTTGAGAGAATAAAATTAAAAATTTATCAAATGAAGTATTTGCTAGATAAACTAACAATCTGTTTTTTTCGAGGCAGATATTGTTGAAATTAAAAAAAGACTGAATTAACGATATGCGTGAGAGGGCTCACTATAGTTTTCCAATGAATCTTGATGAAAATATTGAATTTTCTGGATTTTGAATTCTTTAGAAAAAACGCATTATGAGTAATAATAGGTCATGTATAGAACTATTTGAAATCAAACCTTTTTTTCGAGACTTGCCATTATTGAAGTCAGAATGTAATGATACATTCTGGTGAATATAAAAACATGAAATGATATTGTAGTTTCATGTAAATTAAAAATACTGGAGATCCAAATACATTTAAGTTCATCTTTGAGCATCAAAAATAATCGAAGATGATTATCGCTTCTACAGCTTGCTCGCTGGCTATGTTTAGAACTCGATTGCTTTTGTTTTCCGAAATTCCTTCAATTCAATCAAAATGAGAAATTGGTTTTTCTTCATATGAATTGGTTCCCACCAGCAATTTTCAGTCTAAAAATGTTTTCGTAACTGATTTCGTTATTTTCACTTTACGTTAACATTACCTCCTTGTTTTCTAAAGACTTTTTTGCTGTCCGCAATGTCCAGATGTGTATTCCTTGGCCATTCCATCCCTGATATTCCCATATTGCGTCATTACTCTCAAAAAATACATAAATGTATCCGCACCGTCTCCCTGACAATCGTCCAAAGGCGACATCCACCCCTATTTCGACCATGAGGGATTGAAACGTTACAATAAAACAGTTAATAGACGAGGTGTCATGAGCCCCCAGGCCACTGGCGGGGGGCCCCCCCTGCGATATGGCTAATTTGCACCGCGGGTTGCTAGACAAGGCCCGGTTAAGTGTACCGTGGGCCCTTTGTGCCCCGATTTTTACTGATTGGATTTGAATAATACGGCTTATTTGAGACATGAGTGGCTAGGAGGCAGCTGTTGCTTTATACCTCAGTGAGAAAGTTACTCGGAGCAAGTGCTCTGATGTAACTTCTTGTTGAAATGAAATGAAGCAAGTTAATTCACAATTTCATAGAATAATACTTTTCGTATTTTCATTTGATTCACTCACTATTAACGAACATTGTAGTAACAAGGGTTTCCGAAAACGAACCTGATTTTCGGTGTTTCTAGATTTGGCTCTGGTGAATTGAAGATGAAGGAAGGGTGGGTAACATCAACTTGAAAAGGGTTGAATTGAGAATATGCGAGTGTGAATCGTGAAAGAAATTCATAGACAGATGACTTAATGAAATGAGAATAAAGATAGGAAATGGCAGATTTAAAGGACGAAAAATTTAGAAAAGTATAGTTAAAATATGAAGCATAGGTCGTATTTTATAAGCTGCACAAATGTGCCATTTTCTGAAGGATCAACCACAGAATTATATGAAAATTTATAGGCAGTAGAGAACGATTAGAGCTGAAGGTCGTGGTCGTGATTAAATTGAATCTGAAAGGCTTAAAGATGTAAAAACAAGAATATCGACACCTCTCGACTATCTGAAGAACGACTGCTTCGAAAGCTTCCTGACATCTTGTCCATGATATCATGATTCATATTCACAAACTCAAGACTAATTAAAAATGCTGTGAAAAATCGATTTATCAACTCCCCAAAAAAGTACAACGGTTTTGATGACCACCAATCGGATTCATGGAAAGTAAGTACAAAGAGAATGCAATAACAATATTGACAGAGACAGGCCCATGAACGATATACTGAAGAGCTGTTTGCCAAGACTTGTGGAAAAAACGAGCCATCAGAAGTCATCGTGGTTCAGGAATAATAAACTTATCATCAATGTTGAGTAAACGATAAGTGGGTATTTAGCTCTTATACTATTTATCTACTGGAGGTGGGAAATCGAGAAATTGATAATGATGCGCCGTATAAATGGTGAAAATGCGAACTTTTTTCTGACAACACCTGAGGAAAAATATCCATTACATTAATGATTCGGAACCTCAATATACGAACAGGCACTAACAACACTCCTTAATTCAGCCGTGTCAAAACTACGATCCTTAGAAAGGAGAAACGCAGAATGAAAAAACTTCGATGTTTCGACGAAACATAGATAAATTCGAAATAGTAATCATCGAAATGAATACCATTTTCAATCCATAGGCTCACAGATCTTTTCGAATGAGACTGGATGAATAAAAACATATTTTGTCACTGAGAGATGAGATATATCGGTTCCAGCCTCATTTGGCATCATCAATATCCCATATCCCCCAGTGACAAAATCTTCATTAAAAGCTTCTAGTTTTGAAGCGAATAGTCTAAGCCGATTGAGTGAAAAAATAACAAGTGGCACATCTACTAGCGTCAGACAAAAAGTTCCAGATTTCCATTTACGCCCAGTTCTTTTCGGGACTGTGAAGCTAAGTTCATTTATGAAAAAAAAAACAAATTGAAAAACAAAAATTTACTCTACGTAGGTCACACGTAAAACATTTTTGAAATATGGATAAATTCAAATCAATCGAAATGAATACCATTTTCAATTCATAGGCTCACAGATCTTTTCGTAGTTCTTTTTTTAATTTCGATTTGGACCTCGTGAAAGAATATCACTTGTATTATAATAGTTTATTCTGTAACAAGTGCAGAATGAAAATCTGATACGAGTAAAGCATTCCGAAGGCGAGCCTGAGGAATCACGAGTATCGGTTTTTCATTCTAAAGGAGTAACAGACTATACTTTCTCCACGACTGTTGAAATAACGCTAGATATTGAATCTTTCAATACAAAGATGATTATGACGTTTTGAAAACCGCAAGAAATATGATAATCAATTCGTATGACAGATCCATTTTATTCTCTATGTTTTCAAAAATGTTACGGAATGAATACTAACAGTGTGTAGGAGTTAAATTCAGTCGAAATGCTTAAATAACTATTGGGATTGTACTCGAGCTCAAGTTGGTTAACAACATCCATATCAAGTGACTTTGACATTCTATCGACAAATTCGAAGTTAGAAGTGCTTTATCCTGTAGCAGTCGCGCATAGGTAATCATATAGAAGTATCTGTTTTTCAGTCATATGTGAACTTCGAAGTTATGTAGTGTATACTTAAAATGTTCGATATGATTCAAAAAGTAGATCTCTAGTGATGAATCTTTTTGAAGTGGAGGGC
The DNA here is from genome assembly GCA_038502775.1 of Hippodamia convergens. Classification (NCBI taxonomy): domain Eukaryota; kingdom Metazoa; phylum Arthropoda; class Insecta; order Coleoptera; family Coccinellidae; genus Hippodamia; species Hippodamia convergens. The sequence goes on along the minus strand of CM076610.1, from coordinate 13,418,837 downwards.
TCATAAATTATCTTGTAAGTGCATTTAGAATAAATAAGATGAGCTATTTGCAAAAATATCCAAGTAAAATGCAAGTCTCCATCTGAATTATATAGAAAAGTCAGATCAAATAATGCATAGAACATTTTGCTGATTGTCTGAATTTATATGTTAAGAAGTAGTTAATTTGGAAAACTATTCTCTAATAGGGCCAGTAAGTTTTCAACAAAGAGAATTTTTTTTTGCTTCACAAAATTATCGATATCTTCATGCAGGTACATTTCATCAGCAGCTATGTCCTTGAGCGAGAAAATGATATTGAGCAATAAAATATTGCAGTTTCATTAATTGATGAAACTGCGATCTATTCTCATCTTTCATAACCTTGCCTAATATAATATCGGCTAATTTCACCGTTTTATTGTGTAGAATGTTAATATGGAAGGTACTAATACCACAATTTTTGGATAAAGATATCTTGCGAATATGTAAACATGAGGCAGTATACTTTAAGAGTATTGGCTAGTTTTTAGGTATACTTTTGAACATTCATCGGGCTATCTGGCTGGCGGTAGTGGTTGCATTCGTTAGTGCTCATCGTTTCTTTGCTGATAAATTTTTGCGGAGCGGAGTTCGGTTAAGCAGTTTAGTGCAGAAAAGGCACTTCCTACATCAGTAAGGAGCGATATTTTTCCTACCAACGTGAATGGAAACACTTTCAAGATTAGTTTTTGTCTTGTTACTGACATAAGCAAAAATTTGCGGCCTTCGGTGCATGACATGACATCGCTCAGCTCATAGAGACATTAAAATTTCATCATTAGCACATAGATACATGGCAAAATTTAACGATTGACGCTAATCTTTAGTAAATTTTAAAAGAATGGATATTTCATATAATGGAATATTCATATGGTTGGACAAATTGGACGATGGTTCACATGTTTCCAAATGAAAAATACGATATTTTTTCTGTTCCTGTGGAACGCACCGATATTTCATTGAGGTTGAGCTTACTCCCCCAGATATTTTTCGTCGACCTGATTCTTACGAAACTCACAACGTAGGAAGTCTGTCTCCGGGTTCCGTATCGATTCGGCAGACCGCGTGCCTAATTAGGAGTCCGGGCACGTTCCGCTCTCGACTCCGGTGACATTGTTCCGGATTCGCTATAGCAACAGAACAGGCCGGCAAAAGCTTTCCACGACTGCTATGTTCATGGAAAAATCCATCGTGTGTGGAAGAGGTCAACAGCATTCTTTCTGAAAATATGAAATTAATGCATACCATATTGAATATCGTCATTGAATTAATTGATAACTAAAAATAATTGTCCCTTTCATCAATTTCTGGAGATTTCACAAATAATCTTTCAGTTTTGATACACCCCATTTTTTCCATAAAATATGATCTGTGGCGCAGACAAATGGGGCCCATTTCTTTCTTACCTCGTTTCTTTATATTTCTGATTATCAGAAAAATTAATAAATATATTTTTTCTTTTAGCTCTCCAGGTTTTGACAGGTAGGTGCCGGCATACATTATGCTGGGTTTGAGCACTGTTTTTATTAGTCGGATCTTATTTTCCAATGAACGTTTTCTTTTTCCTCCATTTGTTGTTGAATTTCAGTTCATTGATCTACAACATTTCCAGAGTGTAATTCAGAAACAGTCAAATGTATTTAAGATTAGTCACTTTAATTTCATAAAGCGTCAATTCAATTTCAAATTAGTATTTCGGATCACCCAATTGAATTCCATTTGATATTTTCTGAAATTCAATTGACAAATCTGAATAACATTTGATGTTTTCTGGAATACAATTGATCAATCTGAAACACAAGTGATGTTTTCTGAATGTCAATTGGCGATTTCTGGATTAGAATTGGAAATGGTGTAGTGAGACCTCCAGATATTTTACTGTCTTATTCCATGGGATTCCTTGGCAGTCTATCGTGATATTTTCTAGTTTTTCGATATGTCTTGGCAATCATCTCATCAATCACCTTAATTTTCCATATCTTGGAATATTCCGATATAAAGTCGTTTTTGCATATCTGACATGTATATATTGAACAGTAACGGACCTAGTTACTGTCATGGATAGCATAAGTATCAATGTTAACTCGGAACTTTCTATTCTATAAATTGGACTATGTGAAATTTCTGTTTCTTCATTTTGTACATATGTCCTTGGTGCCACATCTTGTCGAATTCAATTTTTTTTTGTTCGAGAAGGCGATAATTATCCACAACAGAAATCTAGAGGTTTGAAATTGGCATCAAATTTATGAATGATCAGGCTGGAAATTGGAGATTGGCGATATAGTCTGAATTGTTTATTTCAACAGTAACCGACATCAACGGACTGAAACTTCAGTTAAAAAGTTTTGACAAACTTTTGGAGGATCGCAAAACTAGAAGACTCAAAAATATATTTATATTTCAGAAATAGACGCAGGAGAGAATCACAAAAGTTGCTATCAAATTTTCGAATGCCGTAACTCTATATCAAGCAAGAGTTCTGAAATTCTTGAAGTCAATTGGTATCCGTAGTAGTAATGCAAGGCCCATATACTGTGTCACAATTATTGTTTGGATGTGAAAGAACCAAACTATCGAAGAGCCGTGCTTTCGTTCCCACATCAAGAAAATGCCTCTCTTAAGTTAGAGTTCATGTTCAAAACACAATTCGTTTGGTATGAGGTTGAGAAATATGCCTGAAAACTATTGACAAATATAACTAGTTTTCTAAAATTGAATATCCCCGATAATCACACAATATGTTTTCTTCTTCTTTGAAGGGATTTACTTAATTCGAAGAGAATTTGTTGAGTAATTCTTATCAGCATTGGAATTTCCTTCATACGAGAATAAAAAATTTGCGGTTTCGAAGAGTATTTTTCAAGTAACAGTCCTCTCGAGATTCACTTGGGTGCCAATATTTCTTGAAGTGATTTCCCCAAGAATTGTATGAAGTTTAAGGCAGTTTGAAAAATAGAATATTTATGCGATGGAGAACTTTCAAGATGTATGATCCGACCAAATCTTGTGAGTAAGTTCTTCTCGATATGCAAAGATACGGTTTTATTTATCCCAGAACGAAGCTGAGAAAGCTGCAGGTTCTTCATTATCTCCTGAATCATCCGGATAAACGCATCTAATTGGTATCATTCAGCTTTCCAATCAACACCGCAACAATAAAGAAGCTCAGGAATCCCAGGATCTCTTCACCCATCCATCTGGTAGTCCTGCAGCGACGCGGAGCTGAGCAACGATCGGAGCCCAATGTAAATCCCAATTAAAGTTGTCTGTTTTCCCCCGCTAGGCCCCATTTCACTGGGGGGCCAAGACCGTGCACGGCGACAATTGATTGATACAGCTCCGCAACGTCGATACCAGATCAGGTACGCGACAGTTGTCTTTGGTAATGAAAGGATTTGTTAATTTGCGTGATGTGTTTGTTGAGCCGATAATTCCATTGCAGTTGTTGACAGTTTAGGAATGCTGTGACATTTTTTGTTAAAGATTAAATCGTATTTATTCATCTATCTTCGACGACCTATTGCTTTTACCGGACTTTTTCGGTAATGTTCAGATATAGGTTACTAGTATACTAAGTTACTCGTAATATTGAATACCAACGCGAAAAATTAATTATTTTTGTCGTAATATTATTTGTAATAATGCCTATCTATTTGAGGCTATTGATTCTCAAATCATGTAAAACGAATGTTTGATATATGTTCTTTCTGTTATGTTGTATTCTATTTGATTTCGTTGCAGTTCTAAAGTTATGGCATGTGACTAAGAATTAAAAGCAGGTTCGGGGCTAGTAGACTAATGTATAAAGGGCCAGGGACGAAAAGGATAAAGAGAGAACATCTTCGTGAGGCTAAATGAATAGGTTCAAGAACAAGAGTGACGACAATGAAAGTGATGAGGATGAAACATTTTTTATAGTGCACTGAATCCTTACTTCTAGTTGTTCCGTTTTGTTCTAAATTATTATTAGGTGACAGTAACGTTCGTGTTCAATTAAAGTGGCGTTTCACTAATAATGGGTAATGAATCGGTTTTTGGTGTCTTCTATACTCTGCCCTACAACTTCATAGGTCAATTTACCTCAGGCCAATGGCCTATAAAAAACCATCAAGTAAAAAATGATTTTTCTGAACGCAATCGAGGTAACCCTGTAAAAAAAGAGTTACATATACAATTTGATTATTTGATTCGATCAAGATGTGTGGTGGAGCTATGTATATGAGCCAGTTTAATCGACACACATTTGGCACCATTTCTGACTAATCTTTAATAAATTTATGTGAGTTAGAGAAGCAACTACAACGAATTCCAATCCTCCTCTAAAGGTATCGACATACTATAGACTATCTGTTTCAGAAAACTTCGATTGTGCGATTCAAAAAAAATTGAACTAATCGGATCACTAGATTTGAAATTTCAACGAATCTCGGTGGCTTCAATTAATTTGACAGTTCTTAATCGAGCAATCAAAGTTTTGTGAAACCCACCTTATATCTTACAATTATCCCCAAAGTAAGATTATTTGAGGTGAGACCTTCCTTGGCAATCTAACTTTTTCTGAAAATTGTAGTTGGAAATGTCGAAGATGTCTTAAAACATGATGTAAACAAATTGATTCTGGTCAAAATTACCTAACATTTTTGGAGACATTTACATACTATTTGAATGAACAGAGTCCAAAAATTTCGTCATGATACATAGGTATAGGGTTGGCTTTTGAAACCGAAACAGACTCCTAAATTTTTCATAAGCTTCAAGGCCCAGGTGATACCTCATCTGAAAGGTTTTTCTATCTTGAGTTCAGCACATTCAGCTTTTTTCCTTGTGATTCTTGGTTTTTGAAATATGTATTCACATTCATATTTTAATCAACTCTAGATTTGCCATCTTGAATACGAATACTTAAATCAATCAAATGTAGGTATTACCCAATGATACACAATACACCGGACATCAAAATGAGGGTAGAAAAGTTTGTCTGTACAACTTTCCAATTCAGCACCATTTCGCTTCACATTGTATCATCAAAACTACAATAAATGAGTAAAAAATTCGATGGATTTACAAATATGCTTGAATGCAAAACCAGTGTTGTTTGAAATTGAAATGTAGATATTTGTGAAACCAATGAATTAAATGAAAAAAAATTCAATTTGCTCAATTCAAGATTGAAATACCTTTCAAATGAGGTATCAATTACCCCATCTTCCTTATTCATTTGCAGTTGTAATACTAGGGGTGTGTTTCACAAAACTTTGATTGTCCGATTAAAAAACCACACGTAAATTTGAACCAATCGAATCACTCTTTTTGAAATTTCAACGAATCGCGGTGGTTCCAATTAATTTGACGGTACAATCAAAGTTTTGTGAAATCGACCATACGTACTGAAACGATATCAATGTGAATTTAATGTCTCCAAATCAAAAACCAACGTGCATTTTTTCGAAATGAGTTCATTCCGATTGTTATCCCATCGGTTTTGTTTCCGGAACACCACCTGTATATGAAAATAAATTCACTGAACCGAGTATTGAAAAAAAATCGAACTAATCCTCTCAGTAGCAGGAACTTACATCCACTCAGATGAAGAAAATTCGGAAAACTCAATACGTGACTTCGGATGATTCTATGATTTGTCCGATGGATTATGGCTAGATAGAAACAGACAATATGGTGGAAACAATGCTTCTCTCCGCGTCCATGAAGGTCAATTACTTCGTGATCCTCGAGATGTAGAAAGCAGTTGGGGCGTAAAATGAGGGACTAACGTACAAATCCATTTCTGGAAGAGACGAGTAAACGTCCATTTTGAATGAAAGTCGTTAGGGAGTTTCACCCCAAAAATATTCGAAAAAACAAGACCCACTTGGTGCATTCAAGCGCTGTTTCTCGACATAAATCATAGACATTTTCTGGTTTCCTCTTATGATACCGTGAAAAATGAATACACAAAGCCCCATCCTTCAAACATCCTTCCGGAAAATCCAGCTAGTCAAGGGACTGAGGTGGTGCCCTCTCCACCAGGACCGAGTTCATTTATCAGGATGTCTTCCTTTCCTCCCCCAGCACCCTGCCCCGGTTGCCGTTTGCGACAGCGTCGCTCGTTATTTATGTATTTTAACGCCGTCGTTCGGCCATTATTGACGCCTTAATGGCCGGATTTGTCCTTTCATGCACGGCGCATCGCGACGTTCACTGTTTGCAAACACTGATAAATTGTGCCGAGATTTTTTTCGCACGCAACGGATATTGTGGGATCAGAAGGGGGTAGAAGCTTCTATTCGGTTCATCTAAATATTATTCAAGAGGTTTTCTAAAATATATAGTTGTAGATATAATGTATAGGATCATCCCTTCCTAACCTCACCCCAAAATAATATCGTGAACTGAAAAAAAGGAACGTGTATGAATTTCTTTTCAGTGTGTTATTCGGGATGACGAGAAAATCTGAAATATTATTTATAACTTTCGGTTTTAACAGAAGTAACAACCGACCATGACCCCACTGATATCGATATCCGGAAGATATCCCATATATTACAGCTTTTAGAAGCATCAAGAATTACTGGGGAAGTTTCACAAGCAGATTAACATCGAGTGATCTCTGAATACATTACCTGAAACTACTTGGAATTTCAAAAAACAGAACCTATAAGTTAACTGAGATAAGTTTTTTTCTTTCGTGAACATGAACATAAAACTTAAGTATGTTATCCATTATTGATTGTATTGTTCTTTACATTATTCATTTTCATAAAAAATATTTGGGAAGTGCCTACTTAGATACTAATAATTGATATTAATGTCTAAGTTTCCGAGCTGTACAGTAGTAGAATACTGCAAGAAAACTCTTCAAACAAACTGATATCGGATTTAAGTAACTTTGCAATTATTTTTCTCCTCACTCGCTAATTTTTCGAACTAGAAGGAAGCGACACCTTCTTCAAAATACGGGGGGGGCATCTAGTGGCAGTAAATAATTTCACTTTGGCCTGAGCACTGCCACAAAACCCTTCTCTACTAACACCCACCATCGTTTATTATTTTCTCCATGAGTTTCTGTTTCCTCAGAAGGATTTTTTTCATTTCAAATTGCAGTTTCCACAGAATTACATGAAACCTGAAGCTACTGGTCAAGAATGAAGTTAACTTCCTCTATACAAAAAAGTTGTATTGTCCTTGGACTGTTGTGTTCCAGCGTTCTTCTACTTCAATATCTCAATTAGAACCTCGACTAATAGCAGCAAATTTCCCTGGTGCAATAATGTTCCCCCCTTCGAAAGAATTTCACTCCCGACCAATGGCTCTTTAGTTGCCGCTAGACTAATTTCGTTAAGGAATCCAACATGCAAATGAAGGTCTGAATTCGTCTTAATTGGGGCGGCAATTTGCAGCTCCCTAGTACTTTACTTCATTCATGAAGTCCAGGGTTGATGAAAGGAAACTCACTAACAAATTCATATACTTAGAGTGCACGTTTCTCCTATTGATGGTAGCAGAATGGCGATTATTCTGAAATCTCATTCCGTTGAAAGATGACAGCCATTCAGTTATGGGTGATTGGATACCGTGGGAGAAAAATGTTGAATTTATAAGAATTGTTGAACATATCTTGATCTGATATAAGTCATATTAGGCATCACTAGTTTTTTATCGATAGTAAAAGTAGTTAAATTATAAGCGAGGGGTTACCTCTCATATTTCAGGACTGGACAACCTCGTGTTGCAATATGGAACAGACAGCTCTAGCGTAAATTTTGACATTTTTTAGGTTATGCGAACATTTTACATTTTGACATAAGAGTACGAGATCTATTTGTGTTGTTTATAGTAACAAAAATGGAACAAAATCGTGAACACTTCCGTGCCATTGGTTTTCACAGTTTTCGTCTCAGCAGCAGTGTATCGATTAATTTATTTAAATTTTTGTAGATGAAGCTCCATCAAGGGGCAGTGTTTATCGATGGTTTATCGAGTCAGTAGTTCGATCCACGACGAATTTCGTGAAGGTCGTTAAAAATCAGTTTTTGGTTCGGAAAGCATTGATGATGTGCGCGAGATAAAAATAATCTTAGGCATTAGTGAGACCACTACACATTCACCTCAATATAAATTATCCGAACAGATGTATTGGCCGTGGTCGTTGCTTGACCACAAAAATCGCCTGATTTGAACCCCCTAGATTATTTTGTGTGCATGGGCACATCTTAATAACAAAGGTTCATGAAGTTGAAATTAGAGGTATAGAGCATCTAATTGAAAAAATTTTCGTGAATTGTAATACCTTAAAGCAAAATCGAAAGCTCAGAAGAAGCCAATTCGAAAATTAAGGATGAAAATATTTTCTGAATGTAACCATTTTATACATCAGGACATGAGCGAATAAATATGAATTTCAAAACAACTATTTGAGAACAAAGGAAGAGCCTTGCATCATTGGACTATGCAGCTTTACTATTTATATTCTATCTTGTACAGAAAACAATATTTTAGAGCGCATAGTTTTCGCTTGTTCTTCTTTAGAAAACATAAGTATTATGATGCAATTTGATGATGCAAATTTAATCAAAAATTATCATAATTTCCACCCTGTACTTTCAAAAAAAGTGTTAAAATTATTAAAATTACACAATCAGTTCTACACTATGAATTTTTCATCAAAATTGATCAAGCCATCAAGCAAAGTTATGAATAAACGAAAAATTGGTCGGATCGGAAAAATCACCCTTTAAGGCCACCAACCTTAAAGCAAATATTGTTTCGAAACTGTCTCAACTTGTGTAAATTTTTACTGTTGTTCAACATAATTTTTACTCACAGTAGATGCTCGAAGTGGGAAGTGGAAACGTCCAGTTTCTTTTTCTGATTTTTTAGATCACCATGAAACGTTCAGGGTGTGACAAAAATTTAAATGATTTAATTATGTTCGTGTCTTTATGCATTTCGAATAAATTTTAAAAAAATCAGTATTGGGCCTATAGGGTGGTCATTTTCACATCAGCAGTCAAAATTGATTATTCTGAGTACGGCACTGGAAATATGATATTCTGAATACTTCATCCAATAGATGCTGATAAGAGTTCCAACTACTGAAAAAATCATTAAATTCTGTTTAACGGTACCAGAAATATAGTCGACCCTATATATGGTAAGAGTATGTAAAGTTCCTCGTATGACACCCTGTATGTAGACACAAAATGTGAAAGTTTTCTAAGGGTTTCCCCTCTTAGTCTCTGAAACAAAAAACAATTCTAAAAAAGGATAACACAATGTTAATCCTCTCTGAGATACTGAAATATTAGTTCCAATCATTTTTAGTTTCACGGTCTTTATAAATTGACTATATTCTTGTAATATATTTTATTGATAGAAATCCAGATGAATTGATCTACTAAACCGGATTTGTAGATCCAAACTCAAATCAGAACATGAAGCAGTGTTATGAGAAAATTGCAATGTCAACAAGCATTAGATTCGAAACAACTCTCTCTAGGACAACACAGCTGATTATACTTGAGAATTCGAAGCGTTCGGAACATTCCAATAATCACCACGAAAACAACTCATTAACAAGCCAGGAGGACTGAAGGATGTCAACTCGAAATATCCACCAAAATTCACGTAGGGTGTAAAATGACATCCGACAAACAAACTAACTATGCCTGTCGTAATCCAATACCAATTTAATTGGCACACAAATGGCCATCCGAAAAACAAAAGGACAGTTTTATATCCGGCTGTCACGGCCCGATATAAGGACCAACAATGGTCAAACCTCTCCAAACACGTCATGCTCGAATCCGAACAGCGCAGAACTTCACGGCATTCCGTTTTTTTCGGCGCATTGTCCCGGATGATTTGTGACATTTTAAATAAGTCCCTTTTCTATTTCGCCATGTTTCTTTTTCTTTTTTCCTCTTCTTCGGGGTCTGGGCCTCCTTCTTTGGCCCAGCGCGATACTATAAATCAACGGCAGACAGCATACGTTATGCGGTCCATACTTCATTCGCAGAAAACGTAACAAAAACTGTTTTTATTATGCGGGGCCCCAGAATGATGGTCTGAAGAGACAGCCTCAGTCACAGAGGCCCGTACTGATTTCGGCCGGATTTATGCTCATCGAAAAAGCCTGACAGTTTCTTCTTTTTGTCGGTTTTGCTATTCGCCATAATGAAGGATGGAACTTTTTCATGAAGTCGTCGTCCTAGAAACCAGCGCGTTATAGGCAAAACGAGAAACTTTTCCTACCTTGCTACCCTTGGTAGACTTCATGAAAGTAGATGGTGAAAAATGAGCGAAATGTACCGACACTTTGAATACTATATTTTCTGGAAATTAAAAATTGGTAAATGACATAAAGAATCAGGTAGATAAATCGATACAGATAAAATTGGCACTGTGATGGAAAGAATAGTCCGAGAATCGGTAATTTTAGGTCTAAAATTCTAATTATTTTGGAAACGGTACATTTCGCTGAACTAATGTTGGTGTTGTTTGATAGTATTACAGGTTATGAAAATTATGAATATCTTCAACGATTTCGAATTGATATGCCTAGAAAATTATATTCAATAATTTCATATAGTTATATTGATATATTTTAATCTATGATGAACACAGAAATTTTCAGTAACTTTCAATACCTAGAAATAAAGCCCGGACTGGAACTCCATGGCATGTTCTGATGACAATAATGCGAAACTGAGTATACGTATGGCCCACTTTTCTACAGTGATTCGTTCAAAAAAGGAATACCGGACCGCGAGAAGGATATAACGCATCAGGCGTCGATCGAACGATATGACTAACGCCTCATCCGTCACCTACGATCGAACGAAACGAATCAAACAGATATTTTCGCCCCCCAAAAACTTATCCGTCGTGAATCTGTCTCCATTTTTTGTGCGAAATGACAGATGGAAAATTGGACGGGTGCGAAAGCTATTGAATTGATACAGTGAACCTAACCTAGATAGGCATCGAGGTCCGTCCGCTAAGCCGATTATCTAGAAATAGGGGTGAGCGTGAATCGTTCCTGGATTCGGCATATGCGACCACTTTTTATTTCGCATCATGGGATACCGGCAATGGCAATGATGGGTTTTAGGCTTATGAGGTCAGCAAGACTGTTTAATGTAACCGGTGTTGACGGGCCCTCGTATAATGTCCAATGATCATTGCAGTGGGTGAAATAAACGGACCTTACCATATACTCACAATTATTCTGGCTTGATGGCATCGTGCGAATCAACATTGTGCAAAATCGAGATTTTGGCAAATTACTGTTGACGACTGTATCCGGATAATTCAGTTGGAGATGGTAGTGCAAAAACATTGGATGTACATCATTCACAATCATAAAATGAATAAGAAACCCGCATGAAGCCTATGCAGTAAAAACTACAAATATTAAACTCATCCATGAACTAAGAGTGACATTATTCAACTGAAAACAGAGGTAATCTAGAAAAGTTTAAATGAGAGGACATATAAAGTCAGACTTAAACGTTGAGACAAACTGCTTCGATGAAGCTAAATCAGTAAGTTCACCAGGAAAATAGAAGACATAATTAATAAATTATGAAAAATTCATAGTTTTATTCTCTATGAGGGAACGCAACCATTGATCCTTTGGTTTTGAGAAGAGCAGAAGCATTGAGATCTTACTTGTAAGTTGAATCAGATGAATGAACTTGAAACTTGAGAATTCAGGTTTATGATAAGTAGACCATACCAATTGATTGATTTCATCATTAGTAGACAATCCAGGATGAAACATGGACAAGAGGCTGTCAACCAGTTTCATGTATAATACACTCGACCGTTGAACTATTTCAGAGAAGTTCACATCGTGTTCTGCAGGACTAATTTCAATGTTCACCTTGGAGGTTTGATGATTCATTCATCTGAAACTCGAGAACAGTAATAAGCAATGAATTATAAGAGGTAAACATTCGTGAAATGAAATGAAGTGATTAAAATACTGAGATGAGCATGACAATATTATGAATCAGTATTCATTACTAGAGGGAAAGACAATAGAATAATGTTCATTTCTGGTGTAACCTCTCCATTTCCATGTGAGAAATCTAATGTCTGAAAATCTATGTGAATTATAAAAATATAATGAAATATACATTTTTGAGAGTGCACTTAAACTAAGTGAAACGAATTGAGGTGTATATTGAGTAGAACTGATATTAATTATATTATTAGTATTTTTATAGATTCTTTAATATCTAACACGTTGACACATTTCATATATTATGAAAAGCATGAAAATAACAGTGGAATGATTAATTCAATGAAATGAGGTGACTTTGAGGAAATTTAACCCCAAGCTCAGTACAAGATGAGATATGAACACAGGCTAGTAGAGAGGAGAGCGATTAATTAATTTCAATTCAGAAATGTGAGCCATCAGACCTGATTCACAGAGTTAGGTTAACTTTGACGCTTTCAATCAGTCAGCTGAGTTCCGGAGACCATAGAGATGAGTCTTGGAGAGGAGATGGACTTGGAGTTCAACTGACTATGAGCATAGAGAGGAGTGAGATCGGAGGGGTGTATCATTCAATTTTGAACAAACATCGATATCATTATGCTGAAAAACATGTGACGACACACGTAAAGGGAAAATATAGGTGTGCTATTATACTTCAGAGATCAACTCCACAAAAAGTATACCAATGATTCAGCAACACACGGTGAGTCTTTGACTTGAACAATGTACATATGTATACAGCGTGACACAGACTCATGGTACACCCCCAATTTCTCCCTTGTTTCTGTAGCTTTATTTCTGAAATTTGGAACATTGAGTATACTCACTATAGGGCACTTTTTGACATATTCAGAAAAAAATCCAATTTCCGGTTTTTCCGGAAATGACATCAACTTTGGATTGAACCGAGAAGATACTTAAACTTGTCTAAACTCCATTATCGTGTTCGTATTGGTTATACAGAAAAATAGTTGATATGGATGGATACCCCACCGATGGTACTTTCGAATGACGTCAGAGTACCATTATGCTACCATTTGACAAAACGGAGTTTCGAGTGAAAAAAAGTTTTGGTTTACTTTTTTGGTACTTATTTCGAACCACGATACTTTTTAAATCGAAATAACTATAGTGTAGCATTATATTGATTATTTTGAATAATTTTAGGGAGTTCATGGCTCTCTAGATCGAAAAAAAATGGGCGTTCTGACGAATGAAATATCAACTATGAGGTATCATTAGATTGAGAAAATTATAGAGATTTCAAAAATGTAATAATATACCGGGTGTCCCATTTGAAAATCGAAAGTTGATGTCATTTCCGGAAAAATCAGAAGTTGGATTTTTTTTCTGAATATTTCAAAAAGTGCCCTATAGTGAGTATATTCAATGTTTCAAATTTCAAAAATAAAACTACAGAAACAAAGAAGAAAATGGGGGTGTACCGATTCAGCATTGATGAAAAGATAAGTCATTTTGAACTTTTATAATGAGCAAAAACCTTCGAAAAATTGTAGCAGAAATTTAATTCTGTGAATCTTTCAAACAGAGATGCATTCAGCCAAAGAAAGCAATTCTTTAAATTCCGATGATATAGATTTTATCGAAATGTTTTTGATACTGGGTCAACGCATTATTTGAAAATGAACATTGTTACTCGTTTTACTCGAAAAAGACTCACTTCACGAAAGAAATGGAAAAGACAAAAAAATGCAACCTACCCGGGCTTTCCCATGAAATGATGAATTTGGAGAAATAAAAATACCCCAACCAAGTTTTCAGGCTCCAAAGACAACTGTGCCTGAGGAAATGCATCTTAAGAACCTCCGTGTATAAAATGTGGTATGTAATATGCAACAATGTTCTGAGATATTGCAAAGATCTGCGAAAATGGACCTCCGAAATGGAGGTCTATTTCACTAAAATAAAAACTTGGGATCACCAAAATTTCTTCAAGAAGCTCCTGTTAAATTTTGTTCCATATATTTCGAGAAACCCCCGTATAATAACCTGAAGCATAAAAGTCATATCGTCGGCCCAATTCGTTAACCTGCTAAGTCCATTTTTGGTCAATTTCACTTTTCGAGCTAGTCAGAAAGTTCAAACGATAACCTACCTTATAGCATAAGAGAAATGGCAATACCAATATTCAATTTAGTAGAAAAGCCATGCACGAAAAACTGCTTTGTACCCAATAGCAAATCTTCACAACGAAAACCTCCTATCGGAGCCTTAGTTTTATATTGACAATGGTCCGCCATCCACGTGCTTGTAGCGACGCTTTAAGATTTGGAATTTTTAAGTAAAATATTCAGTTCCATAATGATTGTAATCGACAAAATTGAAAACAAGTCCCGTTTTATTTTTTAGTAATTTTCTTTCATTCAATGTGGATAACATGAAGGAAGCTACGATATTGTGTTTCATTAAAAACTAGATGAACATACATAGCAGTATACACAACACCTAGGGAATCATTTTTGCATCATTACATATACCCCGTTTTCGAAGCATGAGCGAGATACAGGGTGTTGAACGTCAGCTTTTTGAGCAAATATTCTATTCGTGTGTGGTGGGTTATGTGTAACTTTCGAGGAATGGGTTTCAGATCACCTCTGAATATTTTTGTGTGCTCGATTCAGAAAAGGTGAAGATTTGCGAAAAATTTATTCAAAATGGCAGAAAACCTACAATGTTCGTAATTATTTCCTCAGTTGCCAAATTAAATTTCACTTTCAGAAAAAAAAACGAAGGCAACTTTTTTCTTACTTGTCTACAGCGAAAAGAAAATTTCACCCAAAATTTTTAAAATTATGCACGATTTTACTCCCTTCCATACCCGATACGAACATAAAAACGGAATTTCCTGAAGGGGAGGAATAATACCTCTGCCGAAATCATCAGAATTTTTGACTCAATTTTTTCATCTTTCGGCTTTCCTGATCAGATAATATCCGACAATAATCGTACAATATAATAAATTATTTCACTTCACATAATACTTCATTAACAACATCGAGCCCTAATTATCCTAGAAGAAATGGTTTGGCAGAGAAGGCAGTAAAAATATGTAAAAAAATGCAATTTTGAAAATTTAAACGTTCACGTGTATTTGTTGTATAGTAAGTATAGAAATACTCCCTTTCTTGACATTGGCTTTTCTCCTGCACAGATAATGTTCAATAGAAGATTGAAGGATAATTTACCTTCACTAGAATCAAATTATCAATCTGGGATCGTTGATCCAGTCACGCTTAAGAGAGTTCTTGACTCGGTTCTTGAAGAAGGGTTACAAAAGCGATGATCTTCTTACTATAACAGGCAAACAAAAAACTTGACGGAAGAAGTGAGGCACGATAAAATTGGGTACAAACATAAAAATCATTGGAAAAAAGAAATAATAGATAGTAAAGCCACTCAAGCGATCTTACTATATTAGAGATAACAGTAACAACAACTATTTGTTGTTCTGATTAGTATAAATATTATGATGAATTCCCTTATGAGTATGTTATTTTTTTCAATTAAATTTTTGTGACTTTCTATTGACGATGTTAAAAAGATTTTAATTCCATAGGGTCTCCATCATCAATCCAAACATTCAGAACCATATCGGTTTGTTCGACATTACATACCTATTGGTTTTAAAGTAATATAATA
>CM076610.1:13174340-13403046 GCA_038502775.1 Hippodamia convergens | reverse complement strand
TTTCAGATATTTTCGTGAATAAAAAAGTTATGGCACATTTTTGAAAACGATAATTTATCAAAATTATCAAAAAAAAATGAGGATATCGTGAAACGGTTTTCACTAATGGTGTTTTCACGAAAATCGAACCCAGGACACCTCACGAAGTTTTTACCTATCTAGTCCAGAAGTACCTAAAAGTCAAAATCAAGCAAATTGGGATACCCTGTACATAACTCCTACAGAGACTCATTCCAGCACAAGTTCAGTCAAAAACATGCCATTTCGTCTCTCATTTTAAAATTTGAATACGTGAAAAAAATAGCAATCCCTTCTGCATTTCTATTCTCAATCATTATTCTCATATTCTGTCTCAAATTTTCTAGTTTCACACCGATTTTGGGGTGAAATACTGGTACAGAAGGCTCAAACCAACAATCGTTTAAATTTTAACTCGTGAAAAAATATAAGTGTCTTTTGCACTTATATTATAAAAAATTGTTCTGAAAAATAATGCTGAATGCATTCATAATCATGAAGTATGGACATGCTTTTGTCAAAGATAGTTCGGTGAGAATTTGTCTTTTGTTGGTTGGAAGAATATAATTTATAATTTTTGTGCAAGTTCCCAATCAGAATTGAGCAAAACTTATCTTTTTCTCGGCTTTCCATGGACCGGAACATGACAATCTACCTCAACATCAAAAGGCAGGCAGTGAATCGAAGAAAGTACCGGTACTGCGGAAGATTTAAGAGCCCTCGTCTACGTCAAGACGACATTAAGTTGCTTTTGAACCATATTGGAGGAAGAAAATCCATTCAGGAATCAAAGGAAGTCAAGAGGCCAACACACTTGCAGGAAGGGATCACAAACTCCTTCCACTGATCATGAACCTTACTGTGGCATAGCTAAAGAACCTACATGAAAAAAATTCAGGTAAAAGCATCTGGTGAAATCTTCATGGGTTGGACCATTCAAAAAGGTTATATGTCAGTACATATCAGGCTGGAATATGCACCAGTTCTAACTTGCCTGCGAAATTTCGTCTGCGCGAATCGGTTAATACTTGAATGAACTTAGGTTATCCAATTGAATGTGTTCTCTGTTTTGAGAATTTTCGATACGATATATTGTATTTTATTAGGAGCAGAATAGTCAGTCCTCTTATCTGTCAAACAGTAAATAGCATTGCTAGATACTTGTCAATACTATACGATTGAAATTTTGATTTGAAATTCTTCGGCTACTCACCATTATCTTTGGTAATCAATTAAGTCCCTTTTATGATAGTTTTTTTCCATGACTTTCTCTTTTAGATGAAGTAAATTTTTATTTATGATTATGATTTCATGTTATAGATTGATACATTTTGTCTTTTCATTTTTGCATTTTTTTTGACAGAATAAGTATGCTCAATTCCCTTCATTTTTTTCCAATTATTATTTTTAATTGACCCACACCCCCATTAACATTCAATTGGAACTATCATTCCAATTTCATTCCGAAATGAAAAATCTGGACAAATTACACTAGTGTATGTATGTTTGTTCATATGTGTATATGTATAAAGAAAATCTTTATGGAAACATAGGAATATGAATGTGAAGTTCAAATACGCTCCAAGTCTAGTGGAACAGTGGAAAAAATCGAAATCTTATTACGATTCGATAACAAATAAGGAACTGGACTGTTAGAATGGCAAGTCTCGGCAGGAGTCACATTAGTAGCATCCGAACGTCAGATGTGATGGCTAGACGGTTTTAAAATAAATTAGATTCGTGTGAAAGTGTGTATACGGTTTAAAAGAAAATTCAAATCATAAAATGTGCTGCTCCACTAGTCAATCTATTGCAGAGATGATAACTTTTTTCATTCTTGCCTTTGAAGAAAGGCCGATACCTTCACGTTCGGCTCCCCAACTTTGTGCCAAACTAGCATGTATGCCTTATCCTCTCAAAGATATGAGATTATCTCTTTAAGATAGATTTGGCTACTGTTTGGCACAACAAGGTGGATTATTTTGAACATTTAATTTGAACTTGTCGATCTATTAATTCGCATGTTTTAGAATTTTTTTTCGTTTTCCTTTTTCATTTAATAAAATTAATTTTCGTTTTTCAATTTCTTCTCGTAGAATGAATTTTTGTTCTTCAATTTTTTCTTTTTCTAGAAGTTATTTATTTCCAAACAGTTCTGGTGAAAAAGAACCTGAACAAATTTCCACAAGAGATTATTTGTGTCATTCATTGAGGCAAATATATTCCTCGCTTCAGAGTGAAATAAAATTGTCGTATTCATCTACAACAGATATGAAATCACCCATAACCGCTTTTGTGTGCTACTGATTCGATTCGACAATTCGCATACCATACGTTGTTCTATACATCCCCACCCAACCGAATCTGTCGACCCAGTCATTCATTCGATATCACTTCCCCTCCGAGGTTTAGATTCTGAGACTGTTTCACTAGATATATGGCCTGTTCGAATTTACTATAGAAACTGTGATGTTTCCAATTCTGTTTTCCCGATCTGTATATTGAGATGAAAAATGAATGCTTCTCATAATTCGAGAAAGGAGGTTTTGAATCTCGTAGTTATTGAAGTTATCTATATCTCTATTGGTACATTCCTTTGATGGTCATCTCCATTTCTCTAGCATCAGAAATGAATGTCGTCATTGATAGATTTGATTTTCCGGCACCAAATCGAGTTTTCGGGTTTATTGAATAGACACTGTAGCCCGGGTGTATAGGAATATTCTCCGGGCTAATCTGGTTTGACCTTTTTCGTTCGTTCTGCTGACTACGACGCCGACTAGAAGTGCCGCAAGACGGTGTTTCGGCAATCAATAACTGCGGTGGTGAAGACGCTGCTTGAATACGAAATATCGCTGAGGGGTCACCAGAGCCCCAGTGTCCAGACTCTGGAGCTTCGACTGCCGATATTCCAGAGGAGAAGTGAAGAAACGAATTCTTGCTGGAGCGCCAGCTTTATTTAAGAATTTCGTTTTGTCTGAAACTGAGTAGAATTTCGAAACTGCATTGACATAATATAGTGCTGCTTTTGAGCTAGAACTTGAGAAAATATTGTTCAACACGAATCTGGTATGAGACAGTTTCTAGGAGACTTTGGTCAGGTGGGCAAGGGAAACCCTTCTCTTGATCACTCAGAATTTATGACAAGCATCGATTTCGATGAAAAAACCATTAGACAATGTTGCTTTGTTTTATTGGGCACAAGAATAAGAAAATATTGGTTAAAAATTAAAAAATTAAAAAAACGTTCAGAATTAGGCTGTAAACAATTTTGGACGGATATAGATCGTATAGGTATTTATAAAGAATGTTATAGATATGAATAATGATGAGAAGTAACCATGAGTGTTTTGTTTCTTGGATGTGTAGCTTTTCGATATAATTATTGAGAAATATTGTCCTGTTTATTAACAGAATATAAATTAATTCAAGTCAACACGCGTAATTTCATGTTTATTACTTCAAATAATACTGTTTATAATTGTTTTCTTAAAATGGTGGTTACAATGAACAAATTTGATGGATTCATTTCGTTGAATGATTGATTGTGAACTCTTGTTAATACCTTGAGACAAATATAAAATTTTTCTTCTCTGAATTACAGAATTAACGAAATTTCATTGATGAAGTACCTATCAAATCAATCCATTTATAAGTGTTAAGTTAATAAGTGTCATTTTTTTTAAATCCTGAGTTGTAGATATTTCATCCATATCTTTTAAAATATAGTTGTTTGAAAAAAATTACTGCGATACAAGGACCTCCTTTACATTATGGGTTCTGAGAAGAAAGCAGGCATATATCAACACAAATATGAGATTTGTAGCTACAAGTGTTCACAATAAAAATTCTCTCTTGTGTCTTTCATTAACTGAAAAATAGTGAGTTGAAGAGCTGATTTCAGTTTCGAAGAAAACGCGAAGGTTGTTCTAATAGATCTGTTGAGAATTTGGTCTACAGTTCCTTCACATATGATAGTAGCCAATATAGCCACATAAATGAAGATGATTGACAATCATCTCTGATCCTCTCTGATGTTACCTCTTGGGTTTCGGCATAGCTGGCCGTCCTTTTCGAATTTTCTGACTGGTTTGCTAGTGACAATGCATGTCTCATCACGCTTCAAATGTGTTTTTTCGAATTTGGGATTTCTTGGCCAGTTCCAAATATCTATTCGATTTCAATTGAATTAATAAATTCTAATACATAGTTAAGAAGGAAATATAATCAAAAATTATAATTCGAGGTCTACAGCTGTTTTCAACAAGAATATAAAATTTTACTTTGAATTTCATCAGAAATAAAGGTAGAATGTCAGTGGGGATGAGCAAAATGTTTCTACTAACAGCAGGTAAATAATAATTTCACTTCCAAGCTTCGGAATATTCGGAATTCAGCCTTTGTTATGTCATATCTGTTGATTTATTCCTCTAATTCTGTTCCTTCTATGTCTCAGTCTTGCACAGTTTTCTGGTAATATTTATTCGTTATTGTTGGACTCTTTCCACTGATTGCTTCATTATCTGTCGAATTTGTGGGACAGAAAACAGTTCTGCCAATCGATATTTTTTTTGAGAAAAATCACTAAACGATATTTATGGAAATATTCCATTCATTTGATTAAACATTCAATTAAATGGAGAAAAAACTTCAATCCTCGTTCATCCAAAAACTCGCCAACTCGTGGCTCGTTTCTGAATTTTGAAGTGTTGGTTCAGTAGAAAAAAAAGCTTGAAAACTTTCAGAACTGCAAAGGCCTCATTTCCAACACAGAATATATTTTTCTCCATCAAAAAAAAATTAAAATTGTTGCACCTGTCTGAAAAAGGTAACTTTTGTTTTCTGACGGATCTGAATCAGGTTGCCATCAAGTTCTTACTTCCCTCTCATGCACAAATCAACTGGAATATTCTCGAACAAGCAATATATCCCTTAATTCCAGAAAATTCCCCAACGAAGAACCTAAAGGGCCATAATAACCCATTCGGCCACAGTGAGGTCCTAAATACCTAGATTAAGAGCCAGTTAGAACTGTAAGACCCGAAAGGGCTCTAAGGGCCCCGTTTACGTCTTTGTCGACGACTTGAATTTCTCGTTATTTTAATATCTGGGAAACTCATTACCACCCAATTATATTGCCAGAATTCCAGATGAGGAGTTTAAATAGGGTGGATATTATAATTTAGTTTTGTACGATAGTTGTCGAAGAACTTTGTATATACTACATTTCGGCAAATCTAACTACTCAACAGAATGTATGTTCTGGAACAAGCATACCAAACCTTACAAGAAATCGTCAATTGACATTCGGAAAACATCACTTGTATTTCATATTTGTCAATTGTATTTCAGAAAACATCAAATGTTATTCGGATTTGTTAATTGAATTTCAGAAAAGATATAATGAAATTTAATTGACTTATCCGAAATACATTTGATGTTTTCTGAAATTCAATTGACACTTTCTGAAATTAAAGTGACTAATCTGAAATACACTTGGCAAATTCCGAATTACACTTGGAAATGGTGTAGTCTGAAGTTTAAACCGTAGGTAAAAAGCTTTGTTGAAAACATCAAGATTTTTCAAGGAGAATACATTATCGTGGAACATAAAACGGAAATGTGGTATCGAAACAAACAAAGTATCAACTTTATCGATTATAAATAATACCTTGTTTTATGACCTTGCATATCTGATATATTCTTGTTATAACTGGATAGGTCAGATTCTGGAAACACCTTTAATTTTGCCAATAATCATTAAAGTAAATAATGAGATGTGACAAGATATATGATTGACTCGCAGAATTCATAATATTTCTAGTTTTTTTTCACATACATTTTATTATGTCCTTGAATGATTATTCTCATTCGTATCTTAAAAAAAAAACAATAATATTTTGTCTGAAGAAGGATCAAATACGTCGAAACCTTGGCAAAATTGAAGGTGTTTCCTTAATCTGACCTATCCAGTTATCCCAAAAACATTTTATCAATTATGAAAGATATTTTGATATGTGATTTGATAGGTTTTCAACGTATGTGTTCATGACTCTCCGAGATTTCAAACGAATAGAATGAGGACCATTTCGGTTATTATAAATTTTATAGCCCCGTCACCGATTTTAAAATTATTTTGCACAGTGAATCTATAGGACTTCCTGATACTACAGTCTCAATTACAGCTCTGGGGAGGCAGTAATTTCCGAGAAAAAAAATAAATGAAACTCATAAATATACTCCATTTACTCGGATACGGCTCTGATATAGTCTTATATATATAGTTTATATAGTTTTAGTTTTAACAAGGTTAGGTTATGTTTAGTTAGGTTAGGTTCATTTTCCCTACCAAAAGTTGAAAAAAATTTTTTTTTAATTAAAAAAAAATTTGATAAAAGAATTAAACATCGATCCGCATTCAGGTTAGGTTAGGTGAGATTCATTTTCCCTACCTCAAGATCACAAAAAAAAAAATACACAAAAAAATACAACTGGGCAGGGAACTTTATAATTACCAAAATTTCAGGTCTTGTATACAAAATCAAACTCTTTTCATGAAACCCGACAAGAATTTTGAAGTAGGTATAATGCATAAGGGCCAGGAAATAAACTGAGCAAACCAGATTGAAATGTCTAGAATTAATCAATGTGGTATTTTGTCATCCATTGATGAGTATCAAACACCACAATTTACTTTGAGCACGGTATCTTTTCTTCATTTAAACTTCCTTGCTTACTTGATAGGCAATCTATTGCTAAAAAACTATAAAGAACCAGTTATGAAATTATTCATGGAATTGAGTGTGCTTTGACAATCATACTATGATCAAAAATGTCCTGTAAATATCATCACCACTTTTCAAGTAGTCACGAGGTAAACCATCCACAATCACAAACTATACGATATACGCTGCTCTTAAGAATTTATTTTGTCGTTTGGTCATTCTCAACAATACTGGCACTCCTCAACAATTTTTCCAGTTTTTGTGTAGGCTTGTAAAGTATTATTATTATCACTACAGATAAATTGGAACTGATCAGCAGTCTCTGAATCGGAGGGAATAGGAGGCAAGGTAAGATCTAGTGTCGAGATTCCACTGAAAATGCCTACTGCAGTTACAAACAAAACGTCAGGTGAATTCGATGAATAAAAACGGACGATCAGCTCTGTATTATTCCTTTTTATGAAAAATAATTATGAGTTTGAAAGCGAATAAATTGAATCGCGCATTTTAATTTTCAATGGAGCATGATGTGAAGAACTATTGAACTCGAATAAAGACACTGAGGATGAATATTAAGTTATGAAAAGTTGAAGCAAGTGAAATTGATGAACTTCTCGTTTAGAGTCAGCCATCATGAGAATAAAAACTATTTCGCAATATACTTGGATGAGTCATCCACATTATCATAGAACTAGACTGATATTTAGTCGTTCATGCAAATGATTGAAGCTAGGTTAAGGATTTTCGCGTTACTTTCATATGGAATATTTTCATTTAGTCTTTGTCTACGGACATTTCCTTCATTTCTACCGTTTTTATACAGGGTCTTTCACGAGGAACCTCACCCATATTTATACGGAAACTACTGAACGTATTTTCATGAAATTTAACACTTATAAATATTTCACGATGCTGATGAAATCTAAAATATTTTCAAGGCATGAGCACCTCGGTTTTTCCGGAAATGACGTCAACTTCCGTTTTCAAATTAGAACACCATTTTTTTATTGCAGAAATAGATTCCTTAGAAAATTTCAAGTTATTTTGATGTAACATTTTTCAGTTTTTGGTTGGAAAATTCTCTCTGAGCGGGAAAATTCGAAAAAAAAATCGAAAATAGAGGTCCGCTGAAACAAGAATAACTTCGAGGTTTTTGCATGGATAATTTTCATTTTTGGGATTTTTCAAGATGTAAGATTGATGTACCCCCTTTAAAAATCTAAATCGCGATTCATGATACAGGGGGTGAAAAAATCGCTTTCAAAGTTAGGGATGACAAAATCGTGAAAAATCAATTTTTTTCAAATTAGAACCCCATTCTTTTATGGCAGATATTGAATCTACGTTAAAAAATAATGTGAGTGTACGCATCACACCTTTGCCCTAAAATGGATATTTTCTGAGTTATTCACAAAAAACTGTTTTTCGTCTTGAATTTTCAGCTATTTCTTTTCCCGTCACGCCAAAAAGATGAAATTTTCAGGAACTGTTACTTAAACCATGTTTTAGATTTTACTATCCTAATATGCAAGAGAAAAAAGTTACAGGTTGTTCCTAAATAGATGGCGAATTTTGATTCGAATTTGTATCGGAAACCTCTTTATTTCAACTAATCGGCCATCGGTTTTCTCTCCAGTGATAAATAAATAATTCCTTATGAACCATATGCAAAAACTTACCATGTTTTACATTTTTTTTTTCAATGATAGATATCATTAATTACATCTGCCAAATTCCTCTTTATTCAGTAGCATTTTGTGTTTACTATTAATTTGGTGATAATTCGTATTAAGTTATAAAATCGATCACTATGCCTAATTTTACCAATGAAGATTATTTAAATCTCATTCTACTTCATGGAGAATGTAATAAAGTTGTAGATAGAACGATTCGACTGTTCATTGAGAGGTTTCCTGATCGACCCAGACAACGAGAGATACCATTAACAGAACCATGACAAACTTGAGAAATGTCGGATCTTTCGTTAAGAAAACTATACACAGAGAAAAAAGTGTAGTAGAAGATGAGAACAACGAAATTACAGTTCTTGCATATTTTCGTGTGAATCCTCAAAATTCTCTCAAAGATGCCGAGATTGATCTGGGATTATCTCAATCGAGTGTTTGGAGAATATTAAAAAAACATAAAATGCACCCATATAAATTCAATAGGGTACAGCATTTGAAGGAAACTGATTTCGTCAGGAGAACAGAGTTTTGTGAAGCTATGATGATTCGATTCAAGAGAATGAAAACTTTTTGGACTGTATAATTTGGACAGATGAATCTAAATTCACAAAGAATGGTTCTTTCAATAGGCATAACAGTCATTATTGGGATGAAGAGAACAACCACCACTTCAGACAATGGAACTTTCAGAGACCTGGAGTTTCAATGTTTTTTGCGCCATCAAAATAATGCAATTCTCGATGTTCACATTTATGATGGGACTTTAACTGGTAAGATAGAACACTACACATGTTTGCATTATTTAAAGAATGTTCTCCCTTAGGAGATAGATATTCTGACATATTGACTCAAATAATTGAGCCGCTAGTACAGAACCATAATGACTTATGGTATCAACAAGATGGCGCGCCTCCACACAATTCACTCAATGTGTCAAATATCCTCTACAGGCTATTTGAAGATCGATGGTTGGCGAACAATGGTCCACATCTTTGGCCACCACGTTCTCCCGATTTAACTCCTTTAGACTATTATGTTTGGGGTAGGATAAAAATATTGTCTACTCAACTCCCCTGACTGATAAAGAGGACTGCATAGAACGAGTCAGAAATGCGTTCAGGTTTGTTTAGATTTTTAGATTCATAGTTTTGAAACTCAATTTGGTTTTTGAACACTTTTGCAGATCTCTTCCTCGCGATGAAATAAGAAGAGCAACGCACGAAGCATTCCTGAGACGTATAAATAAATGTCTAGAAATAAACGGTCAAAACTTTGAGCATCTTCTCTAGTTATAACTGCGAGAGTTTGCCATGGTTCTCCTAATAGTAACTTGAAGTCGGTTTCAAGTAGGGGTGAAAAATCTACAGCATGGTTCAAATAACAGTTCCTGAAAATTTCATCTTTTTGGCGTGAAGGGAAAAGAAATAGCTGAAAATTCAAGACGAAAAACAGTTTTTTGTGAATAACTCAGAAAATATCCATTTTAGGGCAAGGGTGTGATGCGTACACTCACATTATTTTTTAACGTAGATTCAATATCTGCCATAAAAGAATGGGGTTCTAATTTGAAAAAATTGATTTTTCACGATTTTGTCATCCCTAATTTTGAAAGCGATTTTTTCACCCCCTGTATCATGAATCGCGATTTCGATTTTCAAAGTGGATACATCAATCTTACATCTTGAAAAATCCCAAAAATGAAAATTTTCCATCCAAAAACCTCGAAGTTATTCTTGTTTCAGCGGAGCTCTATTTTCGATTTTTTTTTCGAATTTTCCCGCTCAGAGAGAATTTTTCCAACCAAAACTGAAAAATGTTACATCAAAATAACTTGAAATTTTCTAAGAATCTATTTCTGCAATAAAAAAATGGTGTTCTAATTTGAAAAACGAAAGTTGACGTCATTTCCGGAAAAAACCGGATGTGCTCATGCCTTGAAAATATTTTAGATATCATCAGCATCGTGAAATACTTATAAGTGCTGAATTTCATGAAAATACGTTCAGTAGTTTCCCGTATAAATATGGGTGAGGTTCCTCGTGAAAGACCCTGTATAGTCTCGTAGACAGCCAGCCTTTCTTCGGCGGCGCTCGATAGAAACGGGGATCTCGAAATATGAGAGTCAAACTTTCCACACCATACCTACGTACAAAGTTCAGAAATTCCATAAATTAAAGAGCGCAGGGCTCATTTGCAAGGCAGATAGGACGATGCACTCCTCACAGCCAAGGCCGACGTGACGCACTGAGGCGCTTGCGTCCTCACCTGCCACGTCACCCACCGTCCCGTAAGCGCCTGCGTCCGGACTTCACCCGGACTTCAGAATCCCGGATCGTTATTCGTGGATCTAGCCACCCTCGCCTTGTGTTGTTCGGTTGCCACCACCCCTTTGATATTTTCCTAATGGAGGATACTTAGAACGTCGCAGACATCATATTTCCATCTTGAAACCAACGAAATTTTCTTTTTGAATCATCGAAATTGGCAGATTGCTGTTCTGTCCTTGGAAATGTAAAATATTTCGGTCTTGCTGCTTAATATGAGGCTGGCATGAGAAAGGTCAGACTGGGGCAGATCGATAATATGAATAATTCAATAGGGGGGAAAGTGGAATGAACTTTTCCTCAACATAGAAACATGTGGGTTAAAATGAAAATGAGGATTGTTCTGGCTGGATCGCAACGATTAGTTTTCTTTTTATTCGGGTTTATTGCAGAATTCAGCTCACTATGAGACATTTTCGTTTTCCACTAATTTTTCTCGAAAATTTCATGTTCAAGCCCTAGATATGCCTATTGTCCTTTTAAGAGGACCTTTGATAATCTACTGTTTATCTTGTTTATGTGGTGAATTAACCCTTCCTTTATTTACGTAGTAACTGTAGTGTGATTCAGAAGGTGTTTCTTTAGTTTAGTGAAGATGTAGTAAGATGAGGAACATTGTTTGTATGTGAAAGAGCTTTTTTCGAAATTTCTCCATTCGATTTGCAGTATACCCTAACCTGCAGGTTGGCAAGGTGGGTTTTATTCTATATATCATAATTATGGGAATAATTATTGGAAAAGTGTCCCCTAGAACATTGGACGACTTACTAAATTTAGTGTCAAGTGTCAGCTTTGATGACATATATTCATATTCAGATATTGATGAAAGTTTCAATTGTTTTTATCAATTATTCGAATATCTATTTGAAACCTCATGTCCACTGAGACACTCAAATAGTTTCGGTGATCGACGTAAACACTGGATTAATAATGACATCAGACAGGCTAGTAAGGAGTTAAACAATATGTATTGGCTTAAAATGAATTTGAATACCCATATTTGGGATGAAAATTATAAAAGGGCGAAAAGTAATTTCAGATATCTCCTGAAGCAAACTAAATATAACTTCTATCAGAATGTGCTTAATTCGTCTGAAAACAAGACTAAAACAGTTTGGAATATTGTTGGATTAGAAACTGGAAGAAAAAAAACTAAATCATATAAGTAAGATAAATTTGAATGGTAAATTATATTCTGAACCCATTGAAATTGCTAACTTATTTGCAGAACACTTTGTTTCTATTGCTGATGTCAGCCTTAAAAAAAATACTACGGTACATCATTATCATTGAATTGTACTACTTCTTCTTTGTTTGAGAATACATTCTTTTTCTACCCAGTGTTTAAAGAAGAAATAACAAGTGTCATAAATGCATAAAAAAATAAAAAAAGTACAGGTGTCGATCATATCTCAATTAAAATTCTGAAAAAAATTGCTGACAAAATTGCTGACCACCTGGCTCATTTAATGAATTTATCGGTAAGCACTGGAAAATTTCCCAGTCTTTTGAAAACAGCATTAGTAATACCTGTTCATAAGAAGAATGATCCTTGTGATATTTCTAATTATCGTCCAATTTCAATAATGAGTGTTTTATCCAAAGTATTCGAAAAAATCATTTAGGTGGTAGAATGATATCCTTCCTTAACCGTTTCAAAATTATCACTGATAGCCAACATGGCTTTAGAGAAGGCAGATCTACTCAAACTGCGGCATTCTCTTTTGTAAATTTTGTGTATTATAAATTAGATGAGGGCCTGTGTGTTGCGGGTATTTTTTTTGGATCTGTCAAGAGCCTTCGATGTACTATCACGTGAATTCATACAGAGTAAACTCTACAATATTGGTTTTCGCGGGGTATTTCTTGATTGGGTTTCTGACTGATCGAAATATTTATGTCAGAATTGATAACCAATGGTCAAAGAGATGTCAGATCGAACATGGTGTTCCGCAGGGCTCTGTGGTGGGACCACTACTATTCTTTATTTTTATAAACGATTCACCTGTTCATATAAATCCTGATATTTTGGTCATATTTGTAGATGATACATCTGTAGCGGTCTCAGCTCAGAGTTTTGGGGAACTGTCAAAAATTTGTAACTCCCTATTATTGAGTTTTTTAGATTGGTGCAAGTCGAATGATTTAATTTTAAATTTGGAGAAAACCCAATGTATCCATTTTAATAATAAAAATGTCGATAGGAATTGTTTAGTCATAAGATGCATGAATCATGAGATTATGTCAAAAGAATCAGTCAAATTCTGGGGGGTTCATTTGGATAGGCTATTCAAGTGGACTTACCATGTTGAACATATTTGCAAAAGATTGGCTAGTTCATATTATGCTATCAGTAGACTTAAAGGAGCATTACCCATTCAATCAATAAAAGAGATCTACTATAGTTTAGTTTACAGCTTTTTGAATTATAATGTGATAATATGGGGTAATTCTGTTGATTCTAATAAAGTTTTCATTATGCAAAAAAGAATCATCAGATTGATGTTCAATTTGAAGCCACGTGATTCATGTAGACAATATTTCAAATCAAACGAAATATTGACACTTCCTTGTCTATATATTTTTCGTTGTTTAATTCATATGAGGGAAAATGTAGACTCTATGCAAAAATTATCTAGCTTTCACAACTATACAACGAGGAATATTGACACTTTATTCATTTCACCACATTCTACTGCAAAGTTTGAATCAGGACCTACATATAGACCGATAACTTTGTATAACCACCTACCAAAAAGTGGTAAATCTTTGAATAAAATGAGGTTCAAAACTATTGTGAAACGTTATTTAATAGCTAAGAGTTATTATAGTATTAAAGAATATTTGGAAGATGAGGATTTCGTTGGATGTTGATTGTGTTTAGATTTTTGTTTTCTTATCAATTGCTGTAATTTTGTTTTTCTGGTGAATATCTGACTTGTCTCATACATTTGTAAATGTTTAAGGGATTAAATAAATTATTATTATTATTATTTGAATAAGCATCAATCGATAATTAGAGAATAAGAAAAACTAGACTTCAAATAATTCCAACTAAGAAATACTCCGAAGCACCTGCCTGAACATGACTGTCCTTCTAGAAGGACGTTAGGAATATGAGTGCTAGGTTCTGATTTCTCAAATATCCAGGCGTGACTTTTCATGATGATTTAACCACTCTTGAAAATATCACCGATGAAACTAGTACTGTGAAAACTGAAATTTGCATTCTGCCTCCAACAAGCTGTAACAATGACCTTCACCAATTAGGATTCAGGTGACGAAATTCTAATTACCATTGAAATTCTTCCGAGAAGTCGACTTTTGGCAGAAGAAGAATTGAATAAAATAGTGTCAAAGTGAAAACGAAGAGGATAATATTCAGCGAAATCTTCCACAAATACATCTCAAGCAGATTGTAAAATTCGAAAATGAAACACAAGGACCTCCACCAAAACAGTTTGAATAGCCGAAACTGCCTTTGGCCCAAGAAATTGAAGTCCACTTTAAATTTCCAAAATATAATGAATCAATGTTACCATGGATAATATCAATGATAAATATAAAATTCTCAAGATTTGGAAGATTCTTACCAATTTCTGATATACGAAACGTTACAAAGTTCAATACCTCCAAGTTTTTTTTTTTGTTTCATTGTTAAGCAACAATTTTCTTCGAAAGTATTTGCCTCTGAGGAATAAGTGCGAAAAATAACACAGGAATTTTTCCATTATTCATAAAAACATTTCTAATTGACTGGCAGAGAAAATCCTAAAAAAGTTTGAGGGGATATCACCTTTATATCCCATTTGTCCATTGTCCTTTGAAAAGGAAACCCAATCTTATCTACTATTAGGCATTGCTGTGAGAATTTGTGAAACTAATATATCAAGATGATACAAAAAAAAATTCTTTTTGTTTCATTGTTAAGCAACAATTTTCTTCGAGAATATTTGCCTCTGACGAATAAGTGCGAAAATTAACGCAGGAACTTTTCCATTATTAATAAAAACATTTCTATTTGACTGGCAGAGAAAATCCTGAAAAAGTTTGTGGGGATATCACCTTTATATCCCATTTGCCCATTGTCCTTTGAAAAGGACACCCACTATCAGGCATTTCTGGGAAAATTTGTGAAACTAATATATCTGACTTAGATCGGTAAAGGAAAACACACTAATATTCAGAAGTTTTTATTCTTCTATACTCTCGGCGATCGATTTCGGCTTACTAGCCATCATCAGGCCAGCTGAAATACATTAATATCATTTACACAGTCATATATTATTGAAAAATAAAACAATAAGGGGGGGGTATTTAATCCATAGCTTGAGAAGCAAGTGAAATCAAGGGGAAGGTGAGTGACCTCGAATGCATCAATCAGGACTTACCGTCAATTCATGAAAAAACATTGTAAAAGGTCATCGATTATCGGAATTTATAAAAGGTTGTTGGATGCTGAATATATTCCTTGAAGAAAAACGTATTTTAAACAGCAAACTCAAAAACTCCCCAAAGGAACATGTGATCTGCGATGTGAGGTTAAATTGTTAAATGACAGGACAGGACACAGAATCAGGTGCAGGTAAGTTGTCATAGATAAACGTGAGAATGATCTTTCGATGGTGTGATAAATTCTCATAAGTCTTTAAATAAATGTCTTCCAGTGAACTCAGAAATATCATTTAAAAGGTGATTATTATCCTTGTTTTTAAGGATCTCATATTGTTCCAGGAGAACCAACTTTTTATAGTTATTTTCTTTTTGTATTAGCGTCAGATTTTCAATTGTGGTCTTGTGTTTACTTTCGATTAGATGAGTACCTAACGCAGATTTAGGTCTATTGTTTATGTGTTCTTTAAATCTCAATTTGGCGGCGCGTGTTGTCATGCCTATGTAAAAGGCTGGGCATTCTTCACATGTTATTTTGTAAATACCGCTGCAACATTCCTGGCTAATTTTAGATTTATTGTTTACTAAAATGTTTTCTAAGGTTGGATGTCGTTTATTGGCAATTAAATAATTTTGTTTCCTTAAAATGGAACTGATTCTATCATTAAACCCTTCGAAGAATGGGATGGAGATGTAATTTGGCCTGTCACAAATGTGGGGGTAATTTTTCTTGAGTAGCATTTTCTTTTTAATCGATCTTAAGATTTTGTCAACATATTCTCTAGGATAGTCATTAGATTCAGCGATTTTATAAATAGTTTTCAATTCTCTGTTAAAGTCTACTGTAGATAGAGGAATGTTCAGAAGTCTATAAAATAAAAACATAAAAGCGGAATTTTTAATGGGGGGTGAGTGATACGATTTATAAGGGATGATAACATCTGTTTGGGTGGGTTTTCGGTAAATGTCGTATGTAAACGTATTATGTTCATTTAGGGTAATTTTTAGATCCAAGAAATTTAATGAATTATTATGCGCTTTCTCTAAAGTGAATTTTATTTTGAAATTTTATATTTAAGGTATCAAAGAAAATTCTCAATTCTTCTTCAGTCCCTGCCCAAATACAAAAAACATCATCGACATATCTTTTCCAAAGCATTATATATTTAGCTAAAGGAAAATAAAAGCATAATCAATTTTTCCATAGTCAAGGTATATTTCTGACATTGGACCACTAAATGGAGAACCCATTGGTAAACCGTCTCTCATCATATATATTATATTATGAAAGATGAAAAAATTTTGCTCAGTGGCAATTCGGGCAAGGGACATAATATTTTCTATATCTGTTGTGTCCAGCTCAAATTCACCGTTGGTCTCAAGATATTCTTTTAGGCGCTCATTCAGTAGCAGAAGTGTATCCTCAACTGGTATATTATTATATAAATTTATTATATCAAATGAAATCAGAAGGTATTGTTTATGAGGGTCTAGATTGAGAGACCTCAAATCTTTTATAAGTTCTAATGAGTTTTTAATAGAAAATTGGGATTTTATCTTAAAAATTCTGCCAATCAATCTATTCAGGAATTTGGAAATTTTATGAGTGGGTGATCCGATTGCCGAAGTGATGGGTCTTATACTTTTTTCAGGTTTGTGTAGTTTTATTAAGCTGTAAAGTCTAGGTATTTGTGGATTTCTTTCTTTAATATTGAATATTGTTTCACCAAATTTGTGCAAGGTTGGGAGTGAAGTTTTTATGGTGTTATTAACTTTGTTTGAGAATTTTAATAGGGGGTTATTTTTAATTTCTGAGATGTTATTATCATTGAAAAATGTAAGGGTTTTTTCTGTATATAAATCGTTCTTTAAAATTACCAAACCCGCGTTTTTATCGGCTTTTGTTATAGTCAGATTGTTAGTCGACAACTTTTCGTGTATACTTTTTATGCCTTTGTGTAATTTTTTATTGATGTCTAATTGTTCTCGGTCACTCACCCTCACCTGCTTATCTTTGTAGCTTCTCAACGCGTGAAGAATTTCGTCAGTTATAATGTCGAAGTCTGGATTCTTCCTAATTTGTACTTCAATATCAATAGCCATTTCATGTATGTTGAAAGATTTAGGGATAGGAGCGAATTTATGTCCAAGACTCAAAACCATCTCTTCTTCTTCATTGAAGCTGACATCACTAAGATTGGTGAATTTATCATGAAAATGGTGTATTTCATTCGATTGGATAGATTCATATGAAACAGTGTGACCTTCATCTGTCCGTTGTCGTGTGCGTTCTTTTTGGTTAATCAAAAACACCAACTTTTGCTTCCTTTTTCGATCAGCATTCCAGTTATCGTAAATTATATTCTCTTCTAAACTATCAATCAGTATGTTATATTCTACAGTATGTAGGTGTTTTAGGAGAAAATGATGGAGAAACTTTAACTTCAAATCAATAGTGTCCGTTAGTCGATATTGTCGTCGTAGTTCTTTCTTCAAAAGTGACATTCGTATTTGATGTTTCATATTTCTGTTATGCACAGCAGGTAACTTGATGTTTAGAAATTTTTTGGGATGACGTCCTGACGTCTGCACTCGTGTAGAAATTCTATATGTTGTCTGTTCCGATGTCTCTTATTCAATGTGTATTTCAACTGTTGGAAGGTGTAGGATATCTCCGAATTTTCAATTTTATTAATGAACTCTTCCATTAGTGCAATCAATAACTTAGATCGGTAAAGGAAAACACACTAATATTCAGAAGTTTTTTATTCTTCTATACTCTCGGCGATCGATTTCGGCTTACTAGCCATCATCAGGCCAGCTGAAATACATTAATATCATTTACACAGTCATATATTATTGAAAATAAAAACAATAAGGGGGGGGTATTTAATCCATAGCTTGAGAAGCAAGTGAAATCAAGGGGAAGGTGAGTGACCTCGAATGCATCAATCAGGACTTACCGTCAATTCATGAAAAAACATTGTAAAAGGTCATCGATTATCGGAATTTATAAAAGGTTGTTGGATGCTGAATATATTCCTTGAAGAAAAACGTATTTTAAACAGCAAACTCAAAAACTCCCCAAAGGAACATGTGATCTGTGTTCCTAGAGAATATGTTGACAAAATCTTAAGATCGATTAAAAAGAAAATGCTACTCAAGAAAATTTACCCCCACATTTGTGACAGGCCAAATTACATCTCCATCCCATTCTTCGAAGGGTTTAATGATAGAATCAGTTCCATTTTAAGGAAACAAAATTATTTAATTGCCAATAAACGACATCCAACCTTAGAAAACATTTTAGTAAACAATAAATCTAAAATTAGCCAGGAATGTTGCAGCGGTATTTACAAAATAACATGTGAAGAATGCCCAGCCTTTTACATAGGCATGACAACACGCGCCGCCAAATTGAGATTTAAAGAACACATAAACAATAGACCTAAATCTGCGTTAGGTACTCATCTAATCGAAAGTAAACACAAGACCACAATTGAAAATCTGACGCTAATACAAAAAGAAAATAACTATAAAAAGTTGGTTCTCCTGGAACAATATGAGATCCTTAAAAACAAGGATAATAATCACCTTTTAAATGATATTTCTGAGTTCACTGGAAGACATTTATTTAAAGACTTATGAGAATTTATCACACCATCGAAAGATCATTCTCACGTTTATCTATGACAACTTACCTGCACCTGATTCTGTGTCCTGTCCTGTCATTTAACAATTTAACCTCACATCGCAGATCACATGTTCCTTTGGGGAGTTTTTGAGTTTGCTGTTTAAAATACGTTTTTCTTCAAGGAATATATTCAGCATCCAACAACCTTTTATAAATTCCGATAATCGATGACCTTTTACAATGTTTTTTCATGAATTGACGGTAAGTCCTGATTGATGCATTCGAGGTCACTCACCTTCCCCTTGATTTCACTTGCTTCTCAAGCTATGGATTAAATACCCCCCCCTTATTGTTTTATTTTTCAATAATATATGACTGTGTAAATGATATTAATGTATTTCAGCTGGCCTGATGATGGCTAGTAAGCCGAAATCGATCGCCGAGAGTATAGAAGAATAAAAACTTCTGAATATTAGTGTGTTTTCCTTTACCGATCTAAGTTATTGATTGCACTAATGGAAGAGTTCATTAATAAAATTGAAAATTCGGAGATATCCTACACCTTCCAACAGTTGAAATACACATTGAATAAGAGACATCGGAACAGACAACATATAGAATTTCTACACGAGTGCAGACGTCAGGACGTCATCCCAAAATTTCTAAACATCAAGTTACCTGCTGTGCATAACAAAAATATGAAACATCAAATACGAATGTCACTTTTGAAGAAAGAACTACGACGACAATATCGACTAACGGACACTATTGATTTGAAGTTAAAGTTTCTCCATCATTTTCTCCTAAAACACCTACATACTGTAGAATATAACATACTGATTGATAGTTTAGAAGAGAATATAATTTACGATAACTGGAATGCTGATCGAAAAAGGAAGCAAAAGTTGGTGTTTTTGATTAACCAAAAAGAACGCACACGACAACGGACAGATGAAGGTCACACTGTTTCATATGAATCTATCCAATCGAATGAAATACACCATTTTCATGATAAATTCACCAATCTTAGTGATGTCAGCTTCAATGAAGAAGAAGAGATGGTTTTGAGTCTTGGACATAAATTCGCTCCTATCCCTAAATCTTTCAACATACATGAAATGGCTATTGATATTGAAGTACAAATTAGGAAGAATCCAGACTTCGACATTATAACTGACGAAATTCTTCACGCGTTGAGAAGCTACAAAGATAAGCAGGTGAGGGTGAGTGACCGAGAACAATTAGACATCAATAAAAAATTACACAAAGGCATAAAAAGTATACACGAAAAGTTGTCGACTAACAATCTGACTATAACAAAAGCCGATAAAAACGCGGGTTTGGTAATTTTAAAGAACGATTTATATACAGAAAAAACCCTTACATTTTTCAATGATAATAACATCTCAGAAATTAAAAATAACCCCCTATTAAAATTCTCAAACAAAGTTAATAACACCATAAAAACTTCACTCCCAACCTTGCACAAATTTGGTGAAACAATATTCAATATTAAAGAAAGAAATCCACAAATACCTAGACTTTACAGCTTAATAAAACTACACAAACCTGAAAAAAGTATAAGACCCATCACTTCGGCAATCGGATCACCCACTCATAAAATTTCCAAATTCCTGAATAGATTGATTGGCAGAATTTTTAAGATAAAATCCCAATTTTCTATTAAAAACTCATTAGAACTTATAAAAGATTTGAGGTCTCTCAATCTAGACCCTCATAAACAATACCTTCTGATTTCATTTGATATAATAAATTTATATAATAATATACCAGTTGAGGATACACTTCTGCTACTGAATGAGCGCCTAAAAGAATATCTTGAGACCAACGGTGAATTTGAGCTGGACACAACAGATATAGAAAATATTATGTCCCTTGCCCGAATTGCCACTGAGCAAAATTTTTTCATCTTTCATAATATAATATATATGATGAGAGACGGTTTACCAATGGGTTCTCCATTTAGTGGTCCAATGTCAGAAATATACCTTGACTATGTGGAAAAATTGATTATGCTTTTACCTTTAGCTAAATATATAATGCTTTGGAAAAGATATGTCGATGATGTTTTTTGTATTTGGGCAGGGACTGAAGAAGAATTGAGAATTTTCTTTGATACCTTAAATATAAAATTCAAAATAAAATTCACTTTAGAGAAAGCGCATAATAATTCATTAAATTTCTTGGATCTAAAAATTACCCTAAATGAACATAATACGTTTACATACGACATTTACCGAAAACCCACCCAAACAGATGTTATCATCCCTTATAAATCGTATCACTCACCCCCCATTAAAAATTCCGCTTTTATGTTTTTATTTTATAGACTTCTGAACATTCCTCTATCTACAGTAGACTTTAACAGAGAATTGAAAACTATTTATAAAATCGCTGAATCTAATGACTATCCTAGAGAATATGTTGACAAAATCTTAAGATCGATTAAAAAGAAAATGCTACTCAAGAAAATTTACCCCCACATTTGTGACAGGCCAAATTACATCTCCATCCCATTCTTCGAAGGGTTTAATGATAGAATCAGTTCCATTTTAAGGAAACAAAATTATTTAATTGCCAATAAACGACATCCAACCTTAGAAAACATTTTAGTAAACAATAAATCTAAAATTAGCCAGGAATGTTGCAGCGGTATTTACAAAATAACATGTGAAGAATGCCCAGCCTTTTACATAGGCATGACAACACGCGCCGCCAAATTGAGATTTAAAGAACACATAAACAATAGACCTAAATCTGCGTTAGGTACTCATCTAATCGAAAGTAAACACAAGACCACAATTGAAAATCTGACGCTAATACAAAAAGAAAATAACTATAAAAAGTTGGTTCTCCTGGAACAATATGAGATCCTTAAAAACAAGGATAATAATCACCTTTTAAATGATATTTCTGAGTTCACTGGAAGACATTTATTTAAAGACTTATGAGAATTTATCACACCATCGAAAGATCATTCTCACGTTTATCTATGACAACTTACCTGCACCTGATTCTGTGTCCTGTCCTGTCATTTAACAATTTAACCTCACATCGCAGATCACATGTTCCTTTGGGGAGTTTTTGAGTTTGCTGTTTAAAATACGTTTTTCTTCAAGGAATATATTCAGCATCCAACAACCTTTTATAAATTCCGATAATCGATGACCTTTTACAATGTTTTTTCATGAATTGACGGTAAGTCCTGATTGATGCATTCGAGGTCACTCACCTTCCCCTTGATTTCACTTGCTTCTCAAGCTATGGATTAAATACCCCCCCCTTATTGTTTTATTTTTCAATAATATATGACTGTGTAAATGATATTAATGTATTTCAGCTGGCCTGATGATGGCTAGTAAGCCGAAATCGATCGCCGAGAGTATAGAAGAATAAAAACTTCTGAATATTAGTGTGTTTTCCTTTACCGATCTAAGTTATTGATTGCACTAATGGAAGAGTTCATTAATAAAATTAAAAATAATATATCTGAGTTTTATTGTTTTAAACAGGATACTTATGTTCTTGAAAAATGATCAATCCGAAAATTTTCATAATTGGAAACTGATGTACCGATGCCTAGCATATTTGTGTATCTTCTGAGCTTTTGCGAAACGAATGCATGTTACACAAAATCAGGATTTTTTTTAATATATTATCATTAGTCACTCGAACTATTTTTGCAGTTTTTTTGCATTTAGCCAGTTATCATTTCCAAAGATATAATGAAGGGAATAATATTCACCCATTATACGATTGGAAGTCAATTGAATAGGACACATTAACTTTTCTAGCTGGTTCACCTTCACGAGTGGAACACCAAAAAATAGTCAATAATATGAGAGTATTGGAGAAAACAATTGGGACCCCAAATGAATCAATGCCAGTTTAGTGCACAGTAGAGTTCGCCAAGATGAAATCCACTTCTTATATGGGCATAACTCAGAATTAACGATACTGCCGTAAAATAAAATTTGTGCAGATTGGCTAAACTCATTCGCCGAAACGATATATTTATTGCTCATAAAGGACGATAGATGGGCCAAAAACAGAGCGTTTCGAAAAACCAAAAAATTCGACAGCAAAACCCTCTAAATTCACTGATACAGTAGGTACATGAACTACGTAGGGGGGTATTGCAAAACAAAACATACATTAAATCGGTTCGCTACGAGCAACTACACTAGCAATTGATGTTTCCGTATCAGCATCGATCTGAAATTCATACGCAGAGGAAAAGGGAAAGTTCCAACTCCCCCGTTTCCGCGGAGTAACCCCGGGCTTCATGAATATGTATCGGGTGATACACGCGGCCGTACGGGTGACTCAGTAGCATCTGGTAAGAGATCCCGCGTCGGTGGACAGGAATGGTGCATTCACCTCAGAGATGGAAAAATGATCATTATAGTATTTAGAATCTTAATGAAAAATTTAATAAAAGCAATTTATTGCTTTCACATCGGCTGAACTTCGAGTGATTCTCCTCAACCATTGAGCATTGAAAACCGATTTTCCGAAGCAAAATTTTTTTTTCGGGAAGAAATCTGAAATCTTAGATTGTGCGAAAATTTATACGGGGGAAAAATTTTATCGAGCTGACACTGAAGTAGACATTAATATTCTTTGGGAAAATCAGGATACTGATTGGGGAATGTAGTTGTTCAATCTCCAGATTGGATCAATCGATTTTTTAAATGGAAATATCATAGAATAATATTAGATCTGATTAAATAAATAATCTTCCCATTCCTAATTATCATGTAAATATACGGAAAACTATGAAAAAGCAATTATATGATTTATGGTTATGTAAAACTATTTATAAACGAATTTTTAAGCAAATTTCTCAACACGTCGTACCTGGTATTATCAGTCATTTCTCATGTACATAATAGCTCAGTGGTTAGTGCGGTTGACTTGGAACTGCGAGGTACCGAGTTCGATTCCGGGTTGGAGGAGAACTTTTCCAGTCAATACTAAAGCTGCATTCGTAATCAATTCGCAGGCCGAAGTGCACTTCGGCACTCAAGTTGGCACGTAATTTATTATTCACAATAAACTCATGATACAAAGGATATTTTGAATTATGGTTAAATATGTGATTGACCAAAACAAAAGCACTGAGCATGAACGATAATTGGCATAAATTCCGTACTGAATCGAAAGCTTACAAGAAATTTTACCGAAGTTGAATTCCGTGCTACTCATGAATTTCATTATGAATGGTAACAGAGAACACCATCTGCTTAGCTTCCGTGCTGAAGTGCAAGTCGGCCCGCGAATTGGTTACGAATGCAGCTTAAGGTTCTGTCGCACGAGATGTTATTTCGAGAAAGTCGAAATTCAATTTCAGTAAGCATGATTTTAGCACCATCTAAACTTTTAGAGTTCCTAACAACGGAAAATTGTAGTGTCCGAGATCCGAGAAAGAGAGATTCTAACGGTGGCGAGTATATACATCTTCTTCTTCATGCAATAAGAGAAGATTTCCGAAAAAGTCTCCCATGTCTGGTCATGATAAATCAGGGTTTCTATTTTTTAGACGTTTTTGGTTGACGAAACAAATGCAGATGCATTCGTATATCTAGACGGCGAGAAATAGCGGTCCTCCGGGGCGGATAAGTACGACTTGCGATTGTTTTATGAGGACCACATCCAACGCCAACGTCGGCAGACGACTTTTTTTGACTTCCCAACGACAGCCCCACAATGGCCCGTCTCGCGAAGCCTTAACGGGACATGTGACTTGAATCAACAATGTATGGGAACGCATCTTTACCATTGTTAATTCATGTATGATTGTCTTCTATATTTTTTCAGAAGAATCGCAGTCCGATGGATTGTGTGAGGTCGGCAGTTTTCTTTCAGATATGAGAGGTCTCGAAGCAACATACGAATAACCAGTGGCTACATCATGGGAAAATTGACTATATATGATTTTCTTCAGATTTTTCATGAAACTAACCCACCAATCTAGAATTGAGAAAGATAAATCGTATAGATTATTGTTGAAAATTCGTCAATTTCATAGGTGTTATACTATTGCGATAATAAATAAGCTCTTGAAGCTGCCGGAATATTTTAATTTCAGAATTAATACCTAGTGAATCGATTTATTGAAATTTTTCTCAGGACTTCTTCAGTTTTGGTTGAATCAAGAAGGTGATATTCGAATTTAAAAATGTACATCACAGGCAGACTTATACATATTATGGACTTTGTTGAAGTTAGGTTGAAGTGTAAGTAAATATGTATCGCCTGCCTAAATTGTATCCATAGTAAAATCAAATTTTCAATTTCTAATTCTTCCAAACGGGCACACTGAAAGCCCGAAAAAAGAGCTAATTGATAAAATTGGCTGTTGGTGATATCGACCTTAATCTGACAGTGATGGGAGACTGCTTTAATGATACATATTCAATTCAATTTTGGTCTGGAGAGACAGCAGGCAAATGAGCTCCTTTCCCGGTGTGGATGAGCATATTAACTTCTATAAACGTAAGATTGTCAATAGCTGCCCCAGAAAAAAAAATTGGTTGTGAAATCAAACTGCGATATCTAATATTCTGCTGTGTACTTAATTCCATGGGAGAAAGTTGTAATTGCCAAAAAATGTTTATTCTACCGTTGATCCCTCTCTCGACATGAGGAACTTTTTCGGGTGATGTGTAATAAAGATATACGCGCCTCTCTCTCTACCTAATATACAGGGTGTTTCAAAAAAAAAGTGATCCCTTCTCCCCCCGAATAGTTAGAAAACTGAAAAATAATTGGGATTTCTTCAGTAAAAAATTTTCGTGAAGCCATTTGTATTCAAGATAACGGGCGTTGAAGAAAAAAATATTATACAAAGTTTTAACGATTTCACAGAAACTACCGTCAACATTCTTATGAAATTATGAACGAATATCTTTAGGAAGCTGATACATCAAATGAATTTGTTTTCATATCTGACTTTCATGGAGGACGCTAGTTCCACCGCTAGTACCACGTAGTATTGAACATACCTTTTAAATTATTAGATTTATTAAGCAAAATTTCAAGTGAAATTAAACATCACTTAATTTTACACTAAGAAGGTACTCTTGATAAAACTCGATACTGTGTACCGTTTCCGAAATATTTTTATTTGAAAATTATGAAGTGATAACCGATTCTGGTATGAAGTTTTGATAAACTTATTAATTATTATTAGTTTTATTACACTGTCGCCAGTAGTTTCTACAGAATCGTGAAAAATGTGTTTAATTTTTTTTCCCTAACGTCCTTTATCTTGAATCTATCTATCCTAAGGACGGGATCACTTTTTTTTAAACATCCTGTACAGGTAAAGGATGAACAAAATTGGTGATCCCTGAACTAAAACATTTTAACAGTCATAGAAAAAAAATTAATAGCACATTTTTGGATCTGGACTTTTTTCAAGAAACACACAATGACAACAACTGCGTTTCTCTATCTCCTTTTGTTTTCGAGTTATAGGAAAAAATTTAAATTTGGGCGATTTCAACATTGTTTATTATCTCCGTTAGTGATTGTGCTACTCCTAATTGAAATAAAAACATTATGCAGTCACTTTTTCGAGAAAAATCTTCTGGTGGACTTTAAAGGTGGACTTTCGAGCCGAGAGACAGTGACGAGGCGTCTGTCAACTACGAAAACACGACAATAGAAGTTCAAGTTCGGCATTGTTCGACGTTTGTCACTGTCGCGGCGTCGGTAAAGCTTTGCTCGAATGCTACTCTATGCAATTTCATTGTACTTCTACTGTCGCACTGTCGCGTCGTCACTGTCGCTATACACGCCCGGCTCGAAAGTCCACCTTTATTCCACTAGTTGTGTTTTTTCTTATGAAAGCAATAGTTGAATTTGACTCAAACAGAATCAATATTTTTTGCTTTTTCAAAAATATATAACACATTATACAGGGTGGCCCAAGTGAAACAGTCCAGCCCAATATTTCTGTAAGTAGGAGGTTTCCTACAAGAACCTTGGATAGATTAATCTCTTGACGCTTATTGACTGCGAAATCAGGGATGTCGAACGCCATATAGAAGTTTTTTCAGCTATATTCATTAATGGAATTGCAAAACCTTCTTAATGGTGTGTCACTCGAACCGATTAGCGATTTGAGAATCCTGAAGAGGTTGCAACCCCGATGAGGGGTTGACCCCTCATCGTCAAAAGGAATCGAAACATGAATCTGTCCAAGCATTTCACTTAGAAACTCTTACTTACGGAAACATTGAGATGGATTGTTTCACGTGGGCACCATACAATAGTGTGTTATATATTTTTGAAACCGAGAAAGAATGCTGATTTCTTCTGAGTCATAATCAACCATTGTTACCATGAGGAGAAACACAACTCTATCTTATTCCTCCGCAAGGCAACCTCTAGAAAAAATTCGGAGTAGGGGGGAGCATACACCACTGGATTGCAATGAAATAAGGGTTGTCTAATATTTTCAATTTTCATTTCAAGATAATGGCATGAACAGAAACGAAATAAAAACAATGTTGAAATCGCCCTAAGTTCAATTTTGGCCTATAACTCGAAAACAAAAGAAGATAAGGAAACGCTGTTGATGTCATTATGAGTTTCTTAAAAAAAGATATCCGAAAATTGATTCATGTGAAAGCCATCTAATATTCACCTCCATTTTTGAGTAGCTTAGTTAAAATACAGAATGTGATATGTGTCGAGAAAGGAAAAAGAACCATTCACAATTAGTGAAGTTTCGTTACCTTCTGAAATAACGATTTTTCCAAATCGATCGCAAAACATCCTGGTCAGATTTCAGCGCCACTCGAAAAGATGAACGGCCATCATTCCGACCCGTTAAATTCCACAGAACAGACAGACATAATGACAAATGGTCCGTATCGAGTTCATAATCATTTAATCCGCGTTAACCCTCTCGCGTCATCGCGCGCCGCATTATGTGCGTGTACGCTGGGGGCAAGGGGCTTAATCGAATTTTCGATTACGGGGAAGACGAATGAAACGGCGGCGACTATTAGCAACGCATCTGAGATTGAAGATGAGATTCATTCAGCTCGTGTGACAATAGTTGATAAAAACAGATCGTTGAAAGCCACTAGAAATTGAAAGAATGGTACTAATTATCATTCCTACAAAAATTTTCAATATTTCCTCTTTCTTTCGGTTTTTGTCTTCGGCAAAAGCAGTACGGACCTTTTTGAAAAACAACAATGAAAGATCTTTCCTATATTATATACCGGGGGTTCGACTGCCTATTAGACGTCTATGTAGATGTTTCTTGAAATGAATTGAGATCATGATCCTGACCTGGACACTTTCAGTTACATGAAATCAATAGTATATACTAGAAGAAGTTGCAGTATGGGCTTCTATTCCAACACGAATGCGAAATTCGAAAACGGACCATAAACGAGCGAGGTTTTGAACTCATGAGTGTTGGAATTGCCTTCAGCCACGAGTATTAGAAGATAATTTCTCAATTTCAGTAAAATTTCATGAAATACTCTCGAAATTCCAATAAAAATTCAAATTCTACATCCTGGTGACTTTTTTACGGTATCTTGGGAGTTTTTTTAAGAAAAAGAAAATTCTTTGCCTGTACAGAGGCCACATCGAGAACATTTTTGAAACATAGATGAATTCAAAATAGTAATCATCGAAATGAATACCATTTTCAATTCCAGGCTCAGAGTTCTTTTATCATGAGGTTGGAGAAATGATATTAGATTTTGTCACTGAGATGAGAAATATATCGGTTTCGGCCTTGTTGGACCTCATCAGTATCCCGCCTTGAATAGAGCCACTGCTAACATCTCATTCAGTGAAAGAGGAAATACAGATTTTTTTTTGCATTTGATTGGAGATGTGTAACTTCATTTTGACGCAATTGGATGTCACCACCTTAGTACCTTGTAATATTTTACTCATTACTTCACAACCAATTGCTTCAAATTTCGAAGTTTTTCATGAAGATTGTGCGGGATACTGATGAGGCCCAACAAGGCCGAAACCGGTATATCTCTCATCTCAGTGACAAAATCTAATATCATTTCTCCAACCTCATGATAAAAGAACTCTGAGCCTGGGAATTGAAAATGGTATTCATTTCGATGATTACTATTTTGAATTCATCTATGTTTCAAAAATCTTGGGAGTTGTTGTGACTTACTAATTTAGACAGATTACAGAATTTGAATTGATTTGATATGAACTGATCGAAGATCAGTATTGAGAACCACAAAACGAAAAAAAATAACTGAAAACAATGCAGTGTAATGAGTTCATTACAGCACTACTTCCAGTACTGTAATTAACTCATTACGATACTGAAATAGAGAAAATACCTACTTCAGTGTAGCAGAAATCATAAAATTTTTTTGTCTTTATGTTTCACGCTGCATCAAGACAGGTGATCACGACAGGTATTTGTACCTCGGGACACTCAAATTATTGTACCCTGAGACAGTCCCATGGTACAAGCCCATCATTTACATA
Organism: Hippodamia convergens; assembly: GCA_038502775.1. NCBI lineage: Eukaryota > Metazoa > Arthropoda > Insecta > Coleoptera > Coccinellidae > Hippodamia > Hippodamia convergens. The sequence goes on along the minus strand of CM076610.1, from coordinate 13,373,744 downwards.
GAGAAGTCTACAATTTTATAAATGAAGTTTTTCGCTATGTATTAACTTTTCTATGCCGCGAAGTGAAAACAGAGTAACCCAGTCTAATTCATGTATAAATCATCGATTGTCCTCTGACTTGTTTTGATATTATATTGCTTTTTGGTTGCTTCTGGATAACTCATAAACAGGTACTCAATGCAGATTGTAATTCGTATGTCTTTGTGTTAATATTGAATAAAGTCCTATAACTGTCCATGGTTGTTTTCTGTCCATTTCGATTTCGATATCTTATAATTGTTGAGCATATGAATATGGTTAATCTGCAAATATTTTAAAATCGAATTTCGATGACAATACTGAAACTTTTTTGTATGTTTATTTTCTGTATTTCTGTCATGCCTTCTAGGTTTTTGCGAAACCTCTAAGCAGTATCGAACCATCTGATTCATTTCATTTTCGAAGGGCAAAGTCCGAAATTTCTCCGGAGTTTTCGTATTCCTGAGCAGAAAATTTTTTGGCCTTGAAACACTGGAGGCAATGGCAATAAAATTTTTGAATGAAACAAAACAAAAAATATATGTATATACCTAATACTGATTAGGTAATACTGGCGTTATTCTGCGTATGTGACCGACTTATAGATTCGTGAATAATGCAATTGGAATTTTTTCTGTACGTAACTGTCGAATTAGAAATGTCAAGTTTGAACTACTTCGTAATTAGATCATTGAATTGAATCTACTTCTATACATATAAAATTTGATCGTAAGTATTAATTATTGGATATATTCATGTTCAATTTGTCTTCATTTCAACGAGAAAGTGCAGTTTACAAAAAAATAGTTGGATATAGAAAAGTATTTTATGATAAAAACAAACCATTCTGCAGAACCTCACAATTAAACCTCCCAATATGTTTCCAATCACCTTTCCAGTAGTAAATATTTAAAGAAATCCGTAAGTTACAGGTTTTTAGAAAGCGCCCAGAATCGCAATTTTTCTGTAAGCTCATGAAGTTAAAGATTTGCTTACAGATGAAAGAAGAATACCACCATTAGTGGCCAAATAAATAAAAAGGTATTATTTACACATAACCCTATCTTGATACAATGAAATATGACCTATTTCAGCATTAAGGAGCATTTACCTGAAAGATTTCGAATGATGTTTCTAAGAATTAGAATTTCATATTAGAATATTCCTTTTGTCAAGCTATTTAGATTTTTCATTCGTTATATTTACAGTATATAATTTCACTTCTTCATCATGAATAAGATTATGCATATATTTGCGTGCGAAAACAATTCCGACTACCCGGTAATGTAGTTCATAGAATATATATCGGACTATCTCAAATGAAATCAGTTCCGCATCATTCCAGCAATCCTCATTCTTTCTCCCCCACATCTCAATTTCGTCAGTTCTCATATATACGGAAATATACATCAATGAGGGGCTCCATATCAAGAATCATTAATATCAGAGAAATCCCTGAAAGGGCACAAGGCAGGGACGTACTGTGGTTCAGTTATGAGTACAGAAAATATATAGTGTTTTTAGATTTTGGTTTAATCACGATAACTTGTGTCATTTCTAAATTCTGACATGTTAGCTTTTCCATCTGCTTTTCGGCATTATTTTTCACAACAGAAACATGTAAAAGTTTGTTGAACGAAGTAACCTAATAATTCACTTCACTATCCATTACGATCCTAATCCTAAGGAGAACAAAATAAGTTCATCAACACCAGTATCTGTCCGAAACATAATTCATTTAATTTTGAGAGAATAAAATTAAAAATTTATCAAATGAAGTATTTGCTAGATAAACTTACAATCTGTTGTTTTTCGAGACTGATATTGTTGAAATTAAAAAAAGACTGAATTAACGATATGCGTGAGAGGGCTCACTATAGTTTTTCAATGAATCTTGATGAAAATATTGAATTTTCTGGATTTTGAATTCTTTAGAAAAAACGCATTATAAGTAATAATAAGTCATGTATAGAACTATTTGAAATCAAACCTTTTTTTCGAGACTTGCCATTATTGTCAGAATGTAATGATACATTCTGGTGAATATAAAAACATGAAATGATATTGTAGTTTCATGTAAATTAAAAATACTGGAGATCCAAATACATTTAAGTTCATCTTTGAGCATCAAAAATAATCGAAGATGATTATCACTTCTACAGCTTGCTCGCTGGCTATGTTTGGAACTCGATTGCTTTTGTTTTCCGAAATTCCTTCAATTCAATCTAAATGAGAAATTGGTTTTTCTTCATATGAATTAGTTCCCACCAGCAATTTTCAGTCTAAAAATGTTTTCGTAACTGACTTCGTTATTTTCACTTTACGTTAACATTACCTCCTTGTTTTCTAAAGACTTTTTTGCTGTCCGAATGTCCAGATGTGTATTCCTTGGCCATTCCATCCCTGATATTCCCATATTGCGTCATTACTCTCAAAAAAACACATAAATGTATCCGCACCGTCTCCCTGACAATCGTCCAAAGGCGACATCCACCCCTATTTCGACCATGAGGGATTGAAACGTTACAATAAAACAGTTAATAGACGAGGTGTCATGAGCCCCCAGGCCACTGGCGGGGGGCCCCCCTGCGATATGGCTAATTTGCACCGCGGGTTGCTAGACAAGGCCCGGTTAAGTGTACCGTGGGCCCTTTGTGCCCCGATTTTTACTGATTGGATTTGAATAATACGGCTTATTTGAGACATGAGTGGCTAGGAGGCAGCTGTTGCTTTATACCTCAGTGAGAAAGTTACTCGGAGCAAGTGCTCTGATGTAACTTCTTGTTGAAATGAAATGAAGCAAGTTAATTCACAATTTCATAGAATAATACTTTTCGTATTTTCATTTGATTCACTCACTATAAACGAACATTGTAGTAACAAGGGTTTCCGAAAACGAACCTGATTTTCGGTGTTTCTAGATTTGGCTCTGGTGAATTGAAGATGAAGGAAGGGTGGGTAACATCAACTTGAAAAGGGTTGAATTGAGAATATGCGAGTGTGAATCGTGAAAGAAATTCATAGACAGATGACTTAATGAAATGAGAATAAGATAGGAAAAGGCAGATTTAAAGGACGAAAAATTTAGAAAAGTATAGTTAAAATATGAAGCATAGGTCGTATTTTATAAGCTGCACAAATGTGCCATTTTCTGAAGGATCAACCACAGAATTATATGAAAATTTATAGGCAGTAGAGAACGATTAGAGCTGAAGGTCGTGGTCGTGATTAAATTGAATCTGAAAGGCTTAAAGATGTAAAAACAAGAATATCGACACCTCTCGACTATCTGAAGAACGACTGCTTCGAAAGCTTCCTGACATCTTGTCCATGATATCATGATTCATATTCACAAACTCAAGACTAATTAAAAATGCTGTGAAAAATCGATTTATCAACTCCCCAAAAAAGTACAACGGTTTTGATGACCACCAATCGGATTCATGGAAAGTAAGTACAAAGAGAATGCAATAACAATATTGACAGAGACAGGCCCATGAACGATATACTGAAGAGCTGTTTGCCAAGACTTGTGGAAAAAACGAGCCATCAGAAGTCATCGTGGTTCAGGATTAATAAACTTATCATCAATGTTGAGTAAACGATAAGTGGGTATTTAGCTCTTATACTATTTATCTACTGGAGGTGGGAAATCGAGAAATTGATAATGATGCGCCGTATAAATGGTGAAAATGCGAACTTTTTTCTGACAACACCTGAGGAAAAATATCCATTACATTAATGATTCGGAACCTCAATATACGAACAGGCACTAACAACACTCCTTAATTCAGCCGTGTCAAAACTACGATCCTTAGAAAGGAGAAACGCAGAATGAAAAAACTTCGATGTTTCGACGAAACATAGATAAATTCGAAATAGTAATCATCGAAATGAATACCATTTTCAATCCATAGGCTCACAGATCTTTTCGAATGAGACTGGATGAATAAAAACATATTTTGTCACTGAGAGATGAGATATATCGGTTCCAGCCTCATTTGGCATCATCAATATCCCATATCCCCCAGTGACAAAATCTTCATTAAAAGCTTCTAGTTTTGAAGCGAATAGTCTAAGCCGATTGAGTGAAAAAATAACAAGTGGCACATCTACTAGCGTCAGACAAAAAGTTCCAGATTTCCATTTACGCCCAGTTCTTTTCGGGACTGTGAAGCCAAGTTCATTTATGAAAAAAAAAACAAATTGAAAAATTTACTCTACGTAGGTCACACGTAAAACATTTTTGAAATATGGATAAATTCAAATCAATCGAAATGAATACCATTTTCAATTCATAGGCTCACAGATCTTTTCGTAGTTCTTTTTTTAATTTCGATTTGGACCTCGTGAAAGAATATCACTTGTATTATAATAGTTTATTCTGTAACAAGTGCAGAATGAAAATCTGATACGAGTAAAGCATTCCGAAGGCGAGCCTGAGGAATCACGAGTATCGGTTTTTCATTCTAAAGGAGTAACAGACTATACTTTCTCCACGACTGTTGAAATAACGCTAGATATTGAATCTTTCAATACAAAGATGATTATGACGTTTTGAAAACCGCAAGAAATATGATAATCAATTCGTATGACAGATCCATTTTATTCTCTATGTTTTCAAAAATGTTACGGAATGAATACTAACAGTGTGTAGGAGTTAAATTCAGTCGAAATGCTTAAATAACTATTCGGATTGTACTCGAGCTCAAGTTGGTTAACAACATCCATATCAAGTGACTTTGACATTCTATCGACAAATTCGAATTTAGAAGTGCTTTATCCTGTAGCAGTCGCGCATAGGTAATCATATAGAAGTATCTGTTTTTCAGTCATATGTGAACTTCGAAGTTATGTAGTGTATACTTAAAATGTTCGATATGATTCAAAAAGTAGATCTCTAGTGATGAATCTTTTTGAAGTGGAGGGCTCATAAATTATCTTGTAAGTGCATTTAGAATAAATAAGATGAGCTATTTGCAAAAATATCCAAGTAAAATGCAAGTCTCCATCTGAATTATATAGAAAAGTCAGATCAAATAATGCATAGAACATTTTGCTGATTGTCTGAATTTATATGTTAAGAAGTAGTTAATTTGGAAAACTATTCTCTAATAGGGCCAGTAAGTTTTCAACAAAGAGAATTTTTTTTTGCTTCACAAAATTATCGATATCTTCATGCAGGTACATTTCATCAGCAGCTATGTCCTTGAGCGAGAAAATGATATTGAGCAATAAAATATTGCAGTTTCATTAATTGATGAAACTGCGATCTATTCTCATCTTTCATAACCTTGCCTAATATAATATCGGCTAATTTCACCGTTTTATTGTGTAGAATGTTAATATGGAAGGTACTAATACCACAATTTTTGGATAAAGATATCTTGCGAATATGTAAACATGAGGCAGTATACTTTAAGAGTATTGGCTAGTTTTTAGGTATACTTTTGAACATTCATCGGGCTATCTGGCTGGCGGTAGTGGTTGCATTCGTTAGTGCTCATCGTTTCTTTGCTGATAAATTTTTGCGGAGCGGAGTTCGGTTAAGCAGTTTAGTGCAGAAAAGGCACTTTCTACATCAGTAAGGAGCGATATTTTTCCTACCAACGTGAATGGAAACACTTTCAAGATTAGTTTTTGTCTTGTTACTGACATAAGCAAAAATTTGCGGCCTTCGGTGCATGACATGACATCGCTCAGCTCATAGAGACATTAAAATTTCATCATTAGCACATAGATACATGGCAAAATTTAACGATTGACGCTAATCTTTAGTAAATGTTAACATTTTAAAAGAATGGATATTTCATATAATGGAATATTCATATGGTTGGACAAATTGGACGATGGTTCACATGTTTCCAAATGAAAAATACGATATTTTTTCTGTTCCTGTGGAACGCACCGATATTTCATTGAGGTTGAGCTTACTCCCCCAGATATTTTTCGTCGACCTGATTCTTACGAAACTCACAACGTAGGAAGTCTGTCTCCGGGTTCCGTATCGATTCGGCAGACCGCGTGCCTAATTAGGAGTCCGGGCACGTTCCGCTCTCGACTCCGGTGACATTGTTCCGGATTCGCTATAGCAACAGAACAGGCCGGCAAAAGCTTTCCACGACTGCTATGTTCATGGAAAAATCCATCGTGTGTGGAAGAGGTCAACAGCATTCTTTCTGAAAATATGAAATTAATGCATACCATATTGAATATCGTCATTGAATTAATTGATAACTTTCATAATTTTCTGGAGATTTCACAAATCTTTCAGTTTTGAAACAGCACAATTTTTTCATAAAATATGCCGAATGACGCAGACCTTTCTTTCTTACCTCGTTTCTTTATATTTCTGATTATCAGAAAAATGAATAAATATGTTTTTTCTTTCAGCTTTCCAGGTTTTGACAGGTAAGTGCCGGCATACATTATGCTGGGTATGAGCACTGTTTTTATTAGTCGGATCTTATTTTCCAATGAACGTTTTCTTTTTCCGTTGTGGAAAGTAGTTACCTCACTTTTTTCCCTCCATTTGTTCTTGAATTTCAGTTGATTGATCTACAACATTTCCAAAGTGAAACCGTCAAGTGTATTTAAGATTAGTCACTTTAATTTCATAAAGCGTCAATTTAATTTCAAATTAGTATTTCGGATCACTCAATTGAATTCCATTTGATATTTTCTGAAATTCAATTGACAAATCTGAATAACATTTGATGTTTTCTTTAATACAATTGATCAATCTGAAACACAAGTGATGTTTTCTGAATGTCAATTGGCGATTTCTGAATTACAATTGGAAATGGTGTATTGAGACCTCCAGATATTTTACTGTCTTATTCCATGGGATTCCTTGGCAGTCTATCGTGATATTTTCTAGTTTTTCGATATGTCTTGGCGATCATCTTGTCAATCACCTTAATTTTCCATATCTTGGAATATTCTGATATAAAGTCCATATCTATATGCCTATGCAGTATGCAGTTGGCTTCTACGGCTGTCTTCATACGACAGCAATATTATATGGCTCTATCATCTGCAAATTGAGCGTTTTGGCATATCTGACATGTTTATATTCAACTGTAACGGACCTAGGACCGATCCTTGAGGCGATATTTTCTGTCGTTGATCTCATGCTATCAATGTTAACTCGGAACTTTCTATTCTATAAATTGGACTATGTGAAATTTCTGTTTCTTCATTTTGTACATATGTCCTTGGTGCCACATCTTGTCGAATTCAATTTTTTTTTGTTCGAGAACGCGATAATTATCCACAGCTAAAATCTAGAGGTTTGAAATTGGCATCAAATTTATGAATGATCAGGCTGGAAATTGGAGATTGGCGATATAGCCTGAATTGTTTGTTTGAACAGTAACCGACATCAACGGACTGAAACTTTAGTTAAAAAGTTTTGTCAAATTTTTTGAGGATCGCAAAACTAGAAGACTTAAAAATATATTTATATTTCAAAAATAGACGCAGGAGAAAATCACAAAAGATGCGATCAAATTTTCGAATGCCGTACATTTATATCAAGCAAGAGTTCTGCAATTCTTGAAGTCAATTGGTATCCGTGGTAGTAATGCAAGGCCCATATACTGTGTCACAATTATTGTTCGGATGTGAAAGGACCAAACTATCGAAGAGCCGTGCTTTCGTTCCCACATCAACAAAATGCCTCTCTTAAGTTAGAGTTCATGTTCAAAACACAATTCGTTTAGAATGTGGTTGAAAAACATGCCTGAAAACTATTGACAAATATAACTAGTTTTCTAAAATTGAATATTCCCGATAATCACAAAATATGTTTCCTTTTTCGAAGAAAATTTGTTGAGTAACTCTAATCAGCATTGGAATTTCCTTCATACGAGATAAAAAATTTGCGGTTTCAAAGAGTATTTTTCAAGTAACAGCCCTCTCGAGATTCACTTGGGTGCCAATATTTCTTGAAGTGATTTCCCCAAGAATTGTATGAAGTTTAAAGCAGTTTGAAGAATATGTAGAATATTTATGCGATGGAGAACTTTCAAGATGTATGATCCGACCAAATCTTGTGAGTAAGTTCTTCTCAATATGCAAAGATTCGGTTTTATTTATCCCAGAACGAAGCTGAGAAAGCTGCAGGTTCTTCATTATCTCCTGAATCATCCGGATAAACGCATCTAATCGGTATCATTCAGCTTTCCAATCAACACCGCAACAATAAAGAAGCCCAGGAATCCCAGGATCTCTTCACCCATCCATCTGGTAGTCCTGCAGCGACGCGGAGCTGAGCAACGATCGGAGCCCAATGTAAATCCCAATTAAAGTTGTCTGTTTTCCCCCGCTAGGCCCCATTTCACTGGGGGGCCAAGACCGTGCACGGCGACAATTGATTGATACAGCTCCGCAACGTCGATACCAGATCAGGTACGCGACAGTTGTCTTTGGTAATGAAAGGATTTGTTAATTTGCGTGATGTGTTTGTTGAGCCGATAATTCCATTGCAGTTGTTGACAGTTTAGGAATGCTGTGACATTTTTTGTGAAAGATTAAATCGTATTTATTTATCTATCTTCGACGACCTATTGCTTTTACCGGACTCTTTCGGTAATGTTCAGATATAGGTTACTAGTATACTAAGTTACTCAAAACATTTCGAGGGAAGGACCGTAACATTGAATAACAACGCAAAAAATTAATTATTTTTGTCGTAATATTATTTGCAATAATGCCTATCTATTTGTGCCCATTTATCAAATCATGTATAACGAATGTTTGATATATGTTATTTCTCTTATCTTGTATTCTATTTGATTTCGTTCCAGTTTTAAAGTTATGGCATGTGACTGAGTATTGAAAGCTGGTTCGGGGCTAGTAGACTAATGTATAAAGGGCCAGGGACGAAAGGATAAAGAGAGAACATCTTCGTGAGGCTAATATAATAGGTCCAAGAACAAGAATGACGACAATGAAAGTTGTTTCGTTTTGTTTTTAATTATTATGAGGTGACCGTAACGTTTGTGTTTAATTAAAGTGGTGGAAGATCTCCTTGTCGTTTCAATTAATAATGGGTGATGAATCGGTTTTTGGTGTCTTCTGTAATATTTCTAGTAGACTTGGCCGTACAACTTCATAGGTCTAGGGGCTAATGGCCTATAAAAAAACCATCATGTAAAAAAATTGATTTTTCTAAACGCAATCCAGGCAACCCTGTAAAAAAAGAGTTACTTATAGAATATTAGTGATGAATTTCTCCATGAGTGTATTTATTTTCGTAGTTGAAAGAAAAGCAATAAAACACTATTTATATATTTGAATCTATTGGCAATCGATTTCAGTGTGTTGCACCATCATCAGGCCAGCTGAAAATACAATTAATTCTGTAAATAATATTCTCTTACATATAAAATTTTTTAGAGGTTAGGTATGAGGTATGCTCACCGTCTTTGTAGAATAGCTGTTTTTCTAAAGGTTGTCGTGTAAAAGTATACTTATTCGGTAATAAATTCTTGTCTTTGACTAATAGTGAATCTGTAATCGACTTTTCTAATATTATATTTATTTTTTTGATTTTAATTTTCTTCGGATCGGCGAGTATGGTTTTTAAATTTGTCGGCGTCATGTAATAGGCGGGAAATTTAAATTGTCTGATGTTGCATCGATCATCCTGAATATGTTCATGTTGCAATCGAAGTCTGAGAGGTCATTTAGTAAATATTGGCTGTTTTTGTGTTTTATAATCTCGTATTGTTCGAGTAGTGTCAACTTTTTGACGTCATTTTCCTTATGTAGTATCTCTAGCTTGTCTATTGTTGTTTTATGGTTTTGTTCTTTTGAATAGTTTCCTAATGCTGAGTTTGGTCGTTTTTTTTTGATGTTCATTTAATGGTTGTTTCATAGTTCGTGTCATCATACCAATATAAAAATGGGGACAGTCTGAGCATGTTATCTTGTATATGCCACTGTGTTGGTCTTTTTCAATGTTGGATTTATTATTCAGTAAAATGTTATCTAGGGTCCTATATCGTTTGTTCACAATGCCGTAGTTGTATTTATTCAGGACTTGAATGAATTTTTGGTTGAGTTACTTATAGAATTTGATTATTTGATTCGATCAAGATATGTGATGGAGCTATGTCTTCATAATATGGGCCAGTTTAATTGACACACATTTGGCACCATTTCTGACTAATCTCTACTAAATTTATGGGAGTTAGAGAAGCAACTACAACGAATTCCAATCCTCCTCTAAAGGTATCGATGTACTATAGACTATAGATGTTTCAGAAGACTTCGATTGTGCGATCAAAAAACCTTACGTAAATTTGTACTAATCGGATCACTAGCTTCAATCAATTTGATAGTTTTTAATCGAGCAATCAAAGTTTTGTGAAACCCGCCTTATATCTTACAATTATTCCCGAAGTAAGATGATTTTAGGTGGGACCTTCGTTGGCAATCTAACTTTTTCTGAAAATTGTAGTTGGAAATGTCGAAGATGTCTTAAAACATGATGTAAACAAATTGGTTCTGGTCAAAATTACCGAACATTTTTGGGGACATTTACATACTATTTCGAAAGAACAGATGAGTCCAAAAAATTCGTCATGAAATACCTATAGGTATAGGGTTGGCTTTTGAAAACGAAACACGATTTTTGAAATATGTACTCACATTTATATTTTAATCAACTGTAGATTTGCCATCTTGAATATTTAAATCAATCAAATGTAGGTAATACTCAGTGATACACAATACACCGGACATCAAAATAAGGGTAGAAAAATTTGTCTGTAAAACTTTCCAATTTTCAATTCAGATTCACGACCATATCGCTTCACATCGTGTTATCAAAACTACAATAAATGAGTAAAAAATTCGATTGATTTACAAAACATGCTTGAATGCAAAACCAGTGTTGTTTAAAATTGAAATGTAGATATTTGTGAAATCAATGAATCAAATGAGAAAAAATTTAATGTGCTCAACTCAAGATTGAAATACCTTTCAAATGAGGTATCAATTACCCCATCTTCCCTATTTATTTGGAGCTGTAACACTAAGGGTTGAAACGATTTCAATGTGAATTTAATCTCAAAAGTTGTCTCCAAATCAAAAACCAACGTGCATTATTTCGAAATTAGTTCATTCCGATTGTTGTCCCATCTGTTTTGTTTCCGGAACACTACCCTGTATATGAGAATAAATCACTGAACCGAGTATTCATAAAAAATCGAACTAATCCTCTCAGTACCAGGTGTGTACATCAACTCAGATAAAGAAAATTCTGACAATTTAATACGTGACTTCGGATGATTCTATGATTTGTCCGATGGATTATGGCTAGATAGAAACAGACAATATGGTGGAAACAATGCTACTCTCCGCGTCCATGAAGGTCAATTACTTCGTGATCCTCGAGATGTAGAAAGCAGTTGGGGCGTAAAATGAGGGACTAACGTACAAATCCATTTCTGGAAGAGACGAGTAAACGTCCATTTTGAATGAAAGTCGTTAGGGAGTTTCACCCCAAAAATATTCGAAAAAACAAGTCCCACTTGGTGCATTCAAGCGCTGGTTCTCGACATAAATCATAGACATTTTCTGGTTTCCTCTTATGATACCGTGAAAAATGAATACACAAAGCCCCATCCTTCAAACATCCTTCCGGAAAATCCAGCTAGTCAAGGGACTGAGGTGGTGCCCTCTCCACTAGGACCGAGTTCATTTATCAGGATGTCTTCCTTTCCTCCCCCAGCACCCTGCCCCGGTTGCCGTTTGCGACAGCGTCGCTCGTTATTTATGTATTTTAACGCCGTCGTTCGGCCATTATTGACGCCTTAATGGCCGGATTTGTCCTTTCATGCACGGCGCATCGCGACGTTCACTGTTTGCAAACACTGATAAATTGTGCCGAGATTTTTTTCGCACGCAACGGATATTGTGGGATCAGAAGGGGGTAGAAGCTTCTATTCGGTTCATCTAAATATTATTCAAGAGGTTTTCTAAAATATATAGTTGTAGATATAATGTTTAGGATCATCCCTTCCTAACCTCACCCCAAAATAATATCGTGAACTGAAAAAAAGGAACGTGTATGAATTTTTTTTCAGTGTGTTATTCGGGATGACGAGAAAATCTGAAATATTATTTATAACTTTCGGTTTTAACAGAAGTGACGACCATTTTCATTTTTTTGAATGATATGCCAATATCACCTTTCGATTTCTCATAAGATTCCGAACATTACCCCACTGATATCGATATCCGGAAGATATCCCATATATTACAGCTTTTAGACGCATCAAGGATTACTGGAGAAGTTTCACAAGCAGAGCAACATCGAGTGATCTCTGAATACATTACCTGAAACTACTTGGAATTTCAAAAAACAGAACCTATAAGTTAACTGAGATAAGTTTATTTTCTTTCGTGAAAATGAACATAAAACTTTAGTATGTTATCCATTATTGATTGTATTGTTCTTTACATTATTCATTTTTATAAAAAATATTTGGGAAGTGACTACTTAGATACTAATAATTGATATTGATGTCTAAGTTTCTGAGCTGTACAGTAGTAGACTACTGCAAGAAAACTCTTCAAACAAACTGATGTCGGATTTTAGTAACTTCGCAATTATTTTTCTCCACACTCGCTAATTTTTCGAACTAGTAGGAAGCGACACCTTCTGCAATATACGGGTCTAGTGGCGGTAAAAAATTTCACTTTGGCCTGAGCACTGCCACAAAACACTTTCTCTGCTAACGCCCACCATCGTTTATTATTTTCTACATAAGTTTTTGTTTCTTCAGAAGGATTTTTTTCATTTCAAATTGCAGTTTCCACAAAATTACAGGAAACCTGAAGCGACTAGTCAAGAATGAATTTAACTTCCTCTATACAAAAGAGTTGTATTGTCCTTGAACTGTTGTGTTTCAGCCTTCTTCTACTTCAATATCTCAATTAGAACCTCGACTAATAGGAGCAAATTTCCCTGGTGCAATAATGTTCCCCCTTCGAAAGAATTTCACTCCCGACCAATGGCTCTTTAGTTGCCGCTAGACTAATTTCGTTAAGGAATCCAACATGCAAATGAAGGTCTGAATTCGTCTTAATTGGGGCGGCAATTTGCAGCTCCCTAGTACTTTACTTCATTCATGAAGTCCAGGGTTGATGAAAGGAAACTCACTAACAAATTCATATACTTAGAGTGCACGTTTCTCCTATTGATGGTAGCAGAATGGCGATTATTCTGAAATCTCATTCCGTTGAAAGATGACAGCCATTCAGTTATGGGTGATTGGATACCGTGGGAGAAAAATGTTGAATTTATAAGAATTGTTGAACATATCTTCATCTGAATTAAGTCATATTAGGCATCACTAGTTTTTTATCTATAGGTTTTTTCCCCTGGCTGTATAGTATCGTATGATACTTGTGATGATAGTATCGTATGATTTTAAAGTATCATACGAAGAATGTTATGATACCCCGTTCTTTTTTTTACCTCAGCTTAGGTACTTTTTGTTTCAACATTTATTGTATTATTTTAGCTTTCTTTTTCATAAGAATATATATATCGATAGTAAAAGTAGGTAAGTAGTAGGTAAAAGTATAAGCGAGGGGTTGGTTACCTCTTATATTTCAGGACTGGACAATATGGAACAGACAGCTCTAGCGTAAAGTTTGACATTTTTTAGGTTACACGAACATTTTACATTTTGACACAAGAGTACGAGATCTATTTGTGTTGTTTATAGTAACAATATAGTACCATTGGTTTTAACAATTTTCGACTCAGCAGCAGTGTATCGATTAATTTATTTAAATTTTTGTAGATGAAGCTCCATGAAGGGGCAGTGTTTATCGATGGTTTATCGAGTCAGTAGTTCGATCCACGACGAATTTCGTGAAGGTCGTTAAAAATCAGTTTTTGGTTCGGAAAGCATTGATGATGTGCGCGAGATAAAAATAATCTTAGGCATTAGTGAGACCACTACACATTCACCTCAATATAAATTATCCGAACAGATGTATTGGCCGTGGTCGTTGCTTGACCACAAAAATCGCCTGATTTGAACCCCCTAGATTATTTTGTGTGCATGGGCACATCTTAATAACAAAAGTTCATGAAGTTGAAATTAGAGGTATAGAGCATCTAATTGAAAAAATTTTCGTGAATTGTAATACCTTAAAGCAGAATCAAAAGCTCAGAAGAAGCCAATTCGAAAATTAAGTATGAAAATATTTTCTGAATATAACCATTTTATACATCAGGACATGAGCGAATAAATATGAATTTCAAAAAAACTATTTGAGAACAAAGGAGAGCCTTGCATCATTGGACTATACAGCTTTACTTTTTATATTCTATCTTGTACAGAAAACAATGTTTTAGAGCGCATAATTTTCGCTTGTTCTTCTTTAGAAAACATAGGTATTATGATAGAATTTGAAACAGGTAGAGATTTTTGAAATCGGAATTTACAGGGTGTTCTTTCAACCTGCAAATTTAATCAAAAATTATCATAATTTCCACCCTGTGCTTTCAAAAAAAGTGTTAAAATTATTAAAATTACAGAATCAGTTCTACACTATGAATTTTTCATCAAAATTGATGAAGCTATCAAGCAAAGATATGAATAAACGAAAAATAGGTCGGATCGGAAAAATCACCCTTTAAGGCCACCAACCTTAAAGCAAAAATTGTTTCTAAACTGTCTCAACTTGTGTAAATTTCAACTGTTGTTCAACATAATTTTTACTCACAGTAGATGCTCGAAGTGGGAAGTGGAAACTTCCAGTTTCTTTTTCAGATTTGTTAGATCACCATGAAACGTTCAAGGTGTGACAAAAATTTGAATGATTCAATTATGTTCATGTCTTTATGCATTTCGAATAAATTTTAAAAAAATCAGTAATAGGCCTATAGGGTGGTCATTTTCACATCAGCAGTCAAAATTGATTTTTCTGAGTACGGCACTGGAAATATGATATTCTGAATACTTCATCCAATAGATGCTGATAAGAGTTCCAAATACTGAAAAAATCATTAAATTCTGTTTAACGGTACCAGAAATATAGTCGACCCTATATATGGTGAGAGTATGTAAAGTTCCTCGTGGGACACCCTATATGTAGACACAAAATGTGAAAGTTTTCTAAGGGTTTCCCCTCCTAGTCTCTGAAACAAGAAACAATTCGAAAAAAGGATAACACAATGTTGATCCTCTCTGAGATACTGAAATATAAGTTCCAATCATTTTTAGTTTCACGGTCTTTATAAATTGACTATATTCTTGTAATATATTTAATTGATAGAAATCCAGATGAATTGATCTACTAAACCGGATTTGTAGATCCAACCTCAAATCAGAACATGAAGCAGTGTTATGAGAAAATTGCAATGTCAACAAGCATTAGATTCGAAACAACTCTCTCTAGGACAACACAGCTGATTATACTTGAGAATTCGAAGCGTTCGGAACATTCCAATAATCACCACGAAAACAACTCATTAACAAGCCAGGAGGACTGAAGGATGTCAACTCGAAATATCCACCAAAATTCACGTAGGGTGTAAAATGACATCCGACAAACAAACTAACTATGCCTGTCGTAATCCAATACCAATTTAATTGGCACACAAATGGCCGTCCGAAAAACAAAAGGACAGTTTTATATCCGGCTGTCACGGCCCGATATAAGGACCAACAATGGTCAAACCTCTCCAAACACGTCATGCTCGAATCCGAACAGCGCAGAACTTCACGGCATTCCGTTTTTTTCGGCGCATTGTCCCGGATGATTTGTGACATTTTAAATAAGTCCCTTTTCTATTTCGCCATGTTTCTTTTTCTTTTTCCTCTTCTTCGGGGTCTGGGCCTCCTTCTTTGGCCCAGCGCGATACTATAAATCAACGGCAGACAGCATACGTTATGCGGTCCATACTTCATTCGCAGAAAACGTAACAAAAACTGTTTTTATTATGCGGGGCCCCAGAATGATGGTCTGAAGAGACAGCCTCAGTCACAGAGGCCCGTACTGATTTCGGCCGGATTTATGCCCATCGAAAAAGCCTGACAGTTTCTTCTTTTTGTCGGTTTTGCTATTCGCCATAATGAAGGATGGAACTTTTTCATGAAGTCGTCGTCTTAGAAACCAGCGCGTTATAGGCAAAACGAGAAACTTTTCCTACCTTGCTACCCTTGGTTGACTTCGTGATAGTATATGGTGAAAAATGAGCGAAATGTACCGACACTTTGAATACTACATTTTATGGAGATTAAAAATTGGTAAATAACAATAAGAATCTGGTAGAGAAATCGATACAGATAAAATTGGCACTGTGATGGAAAGAATAGTCCGAGAATCGGTAATTTTAGGTCTAAAATTCTAATTATTTTGGAAACGGTACATTTCGCTGGTCTAATGTTGGTGTTATTTGATAGTATTACAGGTTATGAAAATTATGAATATTTTCAACGATTTCGAATTGATATGCCTAGAAAATTATATTCAATAATTTCATATAGTTATATTGATATATTTTAATCTATGATGAACACAGAAATTTTCAGTAACTTTTAGTACCTAGAAATAAAGCCCGGACTGGAACTCCATGGCATGTTCTGATGACAATAATTTGAAATTGAATATACGTATGGCCCACTTTTCTACAGTGATTCGTTTAAAGAAGGAATACCCGACCGCGAGAAGGATATAACGCATCAGGCGTCGATCGAACGATATGACTAACGCCTCATCCGTCACCTACGATCGAACGAAACGAATCAAACAGATATTTTCGCCCCCAAAAACTTATCCGTCGTGAATCTGTCTCCATTTTTTGTGCGAAATGACAGATGGAAAATTGGACGGGTGCGAAAGCTATTGAATTGATACAGTGAACCTAACCTAGATAGGCATCGAGGTCCGTCCGCTAAGCCGATTATCTAGAAATAGGGGTGAGCGTGAATCGTTCCTGGATTCGGCATATGCGACCACTTTTTATTTCGCATCATGGGATACCGGCAATGGCAATGATGGGTTTTAGGCTTATGAGGTCAGCAAGACTGTTTAATGTAACCGGTGTTGACGGGCCCTCGTATAATGTCCAATGATAATTGCAGTGGGTGAAATAAACGAACCTTACCATATACTCAGAAATATTCTGGCATGATGGCATCGTGCGAATCAACATTGTTCAAAATCGAGATATTGGCAAATTACTGTTGACGACTGTAGCCAGATAATTCATTTGGAGATGGTAGTGCAAAAACATTGATTGTAAATCATTCACAATCACCAATGAATAAGCAACCCGCATGAAGCTTATGCAGTAAAAAATACAAATATTAAAATCATCCATGAACTGAGAGTGACATTATCCAACTGAAAACAGAGATAATCTAGAAAAGTTTAAATGAGAGGTCATATAGAGTCAGACTTAAACGTTGAGACAAATTGCTTCGATGAAACTAAATAAGTAAGTTCAGCAGGAAAATAGAGTATCTCTATGAGAGAATGCAACCACTCATCCTTTGGTTTTGAGAAGTGCAGAAGAATTGAGATCTTACTTGTAAGTTGAATCAGATGAATTAACTTGAGAATTCAGGTTTATGATAAGTAGACCATACCAATTGATTGATTTTACCATTAGTAGATCATCCAGAGTGAAACACGGACAAGAGGCTGTCAACCAGTTTCATGTATATGACACTCGACTGTTGAACTATTTCCGAGAAGTTCACATCGTGTACTGCAGGACTAATTTCAAGGTTCACCCTGGAGGTTTGATGATTCATTCATCTGAAACTCGAGAACAGTAATAAGCAATGAATTATAAGAGGTAAACATTCGTGAAATAAAATGGAGTGATTAAAATACTCAGATAAGCATGAGAATATTATAAATCAGTATTCATTACCAGAGGGAAAGACAATGGAATGACACATTTCATTTATTATGAAAAGCATAAAAATAACAGTGAAATGGAATTATTGATTCAATGAAATTAGGTGACTTCGAGGAAATTTAACCCCAGGTTGAAATGAGATGTGGACACAGGCTAGTGGAGAGGAGAGCGATTAATTAATTTTAATTCAGAAATGTGAGCCATCTGACAGCTGATTCACAGAGTTAGGTTAACTTTGACGCGTTCAATCAGTCAGCTGAGTTCCGGAGACCATAGAGATGAGCTTTGGAGTGGAGATGGACTTGGAGTTTAACTGACTATGAGCGTAGAGAGGAGTGAGATCGGAGGGGTGTATCATTCAATTTTCAACAAACATCGAGATCATTATGCTGAAAAACATGTGACGACACACGTAAAGGGAAAATATAGGTGTGCTATTATACCTCAGAGATCAACTCCACAAAAAGTATACCCATGATTCAGCAACACACGGTGAGTCTTTGACTTGAACAATGTACATATGTATATATTTACAATATAAATTCTTGAGGTAAAAAAAAGCTTATTTCCGATTCAGCATTGATGAAAAGATAAGTCATTTTGAACTTTTATAATTAGCAAAAACCTTCGAAAAATTGTAGCAGAAATTTAATTCTGTGAATCTTTCGAACAAAGATGCATTCAGCAAAAGAAAGCAATTCTTTAAATTCTGATGATATAGATTTTATCGAAATGTTTTTGATACTGGGTCAACGCATTATTTGAAAATGAACATTGTTACTCGTTTTACTCTAAAAAAACTCATTTCACGAAAGAAATGGAAAAGACAATAAAATGCAACCTTCCCGATCTTTCCCATTGAATGATAAATTTGGAGAAATAAAAATACCCCAACCAAGTTTTCGGGCTCCAAAGACAACTGTGCCTGAGGAAATGCATCTTAAGAACCTCCGTGTATAAAATGTGGTATGTAATATGCAACAATGTTCTGAGATATTGCAAAGGTCTGCGAAAATGGACCTCCGAAATGGAGGTCCATTTCACTAGAATAAAAACTTGGGATCAACAAAATTTTCTTCAAGAAGCTCCTGTTAAATTTTGTTCGATATATTTCGAGAAACCCTCGTATAATAACCTGAAGCATAAAAAGTCATATGTGCTATATTGCAACAGCATGCGCTCGCGTACCTCAGATGTAATTCGGTTGTAGGGAAATTTATGAATGGGAAAACTATTTAGTTTTCTCATTTATAAATTTCGAGGTGGATATACATAAAGAAACGAATTCTGATTAATAATTATGGGTATATTGGTTACGAATCTGTTTTTCTCTATCCATAGAAGGATTAAATGAAGATACTCTCCTAGATCACGTTGATGTCCTTCAAGATCTTCTGATATATAATTTTCTTAGAAATTTTTTTTCACGAGAACTGTATGGTATCCCGTTGCACTAACCTCAGCTAGGTACTTTTTTGTTTCAATATGTATTATTTTAGCTCTTTCAATTAAACGAATATATTATATATACATAAAATTGTCTTGAATAATAATAAATATATTAGATTCGCTCATCATTGTATTGTCTTGATTTATAAAATATATTAGATCCATGATTCAGAATGAAGTGGGAAAAAAATGTAATGCTATTAACAAAATAGGATAGCACTGTAGATATCATTTATAATGATTTCAACCAAAATTGACACTCTCAAATATTCTGTCTATGAATTGAAAATCCAAAATTCGCCATGATCAAGTTTGGAACTTCAACGAGTTACGAACTGAACCCGACTGAATGCCCCAGAGCCAAATGAATAGATTATCACATCAGAGCCAGAAAGTGACATTACAAATTCATCCTTGTTATCGTCCCCACATCCCAAAAGTCCCCTGCACTTCACACCCAAAATCGTTATCTCGTCATCTATCAAAATTTAAAAGTAATTTTCACAGGGAATTAAAGAGGTGTCATCTTTCAGTCGATGTGGAGCTTTGAGCTGCGACCGCGAAATTCTAGCCGAGCCTTGGGGGCCACAACTTCAAAGAGCCGAGGGGCCCGAGGCGTCGGACCGTAATGACAGATAGAAAGAGGACCTTTTGAAGCCGCGAATCTCCTGGGGAACCCCGTCCGCTGATATCCTGGGCTTGGAGTGCGAAAGTTGTTACGCGTAGGGGGCTGAGGTGGGGTCGTGTTTGGGCGTAATGGCAACTTATTAGGAGGTGTGTTGGTGGATAAATATTTGGGTCGTTGAATTACACTTGGTGGTTTCAATTACAGACCAAGGGATCTGACATCTTAAGTTTGTTTTGTCTTCTGCCTGAAGAGAGTTTTTCGTGCTTTTGAATCTTACTACGAATTGATGCTACGGCTTAACAATTGTGTCCTTCTTCTCGATTATTTTTTTAAGAAAATTTCGTATAAGAGCACTCACTCAGCATTATCTTTCAAGTTTTCTGCAGCCAAATGACCCACCAAAACAGAGACGTTTTCAGTTTATGATATTTGTCTGTCTATAAGCTGCAGTTTACTTTGTGCAATTAAGCATGTTGACTTCACACTGTTTGAAAGAGAATGAATATGATCGCCAATCAAAAAAGTGTCTGGTTTCGCACCTACCTGGCAAATCGTCAACCAAAGTCATGCCATGCTTCCAGAGTGTAGCTATCATTCATTCCCGGGGGTATGGACTGTATCTGGTTGGTAAGGGGTGGCATCGAATGATTTTCTCAAGAGAATTTTTAGCACTTGAGGAGAATTTTTAAAGTCACTTCTTCCTATACAGAGCAGCGAGAGAATGTCCACATTGTTTTGCATGTGTGTCTCCGCGGTAGGTGCTATAGGAAACCCTTTGAATGGCGAGATATACTACTCAACGAAAACTTTGACCACTCAAAAATGACGAGATGTGTGATTACTCACATTGAGCATTATAATTAACGCGGGGCGTTAACAAAGCTGATGGTAGATTTTATACGGTATGAATAACAAAGTTATATATTTTAAGAAAAAGACAAAATGAAAAAACAAAAATATTATCTGCTTCCGTGAAGGCCATATCGAATACATTTTTGGAGCTAAGATAAACATAGACAATCAATGAATACCATCCTCAATTTATATACCCACAGTTTTTATCATTAGGAATGGACAGATTAAATCAGATTTTTTAACTGAGAGAAGATATAGACCGATTTCAGCAACATTCGGTCTCGTCAGAATACCACATTTCTCCGAGACAAAATCTTCATACGCTGATCATTGATCTTTATATGAGGACCGTTAATTTTTTTCAATACGTCTCACATCTCATTTTTCCTGTTTTTTCTACCCGTTTTCAAAGAAGTAATTCTTCCTTTTACCTTGATTGTCTTTTTTACAGTTTTAGTATGCATATTGAGCTATGTACTCTCGTTTGTCAGTCTTTCTGACAGGAATTTTAAGTATCCTTTTAATTTGATCGTTGCTTTTTTCTTTCACTCTTTGAACCTTTTCCTCTGTCTGTTAAAGTACTATTTCCGTTGTAGCTTTAATTGTCGGTTCCTCTCTGATCTGTTTATTGATAATATACCGTGGGACTAAGTGCTGTTCGATTGCTCTGTTTAGAAATTTTTTTTTATAGCTTTCTACGTTATGACAGATAGGTGCGGCATACCTTATGCTGGTTTAAGTCTTTGTCATTATTCGGATCTTATTTTTCAATGATAGTTTGCTTCCTCCGTTGAGGAGCGGGTATAAACATCAATGTAGTTGTCTTGTTCTTTTCGTATTCTCCTCCATGTGTTTGATGAATTTCAGCTCTTGAACTAGTATGTCCCCCAGATATTTCGACTGCTTAGACAAAATCTTGATAAAAAACTTCTACCTTCAAGCTTGCTAGTAATATCGTTCTGATAATACTAATCTAGACATCTGGCAACTTCGAAACAGAAGCTCAATCTTTCCAGTTTGAATGCTAAAAGGAACTGCTTACAGGTGTGAGCAGTTCTTCTTTCACTCTTCTTCCCTTTGAGATGTTAGCAGTGACAAAATCTTCAAGGACCCTCGACCTCTTTTTTCGAAAAAATAAGATATCAGGGAGCAGATCATAAAGATCTTGCTTCGATCCTGGGTTGAAGGGCGTTTCTGAGTAATGACTGTTTTAAATATTTCGCTTCATTTTCATATTCGAAAAATTATTTATGATTTATGTGATACCTACTCATAACATCATAGAAATTAATATCAATTCTAGAGATAAAGAGGAGAGTAGGTGGTAGTCAAATGGTACACCTATAATTTTCAACACAATTTTTTAGCAGATTTGTCGAAAATCATCCCGGTACCGGTATTTCAAAAATGTCATTCGTTTCAGAGATATTGAGTTTTTCGACTTCATTCTAGAAATGGGACACACTATATATAAATATATTTGCGGTTTCATTTCGAAAAAAGAGATTGAAGACTTTTTCTTATATTTCTCGAGATGCTCTCGGTGAGCATCGAACTTGGGACACCCTGTATAGGATGTGGCAGGGGAGCTTCCTAATATGGGAGTGAATGACTTAAATTTCAGTTCAATTGTTTTTCTAGTTATGAAGAGAACAGAAGAGTTAAATGTATGAAACGAAAAAAGAATGAAGCGGAAAAGCAAGCCAGACAGCTTAAAATTATCAGTATATACACAACCTTGTTTCGAAAAGATTTTCATTCATTTCACCTAATGTGCCATGTGAGCTTGAGCTTTTATTGGCCCCAAGATTCAAAATTCTAGTTAGGCCTTCCAGATGCATGCCTTGAATATTGAAATAAGCAAACATATACCCAGTTAGTCGTGAAGAGAACCTTTTTTTTCTAATTCCGTATTAATTAGTTCATTACAGTTTTAAATACAGTGTTGTAATGAACACATTAAAGCCTTATGTCTTTAGTTATATTTTTCGTTTTAAGGTTGTCAACGCTGGCACTGCCAAGATATAATACAAAACTCACGAGGATGTATAATCTGAATTTTTCATTGAATTTTGGCGGTACTTCACAAAACTTGACGGAAATAGAGAAAATATCTTCTAATTCTTGTTGCAGGAGGCAATTCGAACACTCATGCTTTCGCATTCGTGTTGGAATAAGGGCCCATTCTGCAAATCGTTTTAGAATAATCAGAAACTGCAAAATTTCAGAGTACAGGGTGGGCATATTTCGATGTTTTAGCACTACAACTTTTGAACCAGAGGAGACAAAATCTGATACCCCAATCTCGATCTCTTTTTTGGAGAAACTGACAAGAGTAGTATTCATTTTTGGCTACCTTCTTTTGTTTTCGAGTTATAAGCGAAAATTGGAAAAATGGCGATATCGAAAAAAATTTATATCTCCGCTGATACTGATGATAGAGCTCTGAAATTAAAACATTCTACAGGCACTTTTTTACGTAGAATCCAGTGGCATGCTCGTCTTTTCTGCACCATTTTCAATTACGAAGCTATGATCAAAAGTTATGTTTTTTTAAATGGAAACACTATATTTCTGTGACATTTTCTGAAAGCTTGATTTTTTCTGATTTCAAAAATATATAACATCGTGAAGTTTGTATCAGTATGAGTAGAAATTGGCATGGGCGCCCGCAGGGGGAGGCCAGGGGGGGCCGTGGCCCCCCTGAGATTTTGATCTGCTCCTTATTTTCGAGCAAAACCGAATACTGATTTCGCCTGCGCCTCATCAAATCATTATTTGGCCCCCCCTGAGAAATAATTCTGCGGGCGCCCATGGAAATTGGTCTTAAACCTATTTTCATGTGAGTCTCAATACTTTCTATGGTTTCAACTGTTGATTAGCACAGAAAAATGTAGCTTCCTTTAACAAGAGCATAGAAATGAAAAGACTACTAGAAAGAAATTGTGGTAATTATACGATACTGAACCATAGAAAGTATTGAGACTCAAACGAATATAGGTTCTTGACAAATTTCTATACTCATATTGATTTATTGATTCGAACCATACGATGTTCTATATTTTTGAAATCAGAAAAAATTAAGCTTTCAGAAAATGGCAAAGAAATTTAGTATTTCTCTTCAAAAAAACATAACTTTGTGTCATAGCTTCGTAATTAAAAATGCTGCAAAAAAGGCGAGCATCCCATTGGATTCTACGTAGAAAGTGCCTGTATAATGTTTCAATTTCAGAGCTCTATCATCAGTATTGGCGGAGTTATAAATTTTTTCCGATATCACCATTTTTCCAATTTTCGCTTATAACTCGAAAACAAAAGAAGGTAGCCAAAAATGAATACTACTCTTGTCAGTTTCTCGAAAAAGAGATCGAGATTGGGGTATCAGATTTTGTCTCCTCTGGTTCAAAAGTTGTAGTGCTAAAACATCGAAATATGGCCACCCTGTACAGGTTGAAATTTCTTTAAATCGTAGTTGCTAGAGCACACTTGAATTTTTTATTTGAAAAGTTTTGTTAAGCTTTTGCCAAAAAAAAAACCTTGATACATTTCCTGTCTTTCAGTGTGCCTCAAACCTCAAGAAGCAAGCGTCGTACTACATTACCACGTTACCCTGTCAACAGCGGCAGCGTTATGATGCAGGCCGCGTAGTAATCCGTCGCGGCGCCGCCGTCACCGACCCGCCATGCTGATTTGCATGCGACGCCGAAAGGGCGGTGAGGTAGCTACGAGGGGTGGGGGGAATCCTCGTCGGCATACACACGTAGAGAAAGTAATCGATATGTTATATTCAGATGGGTATGGTTATAGGCTCCGGGAGTAGTGGGAGGATTGTGCGTTACGCACATAACGAAGCAATTAGGGGTCGGAAAAGCGGTTTGACCGGTTTTTCCGTTTTGATTGGTTTTGTTTCGTATTCGTGCTATTTTCTTTGCGGGGAGAAAAAACCAGTCGATCAAATTTGCTTGTTTTTTTTCCTTTTACGGTGTGCAGTAGGGGAACTTTCTTATTTCAAGAATGAATAACATAAATAGAATACAGCGTGTTCCTAAATGAGTGTATCAACGGGCAACTGAATATTTGTCATAAAAAAATATTTTTTTCTCTTCCACTTTTTCCTCCGGGTCTTCTTTTCAGAGATACAGGGTGTCCAAAATTTTTTTCAGTTTTTTACTAATATCTAAGTAACCGTTTGTATAACAGAATTGAGTTTTTGTACACACATTGTTACTCATGATAGCTACTTTCTTGAAAATCACTTGGTTGCATTAAACGTGTCAGTGGCGAAGATTTTAATTTGCACAAAGGTTTTATCCTCTAACTTTTAAACCACCGAACAAGTTTGCATTTGCAGAGAAAATTCTGATGCGCCAATGTGTTTTACATAAAAAGGTAGCTCCGGTTCATTGCTCTAAAGTGAACCGTTTTCGGAAAAAATGGCATTTTGTGGTCAAAAACAATTTGCTAACACATTGTAAATTTTTTGTAATTGGAAGAATGAGTAGAGATAATTAACAAGTTTATTTATTTCATAAAAATTTGACAACTAAGTAGTTCAAACCTAAAACTCTTGTTGCCAAATTCTGTAACTATTTTTTATGTAAAACACATTGGCCCAACAGAATTTGCTGTGTAAATTTAAATTTGTCCAGTGGTGTAGAAGTTATGAGATAAAACCTTTGTGCAAATTCAATATCTCCGCCGCTATGTATATTTTATTACATTTCTCGAATATTTCGCTACAACTCAGGGAGAAAATATTTTCTGCTGAGGTTTTTTCCTAAGCTTTCATATTATATGCCGAATTGTGTGGTATCTTGTGAATAAACTTTGCTAAAACTCTTCCCATTCTGTATTTTTTGGATATGACGTTATGCTCTGTAATGAAAAATGTCCACTTTCATACCTCAAATCCCAATATTCTATTGTGCGAAGGACTTCAGGACTTGTTTTCTACATGATAATTACCAGGGGAATTTTTTTTAGATATTGACCTCCGTTTACAGGTTCTAAAAACACTGGAAATATCTTCGAAAATTAATTTTCCTATTCAATTTTGCAGAAAAAAGTCTTCAGGAAAATTGAGATACAGTCGGCACTTTTCTCAAAATAAAAAAACCCAAAAGTGGTGCGGACCACTTTTCACTATACCTTATAGAATAAAATATCGTTGGTAATCGGATCAAATGGAATAAAAACTGGTCAGCACCGCTTGTAAGTTCACATTCATTCTAAGAGCCGCTTGCCACTACACTAAATTCGGAACTTAATTGAGTCCTGAAAATGTCACAAATCAGATGCACTAAATTTTCAGGACTCAATTTAGTTTGGAATATAGAGTGTAGTAGCAAGCAACTCTGAAAAAAGTATCTGCAAGAGACTTTTTTCTGCAGAATTGAACGAAAATCCATGAAAAAATATTTTTCGAAATATTCCCAACGAAAATCATGAATGAAGGAAAATCATGAGGGGTTGGTATTTTCAATGGCTTATAATGAATTCATGAGATTGAAAGCAAGTGTAAGCACCAGCTACTCAGAGCTTTATATTACGTAGGTACAGTTTGATGACCCAGTGTCTTTTAGAATCTGCAAAAAAAGGTATCTTGAAAAAAAATATATATGAACCACTCTGCTAATTTTCATCGATGAGTCATGTCCTTGACTACTCGAATCTGCAGTTGCGTAACTCAAATTGACTATTTTTTTTTGTTACAGATATTGGTCCATAAGCTACACTCAAGAAAAAATGCGAAATTTTGGCAGCTCTTACATCAGAAAAGCATTATGGTCGTACTGAATCTTTGTCCCACTACAATATCTGTAGATCTATACAGATTTATGCAGTTGGTTATGAAACAGAAAGTTCCAGATGCTTTCAACAAGGAGGTCCTGTTGAAGTTCTTTGAAGCTCATGACCATTACACCTGAAAGCAAACAATTGAGTTATTGAGTAGTTTTATAAAAAAAAATATTAGCAAGATTTTGATCTTCGACATTAGGAGAAAACATGAAACACCATCTCTCTCGGACATGAAATGTTTTGTCGACAGGTTATCACCAAATTGTCATACATTTCGGATTCTTTCCCTGACAGCGGGTTGCAGACTGACGAATATCGCATGGTGGGTGCGAGCGCAAGCAGACACTACTGGGGTAAATATATTTAAATGTATGCAACATTAATTCAGCGCGCGGCACTCACAGCTGACTGGCTTCTGTTTGTAAACAGTAGAGAGCGTTCGGAAGCGTTTACCTTGGACAGACAGGGCAGATCTTCAATGGAATGTTTGTTGCTGGATTTGTATGCCCTGTTTTGCGCTTTGTTTTTCGAGGGCTTTGTTGCGAGTGCTCGTTTCATTGCTTGCATTCACCGAACGAAGAATGTTGCCACCGCTCCGCTACCGCTACCTAGCATAAACAGAAAGCGCTCCAAAATGCCCGCTTCTCCGGAACGTGTTGAGTTCGTAGCGTATGTGCCACCGGACGATTCCGCAACAGTTCCACAACTGTTACGTTCGGTGAATGCAAGCATTGATTCGGCTGGCGGATGATTGAGCGTTTTTGCTTGGTGTGGTCGACGCCGTACTTTTCTCATTGAATATTTTTATCATATATTCTCAACATGCGATGACAATTATCAAGATTGCAGGGATTAATGGTCCTATGTTTTTTCAGAACTAACTTCAAATAGCAAAGAAAAAATGAAAACAGGAGCTTTAGCAATCTGGCTCGAAGGTGATAACAGTAACAATGGAAGCTTCGCATCGAGTGTTATCAAAATCGAAGCCACAAATAATGTCCTTCTATAATAACCATTTTTGACCTGCTGATTGATTTCGATTCGAATAAATTTTAGTCTTGTTAATTTTTCCGTTCTCACCGTTTGCTATGGACGACCAATCAATATGTCACAATTCGTGATCAGTTAAATCTCTTGACTAGTCGAAGTATCTAGTGTGTATTCTAGGTGTATTCTATTTCAAATGAGGTTTTCTTCCTAAGCTATTTTATCATACGTTGAGTGGAATAAAAATAAGAGCTCCATACCATATAAACGATGCATTGCTGCTTTTTGTCTCTGTGTATAGCGGTGGCGGCTTTAGGGGGTGGCGAACGGGGCAATCGCTCGGGGCCTCGCTCTTGGTGGGGCCTCGCGCGCAACAACCCGAGCAAATTTTGATATTGATTTAGTTCCCTAATTATTTAAAAAGGTTTGAACATAAGGGTAAATTCGAAAAAAGTTAGTTAACCAATACATTCATTCGGAACAAAACCATCTTGTAGTTTTTGAATATTGCGCTTTGTTGGAACGTCTGAATGGGTAATTGAGGCACCAGATGACCGATCCATCAGATCAGTAGGTAGAATAGAATGCACACACAACACAATTAGGGTGAAAATTATCTAGGTACAATGTTTACTTATCCCATATGTTGGAACCTCATAAAATATTTATAGATCTGTTGACCGTTCTCTGGCGGTCCCTTTTAAATATTCGTATAATTATCTTCTTATGAATGAATTCATTCCATTGTAGAGAATTACGGAAGGAGGAGAGCGAAATCTGTTTTTTTTTTCAAATCTAGTGATTAGGGATAAGAATATTGTTTTCTGTTCTTCATTTACATTTAGAGGTCATATTCACATTTTTCGAATAAATAAAAATTTTTCTTGTCATTGAATTGAGAAATTAATTCAATTCGTTAGTTTCTCAAGCCATTATTTTCAGTGTGGCTCTTGTAAGTATAAATTTGGATACCAATTATTCAATGAATTTATCCAATACCTAATACTTCATTCAGTATATCGGATACTCAAAAATATCCAAGTTGCACAACACTACCACGAACTGCTCTGAGCTTTAGGACTTGATACAACTGGGACTTCACGCCTCAATCAAACTCATAATTAGTGGCTCCTCCCATGAAAAGTCAAATATGGTGAATTTTGCAGAGAAATTCTCGATGAAAATATCGTAAAAAACCACTGTTTCCAATAGAAATATGCATACAAGATGGTGCCATTTCTCAAGAAACTTTCTATTCTGTTCATCTGGATCATAAAAATAAAACAGTTCTCTTCAAAACCGAAAATTTCATTTCAAAATACCTACTAGTATTTGAGGACAAGGAAATTGTCATGATATGTTCCTATGTAATGATTGTATAGTTTTTTTTCGAATGTAAATATTTCCCTGAGGGCGGTCATTACCCCCCCCCCGTTGCGACGCCAGTGAATCATTGGTCGCGTTCACCGAACGAAGATTTTGTCACCGCTCCGCTACCGCTACCTAGCATAAAGTGAAAGCGCTCCCAAAATGCCCGCTTCTCTAGAACGTGTTGAGTTTGTAGCGTATGTGCCACCGGACTATTCCGCAACTGTTCCACAACTGTTACGTTCGGTGAACGCGCCCATTATCTCTTAGCTCACCGGTGCCACCGTCAACGCAATCCAGTCAAGAACAAGAGTCTGAGCTAGAGTCTATATCTTTATCCATATGACTACTGGAATGAAAAATCAGAATCTTCAAAGTGACCCATAACAATTTCTGATATTGTACTAAAAGGTCCAGTTCGGGTTGAAGTTTATTCATTTCCCGTAAATGAAAATGGACGGCGATTCAGCGAATATCATTATAAGAAAATATTAATTAACGGTAAAAAGCTCGACAGGCACTGGATGATTTATTCACAAACGAAAGATGCTGAAAGGAGTTATTTTAGACTTAAAATCATGAAAACATATTAAAGGAATTCGATGACACATGATCGGCTTCCAGCCCTTGCTATTCTATTAATAGAAAATGACGTAGCTCATTCGATCGATTATGATACTTTAATTAAAGATTTCAGTGCTAGGAAAAGTCGCAAACATGAATTTTCGATTTATCATTTCTGTATTTGTAATTTTGTCAATCTTCCAAAGTTATATTATATTTATATGTTATATTATATTATTAAATTTTAAATAAAACTCAAATTTTATATCTTTATAAAACTTCAGCATTTATTGCCAAATATGACAATAACCTATACCAAACAACCGGACTTACTTTCGCATCATATACTTTTCACGCAGGAAAAAGGGCCTCGCGAAGACTTCTCGCCCGGGGCCTCGCAATGGCTAAGGCCGCCCCTGGTGTATACAGTATAGTTACGATTGACTACTTGTGGATTTTCGTTTTTTCTTAACCCCTATTTTCTTCTTCTAACTATCTCTATCTTGTGATAACGTCAGCCCGTTCGGTAAACCCTAAGCTCCTTCTCGCTATACAATTCGCATACCACATACCCTGGGGCTATATTTCCCTGTCTGTTTTATTATTATTTATTAAAATCAACCAAGATCGAAATTTATAAGACTCAAAAAATCACAAGAAAAACACATGCGGTGGTTAGCATGTCTCATGAACTGAAATCTAGCAATGACAACCTGTCCATATTGTGGATAAAATGGAAGCCGATTCCGAGAATGGAAAACACAATTCGAAACGAAATCTTCTCTCGCCGTATGATAAAAATTTTCACGATACAATTTGAACTCGTGCCCACGAAGACGTTGGCTGGTGTTGAAATCATAAAGATGAGAGAAATTCACTCCAAACATTCCTCTTAGCCCTCTGTATGTTAATATGAAATCTCCTCGAAAGCGTCTATCTACAAAGCGAGGTAGGTTTTTCATACGGAGCCGATCGTCATAACTAGGTAACCAAAAGCCATCCTATTAGTACGCCTTTGTATATTCTCCAAAGAAAGTCCTGTCACCCAACCAATCTTGAGTCTCAAACTGGACCAACGTACTCAATTATTGCTCAAATGTTACATAGAGAGAGCGACAGGTATAACACTTTCCAAATACCCTTTCTAGGAGATAATGCATTCTAGAACCCTCACTGAATATTTTGAAAAAAAAAAAAATTAAGTAAAGTTTGGTACACGTATGAATGTTGTCAGACAAACTCAGATTCTCAGTTACGACGAAATATTGACATGAAAACTGTGCGCACGATTTTGTTCTACAAGATGTGGAATTATAGAAAATGACGTTGTCCTAGTACTACTTCAGCTCCAAGCGCTCATTGAATTTATCATAGATGAGCAGAGTTCGTGTATAAATTCTAACAGAAAATGGATAGAGTAGGGAGAATGTTGAAAGCACGACAATTCCATCTAGAGTTATTCACATTTCTAGAAAAAACATCATCGATCATTTTCTCTCTGCAAAAAACCGACTACTTCTCAGGTTCAGAGCCCCACGAAATGGCGTTATCGTCGAAAAAGATCAGTTTATCGCAATATTCCTTATTTCGTGTTCCATATCAAAAGTATAATATTTCTCGTAGTATCATTGTTCCATAAAGTACTCCTTCACAAATTCGAGAAATACGCCCGAGATTAAGATCTTTTACGTGACGAAATATCTGGCAATAAGTTAAATATAATTTAATGCCTTTCTATCGGTGACACGCCTCGGTCACGCTATAAATATTTTATTTGTTCTTGTGAAGAAATCAAACGTTTTACTGTTCCGGCCACTTTCGTGTTCGAGAATGAAATATTTGATTCCACTATTGAGGTCTTGGAAAAGAATTGAAGCCCGTCGAAGTAATCAGTATATATTGGGAGTTTATTCTTGAGTTATATAGATTTAGGTATTATTCAATTTTGGTTGGTTTGTATGCAATAACTTTGATAGTAGTCTGCAGTATTCACTACAAGATGTAAATACGCGATGGAAAGAATTTATACTTCCTCCTGTTATATTTTTAATGTTGTTCACCAAGAAAGCTTATATGGATAATGAATAGAACAAAAATATTTCTTTCAATGACAAGATACAAGAAGAATGCAAGAAGGGGCTTGATATTTTGCTAACACTGAAACAATTCAATCAGAAATATTCAGTACCTACAACTGCAAAACGTGTGGAATACCAACAAAAATTATGAAAAGGTGCTAAAAGATGATGAAAGTTAATCATTCCTTTAATGTAATAATACTTAACAAGTTCAAGTTCAAGTTTTTTTGCAGATCATCCCAATTATAAAAAGGAGATGAGGAAGTATTTGATACGTATTGTCCAGTATGTGTGTTGCCTACTATTTTAACACGTTCGCTGCCGTCGGCTCCGATCGGAGCCAGCTACCTCTCCAGGGAATGCGCCGCCGACTCCGATCGGAGTCCGTGGTCTCTTTGTATTCAAAGCTTCAGTGATTCTTCGGCGTTTGCGATAGATATTTTCATTTTGTGTCGGCGTATATTATAGACCACGTTCCAAAATATTTCCACGTGGTTTCAAAAAAAAGTTTAAAGAAGTGTGTTTTCAAGAGAAAAATTAGAAAAAAGCAATGAAATCATACAATTTCCAAAACAATCGAAAAATGTGAAAAAAAAGGAAACACTGGACGTGTAAAAAAAAAGAGGGTGTCGATATTGCAGCCTGAATGTATTGTGCAGAAAACAAACAACATTCGAATGCAAGGCATGTCCAGATAACCCAGAATTAGGTGTTTCATGCTTTGATGATTATCATAAAATGTTGTAAATAAAGAAAACACTATTTTTTATTACTTTTCTTCTATTTTTTCACATTATTGCACCTGATTCCAATCGGAGCCGCTGGCTCCTATGATGAAAATCACTCGTATATGCCGGTGGCTCCTGTCGGAGCCACTTTTTTTTTATGTTGTTTTCAAGTTCATGTTCAATATACAACTTCAATTATATTCAAAAATACTTATTTTTAACCTTTCTGTAGTTTACACAAAAAAAATTTGGTTCGGCCACTAGCAACATCTATAGTATTTCAGCCGGCAGCGAACGTGTTAAGATCTAATACTATAGTATAATATAGTATAAGATAGAACAAGGTTGTACCTACAGATTAGATCTGTGAAAATTGATCTACAATTTATGAATTCACAAATACAATAATAATCGAACTAATACAACAAGATCATAGGACGTACTTTTGTCATCATAAAGTCAAAATGTTGATGTCATGGGTTCAGAAGGTGGGACAAGAAAAACTTCATCTACTAAATCACGAAAATCCCGTTAACTATGTCGTTATCCATAGAACCCTTCTATGAAAATATAATGGTGATATAATTCCTTGATTGGTGGACATTTGTTCCATTCATAGGCCATTTTCATAAAAACCACGTGTTTGCGTGTAGGATGTTTTCTTGATGTTAAAGATATTACAAACGATCAATCATCATTATCGTCAAGTTGTTTTTAGTAAGACGCAGTCGCTTACATGACTGATGCCATTATTATTTGGCGTTTCAATCACATTCAGGACGAGTGGCTGGACCGGCTTAGAAGAAAGCAAGATTTCGTTTCCTCTGATATCCTAGATAATGAGATATCTCTACCTGAACATACCAGTAATATGTTCGTTCTGTTCTTCCTTATTTTTTTTATAATCGCTGGTAGATCTTGTGTCCTGTCGAGGCTTCTTACTTTAACTTGATACCCAAATTTTCACCGAGGTGATTTTGTAGATGGTGTATTGTATGTGGAATATTTATGAAACTCATGTTTTGAATGCGAATGGCTGCATTTTCGATTAAAGGTTAACAGATTGGATTCATAGCAGAACTGATACGAGCCACCTCTTTGAACGCCAAAATGCATGCATAAAAGACGGTCATAAGACCATTAGAGGAGTATTAGCACAAAGTTGGTGGCAGAGGGGCGAAGCTAACAACTTCAATTATGCCCTAGGAGATAGGTGGTCCGGAATGGTATCCATATATATGCACCCACAAACGACAAGAGATGGGGGAACCTGCTCGGGAGAATGGTTCCGTTGACGCGTCAAAGGATCTGCGTATAACGACTCGAAACGATATTATCTCACATTATCACCCCCACAACCACCAAAGCTACGTCGAATGTACGACAGTTTGAATACGGTGATCACTAAGTTTAAGTGTGGATTCCACCATTCCTTCGAAGCTTTAAGCTTGTTACCCCAAGATATAGTTCAGTGTTCTTGGATTAATTTCAGGGAGAAATTCTTTTGAAATTGAAAGCAGAAGGAGACAACAAAGTTTTCCTCTCAATGGTTACACTTCTTGAGAGAATTTATAATAGTTATTTATGATACAAGTGCAGAAGGCATTGATATTCTTACACGAGTTCAAAATTCAAAAACGAGCCACGAAGTGGCGAGTTTTTGAATGAACGAGTGTTTGAATGAGCCTTCTGTATGAGTATCATACATTATTTTCTCTATTTCGCTGAATTTTTATAGAAATCAATGAATTATTGCCGTGAATATCGTTTAGTGATATTTGCACCGAAAAATATTGATTAGCAGAACTGTTTTCTATCTCATAAAATTTGACAGATGTTGAATAAATCCGTGACAGGTGGCCAACAAGCCATGAATAAATATTAATGAAAACAATGTTAGAATGAAATATTCTAACATTGTTTTGTTCTACAAGATATGGCGGAATGAACGTATTTGACACATAATAAGAGAAAAATATTTCTTAGGCCGATTTTCGATTTTCACCTTGAAATATAAACTTAACCAAGATTCTAGTCGCAAGGGTTCAGTAAAAGAATGTATAACGCTCCTACATAATTCTAAAAACGATTGTCCCTTTTTAGACACATTTGTAAATACCAACTTGTAAAAAAGGGAGTTATGTGGGACTACCATACTCTAACGGCCAATGTCAATAACCGATCCATCCACCGCAGAGGCCGATAGATAAGTTTGTGCATTGAAACATATCTATCATGGGCAGTATCTATCTATCGATCGTTTCGGTGGATGGATCGATTATCGAAAACGGGCTTAAGAACTTTAGAACGAATGTCGTTTGCCCGATCAGATGATGTACTACATATAATACTAGGTATTTTAGCCCTAGAAAAATTACACACTTTCTATGTCTTGGATAGAAACTGTTGGGTCTTTTCTTTTGTGAATCAGAATTTGCATTAAATCAGATGTAAATCAATGTTTTTACAGACTTTCTGTTATCATTGCCTATACCTTCAGCACACAACGTAATGAATACTACTGAAATGTTCGTAGATCTGAAGAAATCGTCAAAAACACTCGAGTAGGATAGCTGAATAGTTAAGTGAAATTAAATGAAATAACTTTGTATTCACCATTGCATGGGGACTATGGTATTACTTCACTATTGGGATAGACTATTCATCTAAGATGAAGCTAAATATAGTTCAATCAAACTGTATTCTGTTTTTCGAGTGTTTTCAAGATTCACGGCCTTTCGACACATTGGTTAGAAGAAAAATTAATAATAAAAACTGAAAAAGTTTTTGAAATTCTTTTTCCATCAAATGGGTGAATTTTAAAGAAAAGTTTCATGAATAAAAAATTTAGAGGACCATTTACATTCCATCTCATAGAGTTGACAACGTACAACTGGAAATGAAAAATGTTAGGTGGCGCCAAATTATTCAATAAGGGTAATTGTGTATAATGGTTCTTCAAAATAATAATCAAATTAGAAATTGTTGCATAAAATGTCCTATAAACAATAAAATGTATTATTCGATAATTTCTCATCAATTTTTCTCCTGAATGAGGTTAAGGTCAAAAATTGATGAGATATTATCGAAGAATGAATTTTCCGGTAAATTCCTTATTTGAGAAGGAAGCTTTATCTGCTCTGTTGCCTATTATATTATTAGTTATATTGTCAACGAACGAGTAGTTCTTTTCCATTTTTCTTCTCTAACTTACTATTTGTTTAGGAGCTGCAGCATTACAAGTATTTTCAAGGTGTTTTATAATTGCTAAGTATATTTATATTTTTATTTAATTGGCTCTTGATACTTCGTATTTGGATAATAATTTTGATAATTTTTCGTCAAAGCATTTAATTAATACCATATATCATTTGAAGTATTTGCAGCTTCTCCACATCGTGAGACAAATATATTTCCTAATATTCTGTCAATGGAGCTCAATTTGTAGTAAATCGTTTCCTTTTTCCCCCATATATGTGTTTTCTTATTTCAAGGTTGATGAACATTTATGCGTTTTGTGTTTCTGTCGTTTTCTCAAATTATTATTCGATGTTCATTTTTCTTTTTCTTAATGAGATAGAAGAACCTTCTACAATTATTTATCTAATACAAATGTCACAGCAAGCAATTTCTTATTCTGTCTCAAATTCAAATCATAAGATGATGACTATTATCTAGAAGCATTACGAGATTTGTTTCATAACCATAATATGTGCCTTTCCTTTGCAGTACATCGTCAAAGGTGGAGTGGGCCCTCAAATGTTAAGAGGTGGAATGAACAGAAATTAGTTTTTGTGTCTTGTGAAGGAGAACTAAAATCGGTTTCAAGGCAGGTAGAAATAACATCTGAATCGAAGTAATCTTTTAAATCTACACCCGGAAACCCTTCTCGTATATTCAATTCGATGTTGTCGCCAGCCTGGATATCAGAGGCGGAAATCCCTCAAAGCCAACGTGGTTCGAAGTTCTCACCTCCAGATTTTTCTTTATCATTAATATGCCGAGTTAATACAGCAACTTTCAGACCTCCGCCGGTCTGCGAGCCGGAACGACACAAGCAATTTAAAGTTTTTCGTTCCAATATGGCCAAGCGACGCTGTTTATCTTTTACAAAGGAGACCCAGGCGTCGGAGGGGGCAGGAAGGGGTTTTTCCATCCAACGTCTCGGGATAAATCAAAGGCGACTCGGTGAAAATCACAACCAACACGAGGCGAATAACTCAAACAAGAAATGAAGGAAGAATTAATGAAACGTCACATGATTTCAATATCAAAGGGATTTTAATCGAGATGAGGGGCGGGCATGCGTGAAAATTGTCATAAGAAAACGTCTTCGGGAGGCAAACTTATCGGCAGGGGTTGTGTACCGTCGCTATCGAAAATTTTGATTCAATCCCTATCAAACTTTTTGCCATTTCTCGTTCAAAACTCCGTGTCCCGTTTCGAATTCTATGGTGCAGCATTTCTGTAGTCTTGAGTAGGTTGATGACATGAACAACAACAGTACAACGACTTCCCTTTTTTTAATATTTGACATATCATGAGAATGATTTCAAGTAAACTTCTTTTTATACGATCATGTCCGAAAATGCATTCAAACCTTTAGTTTCAATTTCAGCATGAGAAAAAAAACCATATTTCTCTTTTGAAAGTCCTGAATTTATTGGTTTATTCTCTTTTTTTGTGTTGCAAACTAGTTTTTCATTGAAAATTCTGCATCTGCAATTCTTAACCAATCAAAACGTGTATCTTGACAGATTACTAGCGCAACGGATGAATTTCAGTGGGAATTTTTTTCTTGTGGGTACCCAACCCCAATTTTTATGACGTTTATAACGACAGAATCTTGTTATGACAATCTTTCTATTCTATGTTTTGCAAGTACTTGATGAAGGCGAAAGTTCACGTGATTGGAAATCGAAAAATAAATTTTATTTATTCTAACACATTTTTATGTGGAATTTCCTTACCGAATACCACACGAGGTCAAATTAATTTTTTTACTTCTAGTGGTATTACTAGTGCAAATTCATTATTTTCAGATGCAAATGAATAATTATCAAGATAAAATAATCAATATGATGAATGATTCAGCCTTTTGTTAGTACTCAATCTGGGCCTCATCAATCAATTATTCGAAATAATTCATTTCATATGTCAAGAATTGACAGATGGCACATCTTTGCACTCATAATACTGTGTACAACGAAAATATGAAAAAAAAACTAGTTTTTTAGTACTCAAATTATGCCGTTAGAACGTATTTCATTCATCAAAAATGAAACGAATTCTATAAATTCAAATTATATTCAAACGCCAGCATGTTTCCATGTTCCATTGACACCCTACAACGGCTGGCTTGTGTTGGTATCACAGAAACTATGTGAACAACTCCCACAGCAGTGCTAGAGGTATATCTATATGAGCAAATGTGGCCTGCTGGAAGCCATGAAAACATTTCTCAACAAAAATTTCCTACAGGTAAATTGGGTTGAACATATGAGGAAACCGAATCAACTACTCATAGATTCAAACCAAAATCATCGGATATGATGCCAATTATATAACATGATTTCGAATTATTATTATTATTATTAATAATAAACACCAATCGAAACAGTCATTTGTAACCGTCCCAATGCAATAAACCTGGATAATCGTGTTGACAAAAAAGAGCATCCATATGATGCACTGATGGATCAAAACCATGAAGGGCATTGGGTACATGGAACCAAATTAAGAATAACTAACTCAGACCGTTTGGATATTTACATCCTTTAATTAATCGGATATTCCATAGACGGTAGCCACTCCGTTTAAAGGAGGTTTTAACTGTTAAAAGGACCTTTAAATTTTGATAGACATTGCTGCAAATTACGATAAGACTCTCAGAAATGAACCCTCTGTTTTACAGGTAGGGACATAGCTGTCTTCACTTGCGCCGAGGGATGTTTTCAAAGAAATCTCGAAGTCACGCTGAGATCTCTGGAATCATACAGCCAGGAGTCTCGGCTGATATGGGATAGCCGTAATATCATAAAGCAACTGGCTATAGGCAAAGTGGCTATTTTGTGGGTTCTAGGTTACAGTGGTATCGAAGGAAATAAGAAATCCGATGAACTCGCGAGGAGAACATCAAGGCCTGCTGGACCTGAAACTTTCTGTGAGCTGAAAAAAAGTCCAATAGAAGAAAGCGGAGAATGAAACAACTGGAGGAATAATTGTGAACGAGATATTCTTGATAATGGAATATTTGTTGGTACATTATTTGGGCTATTTTCATTATTTATACTGTTGGAATTTACCGACGTTTCGGCAAGCATTCGCCTGCCGTCATCAGGGTGTTGTTGGTCCTGAGAAGGACCGGTCTTTGCCAAACTTGTTCTGTTTGGACTTTTGCGCTCCATACTATCCAACTGAGTTGTGGGAATGCAAACGCGAGCTGTCAGAGGTGCAAACTCCGAAACTCAACCCACTCTGACTAACAGTCTACTGAAGTAGGAAATTCTCATTTAACTCGAGTTGTTCTGACATTTGGACATTTATGTCAGAACAACTCGAGTTAAATGAGAATTTCCTACTTCAGTAGACTGTTAGTCAGAGTGGGTTGAGTTTCGGAGTTTGCACCTCTGACAGCTCGCGTTTGCATTCCCACA
Source organism: Hippodamia convergens (assembly GCA_038502775.1). Classification (NCBI taxonomy): domain Eukaryota; kingdom Metazoa; phylum Arthropoda; class Insecta; order Coleoptera; family Coccinellidae; genus Hippodamia; species Hippodamia convergens. Next base: position 13,334,709 of record CM076610.1, on the reverse strand, counting down.
ACTCAGTTGGATAGTATGGAGCGCAAAAGTCCAAACGGAACAAGTTTGGCAAAGACCGGTCCTTCTCAGGACCAACAACACCCTGATGACGGCAGGCGAATGCTTGCCGAAACGTCGCTAAATTCCAACAGTATAAATAATGGAAATAGCCCAAATAATGTACCAACAACTGGAGGAATACTTGCTCAGGCAAAGAAATATGCGGTATTCTCACCGACCCACACTAAAAGATTTACCTATAAGGCTGCCAAGAGCTGAAGATCTGCTGACTTCACACAATAGAAATGAAAATATCTATTGTTCTGCATAGAAAAGGCAGCAGATGAAATTTGCAGGCTATGAGGGTCAAAAGAAGAAACGACTAAACATATGTGGTGCAAGTGTCTAGAGCAGGCTGAACTAAGACCCATTCACAGTCGGTCCTGGATCCTCACGAGTTAATAGCGATGTCGTTGGATTTATCAACACCATTGAATGCTTTCTTGGGCTTTGAATGGAATGAACATTGGGTGCAGAACAAAAATCCTCGTGGTCGAAGTTCCTGGGAGGCTATACCTAACGAACCCCATTCAAATAAACAATAATAATAACAATGAGCAGTTGAAAAAAACATAGAAGGAAATGGCGGTAGGCACGAAAAGTCTGTGTCCCACGCTACATTCAGAATTATCTGAAAATTACGAGTTGATATGTAGGCTTGCGTTTCTTTGTTCAGTGATCCGCAAAGACGATGAAATAGGACACACAGCAAGAATATTTTAAGGTTCTGTCTGGCTGAGAAACCAGCGTCTTCTTTATTCTCCACTATATCGCCAAAATTCGTTAAGAACGAAATTGAGTTTTCTGGACCCGACCATAGAACCTGTCTTCCAGACCCAATTTATTACTAATTCCGGCATAACAGATGACCGTTTAGTTTAATGAAGATATCCAAGATCCATCCCGAAGCGGAGAGATATATGTGTATCTCAACCACACACAAATCTCTTTCAGCGTATGGGATCCCCTCTCCCGGCTCCCCGCGCGTCGCATCTTTATGTAAATTTATTACCCCAAATTGAATTATAAATTTGAATAACAATAACACCGAATGACGAATATCGCCGAGTTTAGGGTTTCACGGCTTGCTAAAAATTAAGTGTATTGGAGCGCCCTCTGTCTACCCCCTTCAACCGCTTCACAGGGTCTGCGGGGACTTCGTTCATTGTGCCGTGATTATTGGAATAATAACTTTTGATTTCTCAATCCTGTCGCTTGAATGCTGTCAATTGCTCTATTGTAATATCTCAATATGATGCTCTAAGAGGACTGTTAAGGTTTCCATAATTTAAAATAAATATGTACAATTTATGTCTGTGAAAGATTTCATGACGTTTTTATACATTTTGATATAGTTTATAAGGTCCATCAGACATTTGGTCTTGCGATTCGCCTCACTCTCAGATCCCACTGATAATAATCACAATGTTGAGATAAAGTATGGAACCAAGTAAATATCTTTTGAACGAAAAGGACAATATTTATGAAATTTGGCAGGTAAGTACAATGGAGAAAAATGCATCTGATGTACAATTTTTTGTTGATAATATACTTCCGGTTGAACCGCAAATACCCTCAACTTTTCCAATTTATATGAGACCTCCTGCATATATTTGAAGATGTTGGAAGAGCTTGGGATTTCCAATTCGTACATAATGGATTTAGTGTGACAAAGATTTGATACACGAATTGGAAATCCTGTATACAGATGTATACAGGAAGAATTATCGCACGTCAATCAACTTCTTTTGAGTTTTTGCACGTAACCGTAAACAAACGTTGGGATAAACAAGGAGAGAATTCATGGAGTGGCCTGCTTGTACTCCGGATCTTAGCTAGTTAAATTTTTTTCTTTGGGGTTTTCTAAAATCACGTGTTTACCTTAGATGCCCAACATGCTTGCAGGAAGTGAGGCAAATACCTAATTATTGATGAATGTGAACTAATACGTGGAGAGGTCTTGGAAAGAGTGACTCAGAACTTTGTTAATAGGATGGCACATTGTCAAGAGGGAGGAAATTTTGAACATTTGATTTAATCATGTTGAAAACATTATTAATTCTCATCAATCCGCAGTAAATAAATTAGTTAATTCTGGTTTTGATAGATTTTTTATACTAAACCCAATATGTGCATTCGAAATCCAAGCTCTTTGAACAAAGGAGGTCCAATATAAATTAAAAAAGTTAAGGTTATTTCTTGTTCAACCGGAAGTATATTGTCAAAAAAAAATGTACATCAGATGCAATTTGCGCCATTGCACTCACCTGCAATTTCTTAAATTTAGGCATTTTCATTCAAATTTATTGAGTTGTCGATGAAGAATTTAGAAACCAAGTGTTCAAATTTGAGTGTGAAGAATCAGTTTATTCAAGAAGAACATACCTATAAGGCCAATGTATTTCAAAGTAATGATAATAATAATAATAAAGGTTTTTATTCCAAGAAACATACCCAACATTATATTAGGAAAAAAAAATTGGCGAGATTCAGACTTCAGAGCAACAAACTATTCACGGTTCGATCTAATCTAAGATTCATTCAGAACACAATGAAGAAAATTCAGGAACTCCACCAATTTTTAAAAAGAAATTAAAAAAAAACATATTTTCAAGTGAGATCGACCAAACAAAAAGAAAAAAGAAACTGAACCTTCTACTAGGTACAATTCTTAGCCGCCTAATCAACTAATATTTCTGATGCTTGATGGTAGACTGTTTATATAGAAGCAATATTATTCGAAAATGATCTTACCATTGTTCTGTGTATAGGTGGAGTGTGAGTGCCCTTGAACCTTACATTCAAATTGTGCACATCAGAACGATACGTTATTCTATGGTACAGATGAGGAGGTATCCAGATGTCTTGGCCTCGAGAATTTTCTGCTAAAGCACAGCAGAATGTAAGATTCTGCAATTCTCCATGTTCAGCCAATTAGCTAATCGGAGGGTATGATTTGATTTTTCGATTTTTCTTATACCGAAGATTAATCGAAGACAAACAAGAATTCTGAACCTTATGCAGCCGAAGCTTATCACTGAAAGTTAAACATGGTCCAAATAAAATATCGTAGGAGTTCAGGTGAAACAGAACCAGGGACTCACAGAGAGTGATTTTGATCTTACTATACTCAAAATTTCACGTTGTTCATAAATCAATCTCAATTTGCGATTTTTGTGATTCTCAAATTCATTATGCGTTTTGGGGCGAGTAGAAATATTAACATCAGAAAATCTCAAGTCAAAATCCGTATTTCATATCTAGAGTCGGGAAGTTATTTCGTTTTTGAAACTTTTTTTCCTGTGATGATCTCAACAATGAATACAGATACTGTCTTTCTAATCTTCACGTTCCCTTCCCAAAACGTCACAGTCTCTGAAGCTATGAAATCACAAATGAAATTACTCAGATCTTCCCTTTCCAATCACTACCGTGACTTCTTTCAGCGGTTTCCCAGCGACTCCTTCTCCCGATCTATCAGCATTCGTTGGAGCTCATACAACCAGCCATATCGACGCTTGTAACTTGGAATCAGTGTCGCTATAGAAACGACGCAAGCGTCGTTTTCCTGGCACGTGCAGACGTATTCTGTTAGCAAAGTTGAACGTCGATTTTTGATATACGCCATCTTATTGCTTCATCTGAAGATGATGTATGAATTTCAACTGTTTGAGAATCAGGGATTCAATTGTCTAGATTTTTAGGAAAAGTTCAGATCACTTTTAAATTGTGGATAGAATGACATATACCTAGATAACTAACCTCTGAAACACATCAACCCAAGAGTAAACGATTTGATATTTGAATGAATGATTATGAAATTGCCTTTTCTTTCAATAAATATAATATCTATTAGGTATAATAATATCTATCCTTCCCTATTAATGTTTACTTTGTTTACACACAACTGTCAATTAAATCTGACATTTCTGCATCTCTACTCTGATGCGTAAAGGTTTACGTTTTTCACCGTGAAGAAAAGAACTCTCTCTAATTATGTGTAAACCCCGTTCATTCTGCCACATCTTCGAAAACAAAATAGTACGAGAATATCTCATTCTTGCACAGTTTTCATGGTATTTATTGATTAGATGTTGGCCTCCTGCCATGGATTTTTTTATTATCTGTCAAATTTATGAGAGAGAAAACAGTTCTGCCAATAAATATTTTTCAGCGTAAAAATGACTAAACGATATATTTGGGAATATTCCAATAATTTCAATGAAATTTCAATAGTATATAATATAATCACGTTCATTTAAAAACACAGACTATTCTCATTTATGTCATCATGTTTTTAGATAAATGAAGAAAGGTCAACCTCGAATTAATAAAACAAAAAACTGTAAATGCAAACATAAATGTTTCGTGATGAATATCCACATGCATGCAGTAAAATCATTAATTTTTATTCGTGATTTCTTTGAGTTTACTAAGAAAATGGCCAATGCCCCAAAAGTTATATAATAATATTTGAGTGTGTTGAACTGGAAAATGGTACAATGAAATATTTGCATGAATTAGTTTTTGACTTAAATTCACCGTCAAGTCATTCTGACGAATGACGATGACAACTTAATTCTTATGGATTCGATCAGAAATTCAATAAAATATTCTGATTTGTACTGTGGCATGAAAATGGGAAAACGCTTGAAATATTCTCTGGTGGACGTCTTCAAAATTTACCTCCCCAGGGTCATCCTCGTGAATTCATTCAGGTCGCATAAGTAGTTTTTAACGAAGGGCAGTCCACGAGCAGGACCATGGAGCAGGGAAAGTGAATATCAAATGGCAAAGAAGGGTTATGCCGAGACCGTGTTAGGTAAGGTTAGGTCCGATCTCTGTGTGCTCATGTAAAATGCATAAGACGCAGGCAACGAGGCACGAGCTCTGCATGTGAATTATATCTAAACATAGGCGAGAGCGGAGGTTCGATCCTGTGACCGGTGCAACGGAAGCGCTAACGAGATATGAAGAAGCCGGATCAGAAGGGATCATCCTTGAGGCAGGTTGATGTGAAAAATTGCACACGTTTATCGATTTGATTATACTGCAGTGTCTCTCGTCGAATTTGCTGCGAACGGTGAGTTACGGAATATGGAATGATGGACGTTTTGGGGAGCAAATGACAACGACGATAGGTAATTCTTTGTTGACTACTAATAATAAGTTTCATTTTTCTCGAATTCGAAACAGTACGAGGTTTTCTTCGGTGTTTCAATTTTTGAATCAGAACGATCATTCCGTTATTCATTGAGACTTACTTCCATCTTCTCGTTATCTGAGTGTGTAGGAATTTAATCTATCAGAGAATGATGAGCTCAACAAATTATGACGAAGTAGAACCATCATTTCAAGTATGTGATCATTTTAAAGTTATAATTCGTGAGACTTTGGGGAATTTGGGGAATAGTTCTTCGCTTTTTGAGCATTCATGCTTCGATGAACATTTTTAATCTTTAACCATTGCTAGAAAGGATTTAAAATCAAGATCTCAGAATGTTCAGTTCTTAGAGCCTGGAAATAAAATCAAGGTGTGTCAAATTTCTGGAGAAAGTCTTTTCGCATCAGAGAGTCTCCATATAGAAATGAGGCATTCTTATCATAACGCAAACAAGACAATTTATAGATAGACGATGTTGATTTCCAAGTAAATAGTAAATAGGCAAACGAACCCAAAGCTAAAAATCACTGGTGCGAGTTTATCGTTGCGTTGTTTATCGCAGTTTCGTTACACACTATAAAAGCTTGTTCATGAATTCCTAATTGCTATCTCTGAAAGTTAAGAAATTTGAATTTTTTCAGGAACTTCCAGGAACTGACCAGAACTGCAGGTGTATATGGTTTCAACAGGATCAACAGGTCATAACGTCTTGAAATGTTTAGTATTGTAATATTGATTTCCAAAAAGAGGTGACCTGTCTAAAAATAAAATGAAAATTTGCAGGTTTTTGGGATGAAAATCTAAATCAATCTTCAAGTAGACTCGATATGTTCAATTGAACTTATGTAAGGCAGTATTTTATGAGTATATTAAAAGTTACCATACACAATGTCGATTTCTTGAATTTGAAAAGAAACCAAACAGATTACTTCAACTAGCATTTTCAATAAAGCTTCATTCTTCAATGAATAAAATTATTCTTGTGATTCCTGTGATCCAATAATTCACTATTCAATTCCCACCTACGTAAAGGATTCCTACTCATCATCTGTTATAGTTTCTGAGACCGTGGAAAGGGATTACAAACACTAAGTAGCTCATATAGTTAATCAAAATAATCAAAATAAAAATAAGTTACAATAGATTAATTTGACGTATTTCAACTAGTCAATCAGATTGAAGATTTGAATCAATTACTTCAATCAGCTGAGCTGCGCTCTCAGTTAATCAGAATGTGATGAATGTATACTTATGTGCTCAGGTATTCTACCTACTGAATTGTTGGTAAAACACTAGAGTAAGATTAGCTTATTCATTAACTTATTCATTAATGAATAATTTTTGGAAGAAACGATCTCTAAAATTTACGATTTGTACCTTGATGTCTGTCTTCCTTTTTGAATCAATTTGTTTAAATCAGAGGATATTGACGCATTTAAAAGTTCTGATGTCAGATATTCAAGAGCTAATTATATTTTTTCCTTATTATAAACGTCTGTAACTTGAAGGGAAAAGGGTGTTGAAAAAAAGTTAAAGAAGAGCCTCCAACTTGTAATTGGAATTTCGTGTTAGAACAAGGCTTTTATTGCGGAAATCATTTCATTCCATGAAATACTTCACGAGATTATTCGAAAAACATTTTTTATGGATTTTTAACAGTATATTCTCAACCGAGATGAATTGGAAAATATGATGAAGACAGTCAAATCAAAAACTCACCCTGTATTTTTTTTCTATTCGAAGGGTGAACCATTCTTCAAATATTGAAAATTTCGTAGATTTGCACATATTTTAAGAAACTTCATGACCATTTTCCAAATGTTTATGAATCTGTGATCTTGAATAAATGTCAGTTTTTGCTAAAAAATCACCCACTGTAATCTATCATTTCAGAAACACCCTTCGTAATGGTTGTATTTGAAACTTTGATATCGGGTGATTTCTTGCTTATCTTTTTAGAACTATTTATACCAAAGATTGGTGCTCCGACTGAACTCCGACGAATAATTAACGTCAAACGATTATAACTGATGCCGTAATAAAAATCATGAATGATTACAAAAAAATACATTCACAAGTATGTAATTCTAATCTTTATTTTATTAGGTATGCTCTCCCACATTTTATAGTTGGTCAATGTTTGTTAATATTCTCATGTTATCATATAGAGCATTACATTTGGTGAAACTAAAAGTCTTTAGTGAAATTAGAGCTTCAACTGTTAACAGTACATGTGGAGAATCGAAGGGTGGTCCTTATGATCCTCCCTACAGGATGACTTTCAGAACTGTCCTCATAAACCTGAAACTTTCCTCGCACCAGAAACCATCCGAGCAAAACCATACCGCCCTCTAAAATCTGGCATAAGCAAACAGAGAAGAGACATTCCAGCCCATTTGCGATACGCGAAAATCATAGATAGTCGTGGCGACGAGGCAGTATTTCATCTTCGACTCTCATGCTGGCGTCCCGCGTGCCTTTTTACGACCGTTTTACGTCCAAGAAGAAGAAAATAAGAAGAGGAAGCGATGTTCCCGCTGTTGTGAGAAACTCTACCGCCCGGAGTAATGGACCGTGATATTTTTACGAAAATTGAAACGTAAATAAATAAAGTTTTACGACTCCGGCGCCAGGGAGGAAAACTTAAACTCCTTTACGTTCTTCCTTTTTCGGGCATTTCCGTTTTTATTTCTGTTTTCGTCGTGCGAGACTTTTCGTACGAATCCATTTTTTATGCTGTAGTGCAGTCTGGATTGTATTACCGGATCGTCTGGTAACAAAGTATTTCGTTTTTCTACAAAACCACTACTTGCTTTGCTAGATGGTTTTCAGCAGATTGAATAGTACTACATTAAGGGAAAAAGTCCTGAGACATCTCTGTTTGAGTTATTACGAGCGATTATTGGCTTGAAAATAAAAAGTCCTAAAAAAAGGAAAGGGTGTGAGAATTGTCTGCTTTGATCCTAGATTGCTATGGATGGATTTAGGGGGTTCCATGCATGACGAGCTTTTCAGGAGCCTGACCAACATGACCAATAATGCGACATCAAGGGAAATGGAAAGCCACTTTTAAATCGATAAGGCTTCAACAGTGGTTAGCAATTTAAAACGTCATGAACGGAATTAAGGATTTCAAAAATTTCACCATGAGTAAAAGTTCATATAATAATGAATGAAATTGATACTATCAATTCGAAAAAGATCTGATTTTCAATCACTAGGAATTTACCAGATAAGCAGAATATGTAATTCATAACATGCAGGTTTTACTCACCTACGGGTATATTCTGAAGTAACAATGATGTAATGACAGGTCTAGGTTTACAGGGGTTTCAAAAAAGTGGCCCCCAATCTCTAGGATAGGTAGAGAAACATAGGCGGAAATGGGGGGGGGGGGGGTAAAGAGACAGTTCTTTCGAAAAAATCGTAAAGAATGCATATAATTTTTTCAACGCCCTTCATGAGGCTACGAACAATTTTTACTGAGCGAACCTCAACTAACTTTCAGTTTTCTACCTATTCTAATGATGGGGTCACATTTTTCCGAAACACCCTGCATATGAAATTTATTTGCTTTTTATAGAACTTATGGTTACTAGAATATGCACAAAAATTGTTTGAATTCGCATTTACTGAGCGCAGTGTATTTTACTTGCCAATTAAACCATCTTTCGGTAGGGGAAATAAATGATATAGGTAATGACTTCAGTACCTAATCTATATTTAAACTTATCGGTCTTATATATAGTTGAATTTAGTTATTTACTCATTTGTGAATGAGAGATTCTGTTTCATTCCTCTATTTGTATGATACTCATTCTGGAAATGAACACTATATTTAATAGGTACTGTTATGATTCCTAAATATATGTTCTATTAGATTTTCTTTGATTTCAGAATCAATTTAATTTAAACATTAAATTTTGAAAATACCCGGTAATATATACCCTCATCTCTATCGAGGGATCAACTAAAATTGAAAAATGTAAATCTATCAATCTTTAATATGAAATTCTATTATGGTTATCAAAAAATTATTTATTCAGTTATACAAACAAATTTCTTAAAACATTTGAATTTTTTTATATATAATGAAGAAAAAGAACTTACATCTATGATTATCTCAGTCTATGGTCCACTATTTATCACTTAAATTTAGGTTATGTTCCTGTTTAAATGAGTTCAACGTCACAATTAATGTTATTAATGAGAAGAACGCCAGTTTCTGCTAAAAAACCCTGAACGTTCCTTCTTCTTGATATACGTCTTCTATTTTCTTTCTTCCAAACTACCAACTCTGGATCATTAAAATCTTACAATAGTATTGTAAGTAATTTTCAGCACTCTTCCACACTTAATTTCTTGATAAGATTTTTAATTTTCCAATTATTGTTTACACTTTTTATCTTCTCGGATTATTTTTTCAATTTTTCCCCTTCTGTCGATTTTTTCCCCTTTCTTTTTTCTGTTACCCCGGTTACCAATCCTCTTCATGAATTCCTACTCTCTTGATTCCTATTCTAATTCACTATGCTACATAGAATCTATTTACAATATTGTCTATCTATATTTTTCTATTTTTTAGGTGATGGCCTCAATAGATCTTAATCAATTTTGAATTTAGATAAAATGTTTCTGAAGAATGTTATACAAAAAATGAATTATTTATATGAAAATGAATAATATATTTGAATTTGGAAATACCATAAACAAAATTTATCAAAAAGTATCCTTTTCAATTTATAATTTTATATATATATATAATATTCAGAACCATAACAGTACCCATTAATAATTAATGGATAATTGGGTTTATAGATGCCTACCTTATATATATGAAATTGACTTTCTATAATGTCCTACCTAGTGAATTAAATCCTCTTTATCAAGTCCCAAAATCTGATCAATTCCAAACCGATTTGTACCATATATTCCTCATGAAAAAAACAATAATAATTTATTTATAAATTAATCTACCATCTTTACAATATGGTCCGTCATGATCACACGGTCAGTAAAAGTTTCAATTAATGCCAATAATACAATGTGACAACAACACACAGAAACAATATATACCTAATTTAAAATTCACCACTGTGTAAATGGTCTCCTTTAGCTGAAGCAATAGATCTTTCTTTTTCTTGTTGAAATTGTGTTTCTTCAGGTGTTTTGAATTCTGAGGCAATTCATTATAAAACTTTAGATAAATCGAATTAGAATCTTGCTGTGCCCTGTTTATTTTATAGTACAGAAGTTGTTGCGAATTTCGCTTTGTTTGATGAACCTATTTTATACACGTAAGAAAGTTGACGTTTGTAAATCCAACTCATATGTTTTATGATGCTTTTCATAAGTTAAAAGCGTGAAAATGGAATTGAATCATCAAGCCGGTCGATACAAATATTTTGAAAAATGAAAATAAATCATATCTAATAATCATCATATTTGGTTCATAAAAATTGAAAATAAATCGGTTTATATCCAACCTATTCAGGTAAGTAGATATCTATTAATTGAATCATAAACGACATCGTATCCAATGTCTATTACCTCAACTAATTTTTACTTTATGGCTAATTGAAATGGAAATATCCAAGTTTCTCTTAATTTCGAAACCCGAAATTTAACTCCTAGGCCCGAGTATACCAGCCGTCGGCAAGTTATCGCAGTTCTGTTGCTGAGCTCCGTTATGGCTCGCTTACGTGGCAACATCCCCAACATCGATTGTTCTCCACAGCTGAGCTATGCAAATCAGCCCAAGCCGTAAGCCAGGCCTTGCTCCGGATTTTATGCACCACATTTCCATACTATGATGGCTTAAGCGTACATTTCGCCACGAAACCAACTGAAAACACGCTTGAATCATTGGATATAATAGAGTCCGAAAGGAATTGGTGTGAACGGGCATAAACATTCTCCAAAAGTAGTAGTCACGGAATAACTACTCTGATTTTTTGTATTCTTCAACATTGGACTCGAAAAGTACCCAATTCGGAAAAAATCGGTATTTTTTCAATCATAGAATTTATTATGAAATAATTTGGCCTTTCTTCAACTGAAACGAAATTCCAAATGAGGAAGAACACCTCTGAGTAGATAAGAATACTTCGTTTTGATTTCATTCAACTCCAGAACATTCACTACTTATTCATGTTCCAGATTCTTGCTTGATTGTTGCCACTCACTTATCAAAGTTTCATACTAAACAATTGTATCTTTTCGCCATTTAGTATTATTAATTATTAAACACACTATTTTTAATCTTTCTGTTTCGATATAAAACAAGTTAACCTAACCTTTTCTTGAGTATCAGAGAAAATGTAATGGGGTAGTCTATAGGTATATATTTCATATACCTAAAAGTAACCATCAGATATAATAAAAATAGGTAACTTACCTAAATCCAAATTGTCCCATGATGATTTCATCTTATTATTTCAAGACAGCAAAAGAAAAAAGTTCATAAAAAGCGAGAATCAACTATACACTATTTGTAACCGGCACCAACATGTATAACAAGAGTTCATACGATTATTCCCAGAAAAGTTGATAATTGATTCTATAATAAGGCTGTCAAGATCATTATGGAGTGACAAAGGTAATTATTTTTTTTCTGACGACATACAATAATTGTTAATTTTTATTTCCAAACTGATTACTCCGACTTTTGTGAAAACACAGCTTTGTCCAGAAGAAAATAGTTCAGTATATAGAATAGTATTTGCGATGAATCTTAACAAATCTACTATCGGGAAGTGGGTATAATCAAAATGATCTCTGAAAACTCCAAACATTTAAACAGGCTATACTAATCATATTGAAATTTATTAAAATATATTAAAATTTTTTTATCAGGCCGTTTGACTCTCCGTTAATTATTTTGGAACAGCTACAATCAGGATGTTTTCAAGGTTATAAATAACCATTCACAAGATTAGTCTTAAATGGTTACAAAGGGAAAACTAATAGTGGATAATTGAAGTTCATTCTAAATTTTCTTTATTGCCAGATACAAGTGAAATCTGTGAATCTTTTTTTTAGTATTGTTATTGTAAATCCAAATGTTATTTAGAAGATAATCTTGATTTTAATGAAATATGAATGATGTATTATTGATATTTTGGGAAATAAAGTAATTATTATTATTATTATAATCTACCTGATGATGCAGCATTGTTTGGAATTGTTAGAAAATTTCCATAGTCCTCAAAACTTTGAAAAATATATCTATCTTAAACATCTTTCTTGCACCTAAATTGCCGAAAACCATAGATTAAAAAAATAACCTGGTAAGGGTATTCTCAGAAGATATACTTATTTCTGCAAAAATAAAATAGTGAGATATCAATCACTGATCAATTAAAACATATCTACCAACTTCATAGAAACAACATACGAATTAGGAGAATGAGTACCTACCTACCTAACTTTCCATGCATCGATAATAAGTAGGTATCTGAGTAATTCAATCATGAAAGCACCCGAAAATTGCAAAACAGCCAAGCTGGAATGCGGAACGCAGAATGCAAATAATCTATTCATTTCCTCCACAGCATGAAACCTTGACCTAGGCCTACAGCACTACATTACGATGGTTGGAAAAATCAGAATTTCAATGTTTATGCATCAGTTTATGGCCAAATCAGCAAATCAAATGAGCTCATGAAAATTCAATGAGAGGAGGGGAAACTAGGCTAGGTAAGTAATATCAGTGTCGTCACTGAGGTCCTATCGATTGAAGAGTGCCTTATTTTGACACCAACATGAAAACTGAAAGTTATTCAAATGATGACATTTGTTATTCAGTTTTGGAACAAGATAAATTAGTGTCAACATGAATCGTGATGAATTATAATCTTTTGAATAGGGGAGAAAGAGAACCTTCAGATTTGAATTATCCGTTTATTTTAGTTTGAAGGTCAATCCAATTTGAAATACCAAAATAATTTCCAATAATAGACCACACATCGATTGCTTCCATTACCTCAGCCATGACCCTCTTTCTTGATACAGCTAGCGCCACCTATGAGAGCAGAACGCAAACGTTTGACAACCATTTTGTTCCTCACTCTATCAATAGATGCTCTGTTCAACCTTTGCTCATGGCCATTGGTTCAAATCTCCGCTCCACCTACAACCCATACACCCCCACTCTCATTCATCCCCACCTTTTACTCCCACTCATTCAGATAAGGAAACATTATTCCCCTACAAATGCGTTCTGCAGGGATTTCTGGTGTGGTCGTAAGCAGCGGAGGGGTCCGGGGTAATAAACACGTCGTTATGGTAAAGCTCCTGTTAAAATTGTTAACTGTACTCATATATTGATTTATGTGAAAATTGAAGGTTTGCTGGATTGAAATGATTATTGAGGGAATTTGAGGTGAATAGAATGATGACCATTACAGCAGCATATATTCAACTTCACAATGCAACTTGTTTTCAATTAAAATCTCCAAGGAGTGGTGTTGCTGATTTTCAATCAGTTTAATTAGCTTTTTTTCACAATGTCCTCAAAGTTATAATTATCGCTTCTTCCAATCTCTCCATTCCAGAATCCCAAATTCAAGACTATAGGTAAAGTAATTTTCATCATTCACCGTGATGCTTCATTCAAACTTCATCAAATTGGTAATGATGGGTGATATGAATTATATTTGAGCTTTTAATTATGGGGTATTCGACAGTTTCTTGTGTTTTCGGTGGTTGAGCCTCCAAAATCTCATGATTGCTTCAGTTCCAAATTTTATGTGAAGCTGGTGGTGGTTATCTGAGAAAAAACCTTTTGGGAAAGTGAATCAAATTCAGTTTCAGACAAACAAATAAATTTAATTCTGGATTAAATAAAAAAAAAAAAGTAATACAGTTTTAATTTGAATAAATGAAAGGTAATCTTAGAAGCTGCTTGAAAAGTTCACTCAACCTGTTTTTAAACATATTCTCGAAGATCTGAGGCCACCTTTTATTTTCATTCATTCTTAGGTAATAGGTATATAGTCAGAAATAAGAATTTGAAACACAGTGTTTTTGCAAAGAAAGATAGTGAGAACATAGGCAATGAAGTTTGGATTTACGGGGGGGGGGGATGATAATGGGGGTAAATACTTCCCCCGTGAGTAACGAACAGCTGAAAAAAAAAGGAACGTGATGCATATAAAAAATTTCATACAATAATTTTAAATTCGTAATTTCTCACATATTGTCAATATTAGCGATGAAAACTTTTTAAATATATGGTAAGCAAATACCTTTTAACAACAAAACGAACGCAAAAAAGTCTTTAGTTGTTATTGGTTCTTATCAATCAACCTCCTTCTAACCCAAAAAAACTGTAACTTGCTCTGTGGGCAAAAGATATGAAATAGATCAGAAATGACAGAAACCTATCAGAAATGACAGAAACCTATCAAAAAATACATACACAGACAATTGTTATGTCATTATAATGTTCTCTATTACGTCACTGAGCAGTCGATGTCCATAATGTCCAAAAATTTCCATTACACTGATAACATAAGAGTATTTCTCAGACTTAGATGTCTGGACAAAATATTTCGAGGCCATGCCTCACAACCTTTCATATAACGATCGGGAGTTTAGAAATCCAAAAACAACATCAAAAAGTTGTTACTGAAACTGGAAGCTCCAGAAATCACTTCTATTTATTTCATAGGTCTAATGAAGTTTTCGTATGAAGGCAGTTTACATAATTATGTCTACTGGTGTCTGAGAAAAATACGCGGAAGTTCTTTCAGAAACTGTTTTGAAGTTCTTAAAATATTTTACTATATCTACTTATCTTGATGAAATAACATCAAGATTATCTATCATTTAGGTAAACCGTTCAAAAATTGTCATCGAAGCAACCCTTGACAGTCGTCTAGTCGCGACTTAATTCTATGTTACAAAAAGTAATTATAGGAATGGAATTATCAGAGAAAATATACCCATAAACATCACCTAGAAAATTATTAATTATTTTATCAAGACGAATCAATTTGAAATTGTTGAGCCTATTTCTCTAATTCTGTGTTAAATCCCTGCATTCCGCCACATCTTGTAGTACAAAATCATTTGAGAATATTTCATTCTGGCACTGTTTTCATGGTAATATTTATTGATTACATGTTGGCCTCCTGCCACGGATTCATTCATTAACTGTTAAATTTATGAGAGAGAAAACAGTTCTGATAGGTAATCAATATTTTTTAATGCGAAAATCACTTAACGATATTTATGTAAAAATTTCAGTAATTCCGATAAAAATTCAACGAAATAGAGGAAATAATGTATGATACTCGAACAGAAGGCTCATTCTAACACTCGTTCATTCAAAAACTTGGCTCGTTTTTGAATTTTGTGAAAATATAAATGCCTTTTTGCATTTGTGTCAGTAACTATTAAGTATCGTAATGAGTACATTACAGTACTGATTGTAGTGATGTGATGAACTCATTGCAGCATTGTTTTCAGATTTTTTTTGTGGTTGTCAGTACTGACCTCCGATTCTATCAATTTTCAAATCATATCAACTCAAATTCCGTAATCTGTCAAATTCCGTGAGTCACACACTGCCAAGATAAAATGCAAAAGTCACTAGGATATATAATCTTTAATTTGAATTTCGAGAAAACTTCACTGAAATAGAGAAAATATCGTCTAATGCTCATGGCGGAATGCAATTCCAAGACTCATGCTTTGGAAAACTCGAAAATATGGTTCATTTAATCCTTATGATATTGTTATAATTGTTTTATATCCAAATAAAACCTTTCATTACAGTGGAAAAATTCAGGTTCATTCATTTATGGGTTAAATATGATTCAGCCATCATAGAATACAAGATACACAGTATAAAGTCTAATACAATTAGCTTTCAGACTCTTCTCTATAAGGATAACGTTCACTCATCCATCAGAATATTGAAAACTAGGATACATGCTATATGCTTCTTTTTGTTTTTTTTTTCCTATAAAATAGTTCTCACTTCCTCCAGCTATTAATGAATATATCTTCTTGAGATTTATTTCAAACAAACATGATTTACATAGGTGTGAAAAGTGATCCATCCAGCAGAAATGCACAAATCCAGTGTTAATTTGTCGATTGATCCAAAGACACATTATAGGTATAGAAACAGAACTGAAATGCCAAATTTGATCTGTCATTAAAATTTGAAGACGTCATAAGTCATTGTTTTTTATCAAAAACTTAAATCCTGAAAATATCAAGCACCAGGGGATCATTATTGCTGAGGAGTTGGACGATTGGAGATCGAAAATGAAATAGAGGGACAGTTCAGAGAAATGCAAAGATTTGAGAGGCTTGGTGAAGAGAACTGGGTATCCGGCATAAGGCTGTTTCTTGATGATACGTACTGTACATTGCAATCATTTTATATTGTTAAGCCCTGAATGCATACATACATACTAAATCCTGAAACTTAAGAGTTACTGATGAAATATTACCAACATAATTTCGATTTTTCGCAGCCGCTCTCGATGACAACAACTTAATTGTGAGCGTGCTATACATACTCGTATCTATGTACTTTAATTTCCCATTTTTAGCGTGTTTTTATTTTGATAGGACGGAGTTTCGAAAGTGAAGCCAGAAGATAAGTCTACCGGAATGATTCAATTTATCCTCAGTCAAGGTTGGAGAGACAACGGATGGCAATTCCGTTAGAGTCCGTCGGAAAAAAACTCGGGTTCCACAACCTGCGGTCGGGGTCTCCCTCGTGGCTGCTCCCAGGCGATGCCACCGATAACATGTAAATCACCACCACCGCGGCCGTTTTCTATAAATATTCATTTCTGCGACAGATGCCCAGTCTGGGACGGCCGACCGGAACCCCAGTTCCGCCAAGAGCGCTGACGAAAATGTGGGATACGGCCAAGTGGAGTCTTCCGCTATTGGCAAGTCGGTGGTAAATTTTCACCGGACAATTTTAATGGCGATAAAATGAATGGGGTAGCCGATTTGCGCGACCGTAAAAAACCAATTTCGTCGTATATGTATCGGCTGATCGCAATATAGGTTAGTGAATTGTGTATAACCGGAAGAGGAAATAGCCTGTTGCTCCAGTCATTTTTGAGGAGTAGGTACCCATTCCTCGAAAATTGATTTTCAGAACCAGATTCAAGGTCATTATTCGTTTCTTTTGCTACAATTTCATTGTGGTGGAGCACCACAGTGGTGGATGTAGACTTCACTTCAGGAATTTTGCATTAGGCAACTTGTAAGGACGTAAGGTTAAAGTTACCTATAATAAAAATGATTATAATAATAATAATGTCTTTATTTCCACCCATACACCCATACCTATAAAGGCTCCGGTTAGAGAGCACGAGACCACCTTACCGTTTTTATTTGATAAATGCCTCCACTATGGTCAATGATATTCAACTCAAAATAGTTTGACAACTATTATCATACAATATCCACATAAATTTTGAGTGGCTAAAGAAAAGACAAGAATTCAATATCAATTTTTAACCTCTTTACAATGATGAACCACACATGATCTCTGGTTTTATGTGAACTTATCTTTCTGAATTCAGTCGAAAATTCACTCAAGGACAAGACCCGTCAGCTTTCCTGATGTTCGGTCTGAATTCCGCTGTAGAAGTTGATGTCGATCTGCTCCAAATCCGCCTAGATGCCTCTTAGCTCTCGTAAAATCTCGTCAATTCTGACTCTCTTCGAAATGTTTGAAATCGCTCCAAAATGTTCTGACTCTTTCCAAAATGCTTGAACTCTCTCCAAAATGTTTGAAATCGCTCCAAAATGTTCTAGCTTTTTCCAAAATGCTTTAACTCTCTCCAAAATGTTTGAAATCGCTCCAAAATGTTCTAACTCTTTCCAAAATGCTTGAACTCTCTCCAAAATGTTCGAAATCGCTCCAGAATGTTTGAAACCGTTCAAAAATGTTCTAACTCTTTCCAAAATGCTTGAACTTCCTCCAAAATGTCTGAAATCGCTCGAAAATGGCTGTTGAAAACAGTTTCATGAATATCTGAATTGATAATATCTCACACTTCCCAGCGATCTCTGACAATCTTTCAAATAATGAATATTTAGGAGAAGGAAAAAAATGTCCACGTGCTCGGAAGGAACGCACTGGCACAAAACAAATTCGAGAAACGACATATCAGAGGCGCTCAGAAAACTAGCAAATAGTAATTCTGAAAATAATAACGGAGGAACACTGATTCAGCTGATATAGGAATCCTACATTAACTAAGATAATCAAGAGAGCATTTCGATTCACTAGGTGTTTCTAAAAGCTTAAAAAGAAAGTACGTGACAACTAAGAACGGCAATCAAAAAAACTTACTTTGTTTTGTCAATTCCTTCTACTGAGAAAAAACGAATTACCAATCAAATTAGAAATGAATCTTGTCTGATAAATATAATAGGTGCTTACCGATTATATCAATCGCGATATACCTGGAATAATTGAATTTTATTCGAGAATGAGGGAATGGTATTAGGATTTCTTAGATGAAGGAAGTGCAAACTCGAAAAGATGTGAATTAAATACCGCTTATACGAAAGTAACTGAGAATTAGGTATGCGAGAAGATTGCAGGACTAGATATAGAGCAATCTTCGAAAATAAGCAAGACCATTTGGTAGCATAAACTCGCTGTAAATAAGAAATAAGACATCTTCGAATATAGCAGGTGATACTTCAGATTAATTGGTAATCTGTGGTGCGTGACCTGTTTGGGATCGTAAAAGTAGGCTATCACCATTTAGATTTACCGGTTTTTAGAAAGAATATTTCATATTATATGAAAAAAATGAATATTGGTATTTCATATGATTAATTGAACAATTGACTAAATTTCGTGATATATCTAGATTTGACAATCAGAATTTTTCGCCTGAAAAACCTGAAAAATATTTTGTGAGACGTGGTCGGGCAAAATGGGATACCAAGCGGTCGGATAAAACAAGGGACTTTCCAGAGGAAGACTTTTTATTTCTGCCAATCAATGAAGGGGTTACGTTTCGAGTACCCCCGCCTTTGCCGTGAATACTAAATTATGTCATCATGTTTCCGAGAACTTGAAGAGATAACTAATCGGAGAAAAGATGTCAAGAAGAGTACTGAAGAATTTCCCACCACCTAGAGCCCTTTTCTGTTCAGTATTTCAGTATTTGCACAAGATAGGTGTACATACCAAACTACAATAATTCCTTAAAGCTGGTGTGTTTTTTCTTCGACGTTGTTTTCATTTGATCTACACATTGTTATTTCTCGTTTACATTATTTGAAAACTATAATATTTCATAATCTCCTACATCACGTTCCTTTGGTCACATGAACAGAATTTATCATCAATAACCAAATTTATTCATGGCGACCCTTAATTATATGACCAACGTAATTTTATTATTTCCATCAGTCATTTCCAAAAAGATAGGGAGTATAGGATGTTTTAGTCCAGGAGGAACACACATATTTTCACTTTTTGAAAGATCATCCGAATCAACTGATATTCATGGACTATTCGATGAAACTTCCTTTCTTCCTTCTCGTTACAAACTAAACCTGTCTAGTTTGTATTGTTGACTCTGCTCGATGAGACCGTAATCAATTACCTATTCAGTTTTATCCAGAAAGTAATTTTTCGAATGCCCCTTTTCTAAAATAAGCCAGAGCCTCTGAAAACATCATCATGCCTCTGAAAACAGGTAGGTACTTTTAGAAAAGATGTTTTGGAGGCAACCCTCTGGGATCCTATTTATGAATAGGAGGACGTTTCCTGGATGGTTTTTTCTTCTGGCCTTCTATCGGTAAGGCTCAACCGCTTTCTTGAACATGAGGCAAGGAATGATCACTGAGGAATAATTAAGTCCAGATGCCACTGCTACCAGCCAAGAGTAATGCTTCATTCAGAATCTGTATGGAAATATTACGAAATAACATCAAATCAAATTATTTTCAAAATGGCATTAGTCTCAATAAAAGACTAGTACAAGCATTGAGTTAACGAATTCTATCAACGATTTTAATGCGAGAGCACGGAATTGGTAATTTCGATAGAAAGTACCTACGCCCACTTTTTATCGCCAGTTATATTCTTCTACTGTCAAAAATAAGAGCAATGAGTATTTCGGCCCGATTTTTATGAATAAATGTGAATAGGATGAATATTCAGAAAAAGAAAATTCTCTGCCTTTACGGAGGCCATATCGAGAACATTTTTGAAACGTAGATGAATTCAAAATAGTATGGGATACTGATGAGGCTCAACAAGGCCGAGACCGGTATATCTCTCATCTCAGTGACAAAATCTAATATCAATTCTCCAACCTCATGATAAAAGATCTCTGAGCCTGGGAATTGAAAATGGTATTCATTTCGATGATTACTATTTTGAATTCATCTACGTTTCAAGGATGAATATTGAGGTATATTGCTTCTACTACAGTATAGTAGGTAAGCATCTTCAAATTCAGTACCCTGCAATGAACCGCACAAATATAGGTGGGTACTTTCATCTAGTTGTTCTTTTTCTGCCTGAATTAATGAATGTGTTGAAAATTTTAAGTGATTGGAATTGCCTGTTTTTATATTTTCTCTACGTAAGTATATCAATTTTATTAGAGATATTTGAATTCAAACTTTTCAGCATATATAAACCCAAATATTTTTTCGCAGATGATCAGAATTATTAGAAATGATGAATATTGAAAATTGAACCAAATGATGACAATTATACCCCCTTCACAATAATGAGAACATTGAAGAAAGGGAAAATATTCACCGAGCTATTAAGATTGTTTAAAATACAAATGTCTCTAGTTGGTAGGTGACAATACTTGATTCGTAATAAGGTTGGTATGCCATCGATCAGGTTTAAAAAAAATGTTTCTACTCGAAACTTATGATTATTTCCATAATACCTACTTTCAAGACAAAATTAATTTCCACAATCGAAATGAATACACTGAAACATATTCGATATCCTTACACAAATTTAGTGAATTCAGTTGGAATTATATGATTGAAAATCATCTCTGTGGTTAGCACAACAGGAATATTTTAGCATAATCTAAAAGCACATTTTTCTTCCTCTAGGCAGAGATGAACATTGTGTCGGATTGGCGAACCAGTAACATAAAACATAGGAAAGAAGATACTCGCCAAAACAAAAGTCCCCTTCCATCCTCGCTTTTCACCCCTCGAGTTCCTCAGGCAAATTTATGGCTTCTGAAGTAATCAATCTTATCCGTTCTCAATCTCATCACTCATCACGAACAAAAATAAATGATTAGAAAAAGTTGTTTTCGATGACTGGACCCAAGGCAACATGAATGTTCCTGTGCAAATGAAGAAGAAATTCGTTGTAGTTTTTCAGAATGTGACAAAACTTTAAGGTATATATAAGAGGTTTTTATATATTCATATATACCAATCCCAACAAGATGGTAATTCAGCAACTTTTTCATTGCTTTGAATAATGAGTGTGAATAAAAAAAATCAGCGATTACATATGGTCTCAAAAAGTAGGCCTTTTTGTAGGCTCATTGGAGAAATATTATTCATGCAAATTGGATTACAATATTTTTACCAGAATTTCAAAATTCACATCGCTATTCATTGATTACTGCTTTGGTGCTTCATAAAAATATACTCGTGATTTATTTTGAATCGGACAATCTTAGACTTTTTGCCATTTCACAAAGAATAATTTGTCTTTTATTTGAACCTTTATTCATCTTGGTTTCTTCCTCGGATTATCACAGTTGCATCAATACTTCAGGAATAACTATTTATAATACAAGTGTAGAAGGCACTGTCTCTGGTTCAAAATTCAAGAACGAACCACGAAGTAGTGAGTTTTTGAATGAATAGAGAGTTATCGAAACGCAAATAGACGCCTAACTTAAGGTTTCCCTTATTTTGACATATACTCATTCGCATTCGCAAAAGATTTCACGGTGGCCTGTAATAAAATAAGGGCCTTATGTACTTACCTTAAATAAAGGACATCCGTATTTAAATAAAATCCCTTATTCTGACAGTTCTTGCAATCTTCTAAAATCTGTCAAAATAAGGGAAATGTCATAATGAAGTTGTCAAGAAATAAATCATTTCGATAGCTCAAATATCCGACCAACGTTAAGGAATCTTTTATTACAGGATCCGAGTGAGGCCGGTATTTGTGTTTCGATAACTCTCTAGTGAGTGTTAGAATGAGCTTTCTGTATTATACATTATTTTCTCTAGTTCGATGTGTTTTCATTCTATAAAAATCGTTCAGTGATTTTTACATTGAAAAATGTTAGTTGGCAGAACTGCTTTCTGTATCATAAATTTGATAGATAATTAATAAACCTGTGATAGTATGCCAACTTAAAATGATTTAATATAACCATGAAAACCGTGTGGCCCTAAGATATCCTCTCACGATATAGTTTTTCTACAAGATTTGTCAGAATGGAGAGATTTGCCACAGAATTGAAAAAAAAATTTCTAACCTTAGACAAAACTTTGTCCAAGTTTCTAACACTTACTTTCTTAGAATTAATTGCATTATTCATGAGATTATTAATTTTTCCTGAAAATTGTATAAATGCGATAACTCCGTAGTTATATTAAATAGAAAGTTGTAGGATCGAGAAATGCTGCTGAAAAAAGTTACTTACTTTTTTATAACAGTAAAATGCGGTTAGGATTCATTCTAATATCATCTTCAGGGCTAGAATCTTTTGAGTCATATCTCATTGAAAGAACTTCTCCTCACAGAACATCGAGAGAATAGAACTGGAAAAAAACTAAAATAATAATTCAAGGTTATATTGATTTCAGGATTACTGACTTCCTATAAAAGATGAAATTGAGAGTAGTTGATTCGTTATGAAGGTCAATATTGCCCATGAAGATCGTTTTAGGTGTTTTCAAGTCAGTAATAGAACTGTACTTATAAGTACAAACTTACCCTTCCCTTAACTCAATTCTATTTTTCTTTCAGGTGCCTCAAATACTACCTATATATCGATGTTTTCCAACGTTTATCTTGTAATGCATGCTTATACAAACCTCATATTATTTATTCATTGCCATTCAATGAAAGCATTTCGTAAACAAACTCAGATTACACTTGTACATTGGAATAGATTAAAAGGAAGCTCACCATTGAATTCATGATATTAATTCAGCATTAAAAATAGGAGTTTTAATTGTTCCACTTGGAACAGCTGAACCATTTCGAATAATTTATAATATTTTTGTTGCATGTATATGTATATGGGGAAGGTATACTATGGTATAGTGAAATATCAATGGGGAACTCCTAAATATTTTAATCAATTTATACATTTATAAGATGTGGAAATGTTATGAAATTATTAAAATTGTTAACCATTCATATGAGACAGTTCAACCTAGATGAAATTCATAGTAATTGGTAAGTACCTGAAAAAATATTCGGAATGCAAGCTCTCCGATATATGGAGAGCATATTATGGTGTCACAGAGTTTTAGCAGAGGTTAACAAGGCAGCATTGGCGTGGCTTACCCCAACAACCAAAAAAAATCTTTCAATTCAGTTTTTTTTTTTAAATTATTACATAACTGCCTTGTTCAGAAGCGCTACTAGATGTCACCACTTGTATTTTTTTATTCGCTTCAGAAGTAAAAGTTTTTCATAGAGATCTTGTCTCTTGTCTCTGAGAAATATGGGATACTAATGATGCTAAATAAGGCTGAAACCGGTATATCTCTTCCCTCATTGAAAAAAATCTGATTTAATTTCTCCAGCCTGCTCATGATAAAAGATCTGTAGGCATATGAATTGAAAATGGAGAAATTTGCATAGGACCCTGATTTAGGGACACTGCTAAAATCTCATCAAGACAAAGGTGATGTACGCAGTTCTTTTTTTATGAGATTGGAGTTATGGAACTTCTCTTTTGACGCTACTAGATGTGACCACTTGTATTTTTTACCCAGTAAGTTTAAACTATTTGCTTCAAAAGTAGAAGATTTTCATGAAGATTTTGTGTCTGGGGGATATGGGTTGCTGATGATGCCAAATAAGGCTAAAATCAGTATCTCTCATATCTCAGTAAAAAAAATCTGATTGCATTTCTCCAGCCTGGTGATGAAAGATATGTGATCCTATGAATTGAAAATAGTATTCATTTCGATGATTACTATTTTGAATTTATGTATGTTTTAGAAATATTTTCGGTAGAGAGCTACTATGGCCAGATCAGTTTTTGTTTTTCAATCTGTTCCTTTCCTTAAAAAAAACGTACACAGGTTGACATTCTTGATGAAACGAAAAGGAAAATTTTTTGTCGATGAGGCATCGTTTTTGAGATATTAGCCTTCAAAGTTTCTGAAAATCATTAATTTTTAACTTTAATACATAATGAATATGAAAAATCATCAATTTAAATTCCACCATCAGTATCGATACAGGTTCGGCAACGCATAATAAGGAAATCGTATACTAATTGCAAGTTTTGCCTAATTCTCAGTTCATTCGAATGCATCAAAAATTCGTTCTATTAATTTTTATTGATTATTAATTTCCACAGGATCTAGAGGATTCCAGGTGGTTTCGCAAGCCATAGCACCTGACCTGTTGAAACTGGCTACTGGCTGGGGGAAGAACTGGACTGGCCTAAAATCTAAGCATGAAGACAATCGACTGAAGCAACCTTCTGCCAGTGTCTACACTGGATGCCAGTGTCTACACGAGGCCAGTGACTGGCTCTAGTTCCCTGCAGCCAGTCACTGGCATCGAGTGACATACCAGATCTACCCACTGGCCTCTTGTAATCGCGCCTTGAATGTTGCAAACGCGTACGAAATCGAACAATCACTTTCAGCTAATATTGATGAAATTGAAATAATTTTTCATATATATTAGGTGTACTTTGTTTCGAATAAATTTCTACTCGGGAAAAGAATTGAATTCAGTCGATCGAAACTTCAGAAGATATTTATACTACACTTGCCTCCAAACCTTGACATTTACTGATAAAATTAAAAATACTTTGTGTATACGTATACTTTTTGGATGGATAATGCCTAACATGATCCGTATCTTCATAAATCTTCACGGAAACATCAACGCCAATGGATTTTCTCCCAGCAATAAATAATTCCACCTCCTGCAAAAAAAAACAAAAAATTGTCATGAAACACTTTTGCATAATTATTATATTTGTATTATTTGGTTATCTCGGGACATCTAGTAACCTTGATGGATTTCAGGAATCAATTGCGCACTCCCCAACTCACAGAACAACCTTTTAAGTCATAGATTGAAAATTCTAGATGGTATATTGATGGAAAACAAAAGAATTTGGAATTATTGGGAATATCGAATAAAGAACCATCAGTGGCGCACGGAGGAAGGGCGAAGAGCATGCAGTTTCAATTTTCTTTGCTGCTCACACCTTTGTTACCACATTTTACAAGAAATCAACCACGCCCAAAAGTACCTCCTTCCAAAACCAAGGTACTAGTTCAGAAAAGTGTTTATTGAAGCTGGGAACTTTGAAAACATTTTCAGAAAACAGTTGAGAAGAACCGAATAAAGAACTTAATATGGCCTTGGAATATGCGACCACCACTTGTGCTGAAATGGAAATTGAGTTTGAAAGCAGAAGTCAAAAATATGATGGCAGCAGAAAACGCTCAGAATGCAGGCTTGCGCTTGACTCCATCAGTTTACATCTACTTTCAATGATTTAGAGGAAGATGAAGAGGAAGAGGGTGTCTGAAGGTTTCTGACATTGAAATTGATGATTCAGCCTCACGAACATCACTACAGATGGCTGAAGTAATTATTGAAATGGAGTTTCGCTGAATCGTTGCCAAATATAACGAAGCACTCCAAACTGTTTCTTATTATTTGTGAGTCCGTGGCATTATTTGAGAAGAGTTTTTGAAAACTGAAATTGATTGAAAACTATTTCCGTTCTACAATGAGCCAGTCTCGTTTGACAAGCTTGGCCATACTTCCAATTGAAAATGACATTTCAAAACATGTGGGTTTTGATGAATTAATCCAGCAATTTTCAGAAGTCTCGCGAAAACACATTTTAATGTATTTCTTGTCTCTACTCTAATCTGTATGTCTTGTTTTCCCCTCAATAATGTACAGCAAGTTGTCATGTCATTTCAAAACGAAATGTTATTATAAACAAATTGGTCTGTTTTCTGTTACTCTCATTGTTCTAGTAATTTATAATTGATAATCAATTGACATCAAAACTGTTGGAGAGACAGTTACAAGGTTCATCGCTATTACTAGGTTGGGTATTAATCGCGAGGCATCCAAATCAACATTTAAAAACTTATAATGATAAAAAGAAAAGCCGCCCCAAGCCTTCAACTATGTTAGTACGCCACTGTGAATCACTGCTCGATATTTCTACAGTTCGAATAATGTATGCAGTTATGAGTAAAGTTGTTTCAGGTAATATGGCCTAGGCGGTCAATATGTCCTTTTTTGCGATTTTCCTGAAATAAACCAATATTAGGATGATACATTTACCCTATAATCGTCTAGGATCTTTCCTTGACCAACTCAGTTGATCACTGTGTCGCACAAAGAGCGCATGTGTGCATTCCTTCAGGAAAGGTTTTAGGTAGGTTCATTTTTTTTAGGTTGAATTGTTCATAAACCGAAACCCATCCTGTGGCCATTATGGTTCATCAAGTGGCGGAAATTCAAGTTTGAAAAGGAGGATTATGCAAGTTACGTTTCAACAATATACAGATTCTACCACAGTTCGGAAAAATTAATTTCCGAAGTGCGACCGTGGTCAGGCGGAGTTCCAGACTGAGAGTAAACCACGCAGAACGTGTTGTCATCGAGCAGCGAATAGCTACAGACCGGTTTCTGAGTTGTCACCCTAAATCAGTTCAATATAATTTTTCACCTCGATGTCTAACACTTCGAGCGAGGACGTTTCATAGCAGCACTAGCAGTTTCGTTGTTATGTTTCGATGTTAATGACCTGTTATGTTCTTGGTCACTTTTAATTTCAAAGGAGTTATATATCGAATAAAGATTATTCAATCCCATGAATTCTGAGTGTCACTTTCCAAAAAAGCTCGTGGTGTACCATATTACCCGATAAACCCCTTATCTGTCTGTTCATGAATTTGCAGAGCATTTTATAGCATTGCTTGCATTCACCGAACGAAGAATGTTGCCACCGCTCCGCTACCGCTACCTAGCATAAACAGAAAGCGCTCCCAAAATGCCCGCTTCTCCGGAACGTGTTGAGTTTGTA
This sequence comes from Hippodamia convergens, assembly GCA_038502775.1. Classification (NCBI taxonomy): domain Eukaryota; kingdom Metazoa; phylum Arthropoda; class Insecta; order Coleoptera; family Coccinellidae; genus Hippodamia; species Hippodamia convergens. Next base: position 13,307,226 of record CM076610.1, on the reverse strand, counting down.
GCGTAAGTGCCACCGGACGATTCCTCAACAGTTCCGCAACTGTTACGTTCGGTGAATGCAAGCATTGATAGTGATAGGTATACATCAGTGTTTCAACCTCATTTTAAAAAGAAAGATATATTAAGAGATAGTTAATAAAAGCATTATCGTGATGATATTCATACAAATTCATTTACAAAAAAATATTCATAATATCCGAATCCTTGTTACGAACGCATAACATTTGGTATTGGTTTTAAATATTTATAACCCGGAAAACAGGGTTGAGGGGTTGCGAAATATTTTATGTTAGTATATGGGGGTCATGTCATGAAAAAGAATTATATATATATATATATATATATATAAATATATATATATATAATATATATATATTCTTTTGAATAAGAGAGCTAAAATAATACAATAAATGTTGAAACAAAAAGAACCTAAGAATGATAAACACCGATATACATAATATACCTTTAGTTAATTTTCTGAATTTCATCTTCTGAACTGGACCTTTTTGAAACTTAAAATGTTTCAAGTGAATCTATGCAGAGTAATCAAACAGATAACCCAATTAGTACCTATTTTAAACAATTATTTGGAGAGGTGGGTATCTAAACAGTTTAAGTAATTTTGCGGACGTTGTTTTTGGGATTTCTCCTGTTGATATGCCCGAAGTGGAAGAATTCAATCTTTTCTCGTACATTTCTGAATAGGAAAATATAAGATTCTTGTGTGTCTGATACCACAAATAAGGAGAAAAGGACACTCCTCTCCACTTTTCTCCCTATAAAGGAAATCAAATAGAATGTATTCAAGGAGAAGAAATATTTGCAAGAGCAAATCGTATGAGGTCCTCATAATGATCATTTTTGTTTCATCGTTAAGAAAATGGTTCGAGGATGTGCTGTATCAATATGAATCTTTGCATATAATAATAGGTAATGGCTCGTACCTTCCAAGATATGACTCTGTCGGCCTTGGAATAAATGAAATGTTGAGGACATCTGTTTTCTTCTTTCAGAAGGTTTTCCATTGGCTTGAACTGTATAACAGCTCTTCTCAATACAAACTTTTCTAGAAACTAAAAATAATCAATCAACCAAGAAAGGCTGCATACATTAGACTTCTCATTACCTCACATATCCATATAGTCATGTACACCAGCAAAAGTAATACGGTATATGGCATACTTAAAAATTTTCTATGAACAAAAAGTAACCTTGATGCTCTAAAAGACGACCCAATTGTCCTTTTACATGGTGAAGAGTCGAAAATGACGCCTTTTATCTGTATAAACGTTGATTTTTATAGAAATTAGGTTTTATTCAGAATTTAATTATGCATTTTGATTAATGCTTACCATTATCGGTTGTGAACTCAATTTCACTGCCTCCACAAAATGGTGGTACAAATAAGATCCTCCGTTGGAAAAGCAATGTACAAATATAGGTTGTCCTAAGTGGTTGGCTTCTGCTACTGTTCTAACCATTTTTGTTGATATTGGATTAATGTGTTGTTTCCACAAAAACATAGATGTAACAAAAACTATAATTCTTATAGTCACAAATCTGAAATATTGTAAATAATCGGTGGGCCTTCATCGCTTTTCACATTTGATCAAATATTTTGAAAAATGCCCAGTACCTCACAGTGACACCTTGAGTATTGTGAAATTTGTGATTGAGAAGAGTTATTAAGAAATCTGACACCCAAAATTACGGTACGACTAATATAATCACTTTTGATACAAGAAGAATTATTTCGCTTGAAAGTTATGGAACACTATCAGATGTTCGGAATATTATGGCGAATTTCTTGTTTAAATTTTCTTTTTTCCAAATTGTTTCCCTCCGTAGGTAATTTGGCGAAGGGCTTTCTCTTGTTAAAAAGATTTGAGTCATGATGACCATTATCAACTCATGGAAAAAATTGTATTATGTACTATCTCAAGTGCTTACGTGCTAGAAATTTTTTGTTATCTCCTGCTACATTAAATCGAACTTGTTTTTATCATATTCGATTAATCCCTAGATTTAATATAAAATTCTGGAATAAGTAGATGCTGAAATCGACTTCTTCATTTATATAAAGAAACTCTTATCAAAAGTTCAAAATGTGCTCTATCCGCTTACTCAGAATAAAGCATAATGGTCCCCTTATTAAAGTTGCCTATATCCTAAAAACAAATACTCAATCTTGTAAATTTTTGGCAGGTATCCTGAAGGTACAAGATTGTAAGCCTAGGTATGTAGTCTCAACCAGATAATGGTTTCATGGTTTGGACAACGAGGCCCGATATAATCGTATAATCGCCAACTGGGCCACGCGATCACACATAATTGACATTTCAAACAGAGAATTGTAAATTTTCATTGACACGTTGAAACAATTACAACAAGAGTTAAGTGTGCATTTTTAAAACATGCAATATAACTTCTTCCACATTTTCATCATTTAAACGGTTAATAAATAGTTTCAGGCTTTCACGACCGGATATATTGACATTAAGAGAGTCTTCCGGGCTTATTGGCCGTGGTCTATTAGGAATTATTTCACCTAACGTTTCGCCCACAACTGCGGTAGGCATCTTCAGAGGATTCTTGGTCTTAGATTGTAACTCGACCGCTGAATTTCCGAAATGATCAGAACTACCAAAGACAAAGTCGACCCACTCTCTCAACCCGGTATTTACAGGATACCTTGTGACTGCGGCAAAGTCTACATTGGTACAACGAAGCGAAGTATCAATACGAGAATTAAGGAGCATGAACGATGCTGTCGACTCAATCACACAGAAAAATCCGCACTAGCGGAACATGCTCTGACAGATGGACACAATATTGTTTTCTCAAAGGCAGAAGCTATTTCAAACATCAAAAGTTTCTATCCTAGGATGAACATGGAAGCCATTGAGATATATAAACATAAGAACAATATGAACAGAAGGGAAGAAACTCCTTTGGTACATAGCGCATGGTTGCCGGTGTTGGAAAAGGCCAAAATCAAGCCAATACGAAGTGGAAGCGATGGACCAATCAACATCGCGCGCGTAAACCCACTACCTTCTCCCGCCAATGATCAGGGTATAAGTGGGGCCAACGGATCGAATCCAGCATCACTTTCGGAAATTGAGCGGTCGAGTTACAATCTAAGACCAAGAATCCCCTGAAGATGCCTACCGCAGTTGTGGGCGAAACGTTAGGTGAAATAATTCCTAATAGACCACGGCCAATAAGCCCGGAAGACTCTCTTAATGTCATTTAAACGGTTGTTCATTTCAGTTTCGATTCAGTGCAACTCCAAAATAAATTGTTAAAACTGAATGAGGCATTCAAATAACGTTCAAATAGGATTCCATAAGGAACCATGGTCATTTTTCATTGTTGAAGTGGCGCGGCCCTAGTATTATGAAAGCTCAGATAGGCTTTTACCAAAATCATGAAAACAGAAGTTATAACTCACCCCTTAGCTTCATAAATTCTCGAATAAGTAGTGAGATTTCTATCAGAACACCCAGCCCAACCAAATAAAATTATTATAGGTTTTTCCTTCTCATCGAGAGTGAAATCAAAATCGCAGTCTTCCTTGTTTTTGCTATAATCACCATTCGGGTCAGGCACTGTTATAGTGTAGTCAAATCCAGGTTGAAAACAGCAAGACATTTTTATAAATCACTACAATTGAACATCTAACAAATTGAAGCATCTGAAGTGAAGTAATTTCATAGTAGCATCACATTTAAATGAACCTGAATATTGAAGCGATTGGATTTTAATAGGAAATCAATTATGTACAGACTACCAGTTTTTTTCATTGTAATTATCCCATTGAGTGATGCAAACGCATTCTATATCTTTTCCCGGAAATATCGAAGGCTTCGGGTGCAATATGAAAGAGCACAAAGTTTCTTTTATTCCATTCGAATATTCGGATCAATTTTCCCATCAAGTTGATGTGCAACAATTAAAACCATAAGAAGCTGTAATTGAATATGATTGTGATTCTTTCAAGGTGCCCAAACCTATACTGTTTTTGATTTTTTTCAAATGCAGTAATCATTTTGTTTTTCATAAACTTCACTTATTCATACACCTAATTTGTGGAGTGTTTTTCAAGTGATTATCAATTAACTATATCAAAGATGTAAGATGTCAAGAAATGAAGGAAAATTTTTAATTTGCGCTTTATGTTCTTTTGAGAATCTTGAAATACATTTGACAGTTTGGATCTACTTTATATTAGTAAAAATGGAGTGTTACACGATATAACGTTGTGTTGGATTTTGAACAATAGACTTCAAAAATGTCTATGTCAATCTCTGAGAAGGTTCAGAAGGAAAAGGGGAATCGCCATCTGATGACGGATACCACACAATACACTCGACACATCACACGAAACAGTCAAAATGTGTTTCAACTGAAAGCTGGGAGTTGACCATTTCATCTGGGAAGGATTTATAATTTTTCAATAGGTTTTTCTTTTCCTATGCAATATGTTGTAATTTCTCTCTGGTTCTACAGAAGTGTTCGTTTCCAAAATGTGTTCAGCAAACAAAGGCTCTGGGTTGCAGCCCCTTGGTGCGCTACTGCTTGAATCTAATATTTGAAGAATACAGAGTATAAAGATAGGAAACGTCCACATATAAGTAATGATTTTAACATTATACGGACTATGATTTGTTGTTTGGAACACTGAAAGTTTAGATGACGCTGAAATAATACTTAATGAAATTGAATTTCGGCTTTACCCAGCTTAGAAAATAACATATAATAACATATTGTGCGAGAAAACTTCTACACTTACCCGGAATTGAAGGTAGACCTCGTAGTTCAAAGTGAACCGATCTAACCGTTGAGCTATACTTTGTACTTCTTAATCATCATATATTGAGCATATTAATATCTGGTGCATTCATATATTTCCTGATTAACTCGGAATAATAACTAGATAACGCTGACATAGGTGTCGTCACTTCGTTTCCAATTTTTCCCCATTATCTTTGCTAACATTAAATTTTCTCTTCGCGTGTCCAATATAGAAGAAATCGCAGGTACAATTCATTTTGTAAACACCTGCATTAGGTATTTAGTGGGTTACACTTGTCCTTATTATTCACAAACTCACCCTCGTTCATACCAGTCTCAAATGATAGGTTATACTACATTAATATCAGAATAATCAGACATATAGTCCGTTTCGAAATGATTGTCATCAGAGCAAGCCATGAAATTCCAGCCGGGGCCTTATTTCTAGTTACAAAAAGTTACTGAAATTTTCTGTGTTCATCATAGATTGAAATACATATATCAATATAACCTATAAAATGATTGAATATATTTTTCAAGGCAAATAAATTTAAAGAATTTTTTGTGAAATTACGTTATTTTCATCATTGTTGTATTGACAAATTTTCGAACTTAGGTTCAATTGCAAAAGAGAATTAAGCTGAGATAGATGATGACTAAAATATACACATCGACACTTTTCTGCTGTAGATCAAGCATGGGAATTTGAAATTCAGGATTGATAACGAAAATAGCGTGGAATGCTTCAACATGAAAAATTGTAGGATTCATAAAATAATCCAGACTTTATCAAAGATAACTAAAAGTTCGTTCTCTATGAAGACGCTTCAGCAATCTTTGCATTCTTGATATGACTATCAAAAATTAAGCCGAGTTCTCGCCCTCTGTTATTTTGGAACAAGAAGATAAAGCTGACCTGATTTTACAATTTCATAGCCAAGTTGTTGAAACAAATAGAACATATTTGTTGACAAATTGTGAATAATTTGAAGTGAGAAATGCCATAAAATAGATGACTTATTATTTGTATTCATTAATATGTACTGTCCATTTCATGATTCATTAAATAATATATACCAAATTGATTTTGACTAAAATTCAGTTACTTTTCAGGCAGTTCAAAACAGATATACAATAGTATATGCTAAAACAAGTTGCAGAATGAGCTCGAAAACGAGCGACGAAGGAGCGAGTTTTCGATAGCATGAGTGTTGGACTTGCCTTCTGCAACGAGTATCAGACGGTATTTTCTCTATTTCAGTCGATTTTCGTGAAATACTCTCGAAATTCAAATGAAAATCTTGGCAGTTGGTGTAACAAACAAAATTTGACAGATCACGGAATTTGAATTGATTTGATTCGAAACTTGATTCGATCGGAGGTCAGTACTGACAACCATAAAACGAAAAATATAACTGATAACAATGCTGTAATGAGTTTCATTACAGCACTATTTTTAGTACTGTAATGAACTCATTACGATATTGAAATAGAGAAACTGATTTATTCATTGTTTTTGATTTTAGAAAATATAACGTTGTATAATGTCTCTTTGAATCATGTGGAATAGATTTCCATCCACTGTTCACTCATGACTGTAATGACTTGACTTGCCTTCTCTTTTCTCCAAAATTCATCTGACAGGTTTAGGTGAGAACTGAAATTTTGAGACTCATTTATTTATGAGAGAACACCTCGAAAAAGTAAATGATTGTTACCTGAATAACTAGCAAAACGCGATTAATACTGGCAGAAATACCTTCTGAATCGTTGAAAAACTCGCAGTACCTACGATAAACTACTTCACGTTCCCTTGTAGTTAGGCGAGACGAGAGGTATCTTGATGTATTCCAGCCATTTTCAATTCGGTAATACTTGGTAAATATACAAATCCAAAACTAATTTGTCGATTTAATCAAGAACATAAGCATACCGAAATAAATTCGAAATATTTTCATCAGGTTAATTCAAACACTGAAATGTCAAAACTTTGTGTTTTCACTCAACACCAACCTAAATCCGAGAACTCAAAAGTTACTGATGGGGTATTACCAACATATTTTCTAGATTCCACATCCGCCCGAGATGGCAATCATTTTGAAACGGACTATATGTTTGTATCATTTACATAATTAATTAAATTCTTCATCTTCTTAATTTTAGGCCTCTGGTCTGTATGTTCGAATTCCATTTCAGCTCTCCTGTGAGATAGACGTCCAAGAGTCTCCCATCTGATTGTTTTTCATCGCTTCATCTAGTTTGAAGTCATTTAACAACATTGTTCGCTTATAACGAACGTCAATGGTCCGTCAAAAACGGTTTGCTATAATAAGCGAAGTTCGCAATAATAAATAAATAATTAATCTGATACATTAATTCGTTCGCTAAGAATTAGTTCGTTATAAGCGAAAGTTCGCTAAAAAAGGAGACGTTATAAGCGAACAGTATGTATTATAAATGAAGCGTCTAAATGCAAGAGAAGACATTTGATGTATAAACAGTTCCGAGTAAAACGAGAAAAAATTGCTAAAATTATAGTTTTGAACTAACAAACTTCCAGTATTGACCATTTGAATAACTAATAGAGGCTTTCAGAAGTCAACTTATGAACCTGAGGGTAAAAGAATCATATTGCCAGCAACTTTTTCTATTGTGATCCTTCCTTAACTCATTTTTTCAGAAAATGTCAAATGTTACCCTACCCATAATCTACTATTATCCAACATAGCCATAAATATTATTTTATTACTACATAAAGCGGATTTGCTCAACCTAGATGGATATGAATGATGATTTTTTTCAACTACATTCCAAATAAAATAACAATATTGAAAAAATATCAAATACTCAAAATTGAAATGGTTTCAGCCCGATTTGCATTAACTTTTCAGATAATATACATACATGTATGTAATATAGATACATGTAATACCTGACGGTTCAATGACAAAAATGAAATCATATAAATTCTTGTAACATCCCCACAAAAATATCAGGACTTCATCAGTTGCAGGAATAAAAGTAAACTCATTTCAAAAATCAGATCATAATTCAAAGCACAATGATTTGCATGCTATTTTGAAAAAATGACCTATAAAATATCTCATCCCATAAAAAAATTCATAACACACATGACTCCAAATCCTGACATTGACTAATAAAATTGAAGATGCTTTGTGTGTAAGTGTACTTCTTAAAGGGGTAATGCCTGACATGATCTGTATCTTCGTAAATCTGAACAGAAACGTCAACTCCAATAGATTTCCTCTTATCGATGAAATATTCCACATCCTGAAAATGATGTATCATTATACATGCAGAAGAAAAACAGATAACCAGATAACAGATAAGTCAATAAAATCCTAGGTTTTCTAATAAGAACATGCTTTGAATTCTCCAATTTATTTAGTCTACGAAGTTTGTATATGGCATATGTAAATAGTGTTCTAAATTTTGGTTCGGTAGTTTGGAACCCTCAATATAATTTTTACATACAACAATTGGAATCTGTTCAAAATAAGTTTGTTGATCATGTTCATAAAAGATTCTTTCCTCATGTAAGTGGTAATCGCAAGGCTGTACAAAAAAACATAAATATCTTAACACTTGAGGACAAAAGACATCTTTCGGGTTGCTAATAATCTAGTGGGTTCAGTGGATATCAAGAACTCTTTATATTTCAACATATCCAGCCATAACAACAGAAAGAAATTCTTGTTTTACTTCGATTCTGCTAGAACAAATTATTATTTAAATTCTCCAATGCATAGGTGTTGTAAACTTATAACAGTATTGCCAATTTGACTGATATTGATGTTTTCTCTTCTTCCTTATATATCTTTCAAAAAATTATCAAAAATTATTTTTCATCACAATAGTATACCTTATTTTATTGTGATTGATTCGCTTTTTTTTTCTTTGGTGTTTCTTCTTGTGAATTTCAGATTTTTTTTAAGCTTATATTCTTGAGATGTAACACTTTGATTTGTATTATGATTATTTTGTATTTGTGAATACAATTGTGGGCTCGTCCTGTATGTATTCCTTTAATGAATAAATAAAAAAAAATAATCATTCCGGGTTTCGGATTCATTATACACTCATATCAAATGCTGCATTTACGAGAGTACCTATACGATATTGGATAACCAAATGTTACAATCTGACAACTGACAGCTCTCTATCGAGAATTTTCACATTTTTGAGGTTTTGCATACTCAGAACGTTTCGACTTACCAGCTCTATTTGTGTTGTTTACATGTACTGAAAGAGTTTGTCTCGACCAGAACATGGAAATAAATGGTGAAAATTTTGGTGCGATTATTTTTTACAACAACTTTCGACTTTGATAACCTCATCAACCGTGAACTTAATTCAATTTCCGGCCATGAAATAAGCTCCAAAGGACCAGTGTGTATCGATAATATATATATGTTAAATCCATTCGAGGTCGTAGTTCGCTCCAAGACTAATTTCGTGAATGTCGTTAAAAATCAGTTGTTCCGAAAACCATTGATGCTGAACATTTGAATGTTGAAACTATCGATAGTTCTAATTGTGCAATATGATGTTCAATATGTTCTCTGATTGATAGTTTAAGGCTTCCACGGCCGTATATACTGACAGTGAGAGAGTCTTCCGGCTTTATTGGCCGTGGTCTATTAGGAATTATTTTACCTAACGTTTCGCCTTCAACTGTGGTAGGCATCTCTACAGGATCTTTGGTCTTCAGCGGTCTAGTTACAATCTAAGAGCAAGAATCCAACTCAGATGCCCACCGCAGATGTAGGCGAAACGTTTAGGTGAAATAATTCTTAATAGACCACAGTCCAATAAGCCCGGAAAACTCTCTCAATGTTTGTACTCTGATTATCGTTGCTTCTCACCTTCCAAGAAATAACTCTGTCAGCCCTAGAATATATAAAATGCTGCGGACATCTATTTTCTTCTTCCAGTAAGTTTTCCATCGGTTGAAACATTATTTGAGTTCTTCTCAATATAACAGTCTGTATCCACTGAAAATTAAGATTGACTTTCGAGTAATTTACTATTTTTTGCCTCACCTCATAGATCCATATAGCGAAAAAAAGTAATTGCAGAAGCACGGAGAATGGTAAATTTAAAAGTATTTTCTGATTAACTGTGAGCCTTATTGCTTTGAATGATGCCTCAGTTGTTCTTCTACACGGTGCAGAGTCGAATATGACACCCTTTATCTGTCGGAGATTTTGAAGATTCAGTTGAATACAGTCGGTTGCTTTGTAGAAAAAGCATTCAAAAATACTGAATAGACTGAAATTTAATTATCGGAATTGAACTGTTATAACTTTCTTACTATCATTGGCTTTTTACTGAATTTTACTGCTGCCACAAAATACTGGTACAAGTAGGCTCCTCCATTAGAGAAGCAATGAATAAATAAGGGTTGATTAGCTGGGTTGATATTTTCGAGAACTTGAACCATTTTCTTTGAAATTGAAATGATATGCTCTTTCCACACAAACATTGATGGCACAGTAACAACCAATCTGATGGTCATGAACCTGGAAAATATGAACAAAGGGCTCAGTTATTTTTCAACAAATGGCAAATACATCCAAATCTAAGAATACTGCGCCCTCATGAAAAAACAAGATAGGTACAACGTAAAGTTCCAAACAGTGTTAGAAAAGGTTTTCTTCCTGAAGAAATCCTAGCAGCGGATTTAAGAATTTGTTCCAAGTTATAGGGCATAGGGTTATCATTACATCAACACGGGATGGTTTAAATATGGAAGAAGCCCTACAAACTTTTTTTAGGATTTCGTAACCGTACACTGCAATTAAATGTTTTAATGTTGATAGAAAGAATTGAGTACTTCGTAGGTTATACAGGGTGTTTCAAAAACTGGTGATCCCCATCTCTAGGATAGATAAAAAAGTGAAAAATAATAGAGTTTTGTTCATTTTGGTAACGCCAGCCGTATTCAAAATACAGTATCGTAATAATTTTTTGAATCGATGGATTGGTAGAGGTGTAGAAGCTCGAATTCATTAGCCATTGGGAATTTTTGTTCAATTAAATACATTTATCATTACTTCATACCAGCATCGATTATTACTTCATAATTTTCAAATCAAAATATTTCCAAAACGGTATCGAGTTTTACCAAAAGTACCTTTTCGGTGTAAAATTGATTGATGTTAAGATCAAAATTCAGCTTAATAAATCAAAATCATAAAAGTTGAATTCAATACTATTTAGTACAAACCGTATAACTAGAGCCCTCTATGAAAATCGGACAAAATCATAAAAAATACTGATGGCGTTAGGAAAATTCTTTACTGAACAAACCCTTACTATTTCCCAGTTTTCTATCTATCTTAGAGACGGGATCACCTTTTTTCGAAACACCCTGTATATGATATAAGTTTTTGTAGAAGTCTCATCTGTCTTATTTCTGGTCGTTTTTGAATGTAAACCAGGGAATATTCGACATAGTTCAGTATATCACGGTTCACTTTGAGGTGCCAAGGTTTCTCTTCATCGTTGCTATATGTATATTTTGTACCTTTGAATCAACGAAAAATGAATCAATCGATTTAAGACGAGAAAATTTATGATTCTTGAAATACAACTGGTTTACTCATACTGCACATTCTACTTGAACTGACCATTTCAATGGTCAGTACAACATGTGTTTGATACAGATCAAATTTTTATGCAGGCAAAAATTTCAAATATTCCTACACTCACCCTTTCGCTTCATAGATTCTCGAATAAGTTCGTAAATTTCTATCAGATGATCCTGCCCAACCAAATAAAATTATAATAGGTTTACTGGATTCATCAAACGTAAAGTTGAAATCGCAATCTTCCTGATTGTTGGCATAATCATCCTTCGGATTGGGTATTGTTACAGTGTATTCGAAGCCTGGTTGGAAGATTGATGACATCTTAGTAAGATGTATCTATCTTGGTGTTTTAATACACAATCAGGTTAATTATAATATTCAGACTGAAAGTATATAAATTGGTGTTGGGCAAATCGTTTCATGGTAATTGGTATAAATATCGAGGTAATTTAAATTTGCTGCCGATTTGAGGTCAAACTAGATTTTTTCTTATAATTTCATGAGCAGGTTTAATTTTCATTTGATACCAGTAGCGGCTCGTCCAGGGAACGAGAAAAATAAATGATAAGAGGAATGCTTCCTCGACTTGGTGACATAGTTTATGACCAATTGTCTATTTATATCGATATTCTGTTGATGAGTTCATTAAATTGACATTAGTGATGAAATTGTTCAACTCTTTCACGACCGGATAAACACTTTCACGACCCCTCTACTCCTAAGGGGAGTAGAGGGGGTAATTACCCCCCCCCCTGGAGCTCATCAACCACTTTCAAATTTATGAAATGAAATCGACAAATATAAAATAATAATAGTAGTTATTATGTTTATTCATGAATTCATTCATGTATATCATACATTAAAGAGTTCTTAATAAATGAACAAACATTTGTTTCCCACAAAAGTTGAACTTGTACGTGGGCAGTACTACATAATATAAATAAACAAAATTTCTGTGTACGTGGGCATAAAAACAGGAAAAAAAAAATACGAAATCGCCAAGTAACCTAAGTAAAATTATATCTATTACAAAAATCATTCCAGAATGATCTAAGTTTGCTTTCAATCCAGTCGTTCATCTTCTTCTTATATGAAGTTCGAGTGATGTTTTTGTAATGAAGACGGAGACTATTATACAATAACGGTGAGAGGTAAGTAAAAGTTCTTAGGAAAATAGTCTTCGTAAGTTTAGGAATAATATTTTTCAACCTAAGTTGTTTGTCTTTTCTAGGTGTATCTTTTCCATACTGATACATAAGCAGAGACTGTTCATGAAGCTGTCGAACAGTGAACACATTTACAATCTCAAATGAATCAATTGTGGGGTACGTGATGGGTTTTTTGTAAATGATCTTAAATATCCATTTCTGGATGATTTCGAGTTTCTTATTATACGAATTAGCCAATCCCCTCCAAACCAGTACTCCGTAGTTGAGGTGTGGTACTGCCAAAGCAAAATAAATTTTCTTCAGTTCTTCTATTTGACAAATTTCTCTTAGAGATTTGAATCTATTTAGCAGCATTTTCAATTTTGCAGTGATAAAGTTGGCATGATGATGCCATCTCAAATGACAGTCTAGTTTTATTTATATAATACTTATTATAATTAACAGAAAAATTTAATAAAAAACAAGAAAATAAATTAAACCTTTCCAAAAAGGGACTTTTCATCACATATCTTCGAGATGTTTTATTTTACAAGTTACACATCAAATTGGCGCGATGATATTGATACAGGGTGTCCTACCGGGAGTGTCCGTTAGAAGTTTATGGAAAAGAATAATATTTCGATCACTTCCAAATTTTGTGTGAAGACATTCATTTATGATATATTTTCAAATTTCAAGATATTCTACCTTCACCCGAAATGATATATCAACTTTCTTATTGTGACTTTTTTGGATATATTTCTAAATGCCACATTCATTTCTTGTTCATGACTATGGTCATCTAGAGCCGTTTTCGAGTGATTCACTGATTTTTGAAAAAAATTATAAATTTAGGCTTGTAGATCACTGAAGATGCAATGAAAGCGAAATGCATTATCCTAGATCTAATTTTTGTGATGGGTTACCGAAAAGTTATTCAACATCACTTCGTAAAGAACGTAAAGTTTTGATATACTGGAAGGTAAAATGGAGTCTCAAAGTTGGAATTCGAAAATAGCAAAAAATTGATTTTTTCAAAAGAAAACAGAATTTTTTTCACCCAGATATCCATTTGTGAAAACGATAAGTGGAGTGTTACAAGGATTTCCTATATCCCTATATATATTTTTGAAAAGAGTCAGAGAGATACTTATGAAAGAGCGAACATTGATTATTACATGCAATACCTAACTCACATACAATATTAGCCCGGTCGTCCACTGGGAGCGTTTTCGAGCGTTTTATGGCTCTCGCGAAACGGGCGAGATCGAATCCCAAGCAATGTATTCCAATGCAGCTGCGTCCACTACAGGCGACTTCGAGCGGGCGTATACGAGCGGCTATGAGCTTCGCCGCTTGATCCGCCTGAAATGGGATCTGTAGCGCGTATACGCTCGAAACGCTAGAAGCGCTTACTCTATTTACGAAGTAAAATCCTTTCCGCGTATAGAAATTCGTATGGAATTCGTTGGACATGGATCCTCCTCAAAACTACCTTTAATGAAATTAATTTCATTATTTCTTTTTTCAGTTGTAGATGAATTAAATGATCCCAATCATAAAGTGTTTTCATAAAAGCTGTTTTAACACTCATTTGATATCGATTGGTGTGTCTTTTTTCTGAACCTACTTGTCTCTCATATGAATGAAATTCAAGGAAATCTTGATGTCAAATTTTGTGTGATGAAAAGTCTGTGGTGCAATGCCTGAAGACTTGATGACGTTATTCCGATGATGTTTTCGTGATTTGACAACATGGCAAAGAAGAATCAAGTGGTTTCAGAAAAAAGGCACACAACAATCGATATCTAAATTTATATTCAAATCAGTCAAATGAGTGTTGAAACAGGTATTATAAAAACACTTAACGGTGGGGCTCATTTAATTTCATCTACAAATGAAATAAGAAATAATCAAATTAATTTCATTCAAAGTATTCTTGAGGATAATGAATATCTAACGAAATTCATCTGAAAAATTATTTCAAATTTAGAGAGTATAATGATAATCAGGGACCAACAAGAAATCGTCAAGAATAAACAATGTCATTTAATTTGATTTCTCATGTTCATGGACTTTCAGGAAAAATTCAGGGAATTGGTTCTAAATTCAATATGAGAACCGTTTCAAAACACGAAATGATTCAAGATCTAAACTCACAAAAACTAAACCTTCAAATAGGAAACGGAGTAAAAAAATTGTATTCACAACATTCCTTGTATTTCTGGAGAAACCTATACACGAGAAACATCCACACCTTTCGAAATTAGAAAATTAGAATAAAATAAAATGTAGAGATATTGGTAGATCGCGTTCATGTAACTTCCAATAGGCGATCACATGATCGATTGGAATAACACGAAAAATCTAAAGATGGAACCTGACAGTTGTGAAAGAATAGTAATCTGTTAAATTGTTCGGTGGGTGTGGATCGTATTTGCAATGATTTGTTGAAAATGGAACTGATTTCAGGGAATTTTGAAATGAAATAGCAATTTCACCATCACAGTTATGAATATTAATCTTTGATCATCATGGATTGGTGAATTTCAATTGGGAAATCAATAATGCTCAATATTCCCTAAAGCTCATTGAGAAATTGTCTGAAAAGGGAGTCTGATATAAACTCCGAAACGTTACAAAGCTTGAGAGTTCGAAGTGTTGTCCCTATGAAGTTTTATCGATCTCAAATACATTCAGAAATATTCTTTGCTTCTTCCCATAGGAATTGAAAAATCGCTCAGGATATTTTTCCAATTATTGATTCTGGAGATGTTTGAATTCTCCCAAGGATTTTTGGTTCTGAAAATTGGGTGCATCCAATAACGGCAGGAGGTCTGTGTTTCCGTCGTCTTTTGACTAAATAACTTGACTCTAGAATGTACAAGTCCTCCGGATTCAAAGCATATTGCACTCAATGCTAAAAGAATACGAACGATGTCATTTTCGAAGACAAACTATGGTTTTTGTATCGGGCAATTGGTCATATCACTGAATGGAACCCAATAAGCCGCAACCATCGCCGCTGCCAGTGGACGAACCCTGCAGCCCATTGCCGCCTGTGTTGTAGCAGCTACGAACGCTTGTTTCGCGTGAGCGCGAAGCCGCTTAATACGCTTCCAGTGGACAACCGGGCTTATGCTAGTAGCTAACAATTGTGTACTGTGTGGGTTCCAATGTATGGAGATACTGTTCTAGATCCAATCTCCATCAATGGTTTTCTAGATGGGGAAACGTATTAGATTCTGTTGGAAAATATTATATAGATACCCTTCAATTTTCGTCCAGCTTGAAAATCTCTGCTGGAATTTCTGGGGATGTACATCTTCGTTAGACAAAAATCATTATGACAACAAAGACACCATGAAATTACAAATGTTTCCTCCTATCGCGAACCACCCCTAATAACTCTGTGAAGCATACGTTCTCCACACGGCAACAGCGATATACTTGATAGATAAGAGTCCGAACGTAGATTATTTACGAGCTGATTCCAGCGGTGATACCTTTTTAATGTGTTATTGAATATCAGGGTTGGAAAGAATGATACTAGGAAATTGGATAGAATGGTGGTCATGCTCATTTGGAGGTTCCATCACAATTCTGAAATTTCCATTATTTCATCGGGCTTTAGACATCTTCTAGATGCACTTTCGTTAGTGGAAATTGGCCACTTCGCTCTGAATCAAAATGGTGAAACGAAATGGATTTTTTCTACAGTATTTTACATCCGTAAAATATTAATATGCTGATTCACCGAGTACTAAGGGAAATTAGGCGAAAACTGGGATGTTTATTCTCGATGCTAAATTTGTAAATATTTCTGCTGTTGAGGACTGAATTGCATTCTCATTAGATGCCGCCCCTGAAATCTCGGCGCCCTAGGCGACTGCCTACTCTGTCTACCCCCTAGCAACGACCCTAAGCGGTTCCTCAATCCTTCATTCCTCCCGATAGGAAACTTTAAATCATCAATCTCAAGATGCCAACCTTTTTATTTTTTCATCGTGTGAACAAGCGATTCATTAGGATTTATTTTAATATATCATCGCCTTATTCGAAAACCTGCTGAGTCCATTGTTTTAGAATGCATTTGGCATATTAACGAATTAGGCCGAAGATATTCTAAGTAGTGCTTCTGTAACTTGAAATCTTCGATTCTAAACCAATTTATCCAGCTTGGATAATAATGTCACATTTTACCGAACCAAATATCTAAATATTTCGCCAAACTTCAACTGACTGTACCTAATGAAAAAAGTTCGCACATTTAATAAGGTTTTTAAAATGCTACAGTCTTTTTCAGATCAGACAAAAAAAAGGTTTTTCTGAAAGAAATTCAGTAACGATACCTAGATGTATGAAACTACCCTTCTTCAGCCGCAATACCTGCACCACATGCTACTTCTTAGTAGCTTGATATCACTATTTGTCATTTTAAGAACTTTAAGGAGGGAAAAATGATGAGCGACCAAAATTGTTGCCTTTATTATATCGCAGGGTTGTACAGCTTCCGTAGATTGCAAAGTCATATGTTCTACGAACCCTGCAGAACAACCTAATAGTCTTGACAGTAAATGAAGATACCTACAGAAAGAAAAATTCATCCTGATATGTACCAAAAAAAAACGCCAAAGTTGACCAATTAAAAATTATCGATAAATATTCCATTTGATAGATGTTTCACTTAAGAATTGTTGGAACATATCACTCTAGCTTACGAACCATGTCAACAGCGAGAAGTCCTTCAGATTCAATTTGATGTAGACTGAAACTGAAGTTTTCACGATAAAAATTACGTCGATAAAGTTAATGATGAAGTAGTATTGTAGTATGAAAAGGTGCTTCTTGTGACGCTACGTATGTAGTTAAATTTTGAGATAAAAATCTACCATATAAGCCTTTTTTATCACTTCTCAAGACCAGATGAAATCGAAAAATCAATCAAATAGAATAGGTGCCCCAATTTGAATTGATTTCTAGTATAGAATTTTCATGTGATAAGGAGAGTAACGGGAACTTCCATAGGACGTATTACATTATTAATGAAAATATGACTTAAAATGTTTATTCTGAAAAAAAATGGATATTTTGATTAAGCAAATTTATGTAATTCTGTTAACTATAAAATAAATCTAAAATCTGCCGACCCCAAGGTAAATGATAACGTGCCGCTACTGCTTCATGATCATTCGATGTTTCTCCGATATATACCGCAACCACGACATTCGGTTTTATATATTATTCCACGTGTGTGACAATTATCCCAATCAATCAGTTGCCAATTAACTAACGTGCTACAGTTTTGATGGCCATTCTCTTCTTCTTCAAAAAATGCACAACCACATTAGAAAAGGAGGAGCTATTATGTGAACGCTAAAAATCTTTTTGTTTTCCTTTTGAGAAATCTATGCGTTAATAATGAGATACAGCAATGTATTTAGAAAAAAATGCAGAAATTTGATGTGAGTGTTTGTTCTATTTTAAAAATTCTACGTTGGTGGAAACAGTGCTATAAAAAAGATATTTTACTACGCCAATGACTCCCACTTAAAAATATCTATTATAAGCAGTTTTCATCTTATACCAATCTAATTAGAAATTTCAACTTTAGGTTTCCTACTGAAAAGGTGAGAATAATTTGCAAACTAACCAGCACTCGATATCTCTTTTCTATCAAAATGAAGTTTGGCGGTTGATTCATTCATTCATCCATTCATCATTTATTGACCTTCAAAAATAGATTACATCGCAGGTCAAAAATAATCAGTTCACATATAAAAACACAAATCCACCTTCATGAGGGTATTTTTTCAGAACAAACCTATTTCTGAAATTTTGTCCTTTTCGCAACATGTTTTTTTTTCATTCTGTATATGAACAATAAATATTGAATTGTGTTTAAGAAGACACTGTTCTGTTCTTTTGTAGTAATTCTCAGGGAGATGCAAGAGAATTACGGTCTGTTGGTTCAATGCTGATGCATAATTCAACATGGGTAATTGTTTATCAAATTCAGTTAAGTGTTTATCATGTGAACAAAAACAAATTAAATTCACCATATTAGGACATCGAGGTTTTCATTTGTAAGCTTAGGATTGATTAATTTGGATTCATCATGATCTTTTTCGAATTTTCTGGAATTTGGTTCTGTGGGAGACGTGACTGATTGCAAAGTGAATAATTTTTATTTTGCTGCCAGGCGATACATGCCGTGCGAAAATTCGTAGGACTTTCGAGAACTCTGCGACAAGGAACGTCTTGAAAAAACGGGCCGAAAAGTATATTTGACTCGATTTAAATTGTAAATATCAAATGCACGCAGCAGAGCAGAGTTAAAGGTAAGCACAGATTGTCCCTTTAAGCCGACGCAGCTCAAGAAAGAAAGTGGAACGACGGGGCTTAGGATTATGCAGATTCGCGAAAGTTTTCTTTTAATGCTTTGCATTTGAAGTGCTTCCAAAATTTCGCACAAAATAAGAGTGAGGTGGCGGGCAAATAAAATCAGTTGCATTTGCGTATTTAGGGGGTGACAATGGGAGTTCATTGTTATTTTCTCGTATTTGAGACGTGTCTGTTACTCCTGAAATCACACTATCTACCGTAGATGCATGGTTGTGTCGATTCAATTGAAAGAGAAAGTTTTGCAAAACAGAACATGTGAACTGCGTTTCCGTTGTTCAACGTCTTGAAATTATTTTAAGTTGAGATGCTATTTTTCGTGAATTTGGTTCATTGTTTTTAATTTAGTAGTTTATTGGTTCAATTTTGACGGAATTCGAAGGATTTTGTAAAATTTCATAAATTGTTCTCAAACATACGGTTTGTTTAATAACATATCTATTCGATTAATCCCTCTAAATCAAATACTTAAAATATATTATCTTCAAAATCCAACTGATACTTCAACATGACATGATGACAGACAAACCCAACGAAAGAATTTGTCAGAATGATTATTCAAGATCAACAACAGTTCAAAGCCGATTGCAGAATATTTTTTGTTTCGAATAGCACAAAGCTCAATGAAGTATATCAGCGGTGTTCTTTACCCAAGTTTTTCCGCATTACCAATGAATTTGCGCTGGCTTCATGCAGGACTCCGAATGATCTTGTAGACATTCCCATCCAACTGAAGCTGTCTCAAATTATTCGAAGGTTTCTAGATATTAGGAGACCTGTTGGCCTGTAAAAGAAAAGACAATAGGGACAGTTTTTATATCTGGTAATTACCACTGTCTCTTGACATGTTATTCAATATCTCTGTATTTGGATTTTTTCACTGAGCATTGCTCTATTTTCATCTTTATCCAGGGCGGTGAAGTCTTCTGGTCTTCTGTGTGTTACAACATTAATAATAATAATGAAAATAAACAAATTTTATTTCAAGGAATATCACGAATACAATATTAAATCCCATAAGTAACGTTAATTGAAATAATCGTCCTATCCCGATAGGTTTTATTGTGCCCATTTTCTGAAACAGGTATTGAAGTGTAGTTATAAAAGGGGAACTTATGGCGGTATTCTGCTTTTTCTCTGTAAGCTACGAATCTGTAGCGTACGATTGATCTGTAATTTATCTGTAGCTGACTTACAGATTCATAAATTATGACATTCTGGAGGTTTTTCTGTAACTCTCGTATTAGAAGTGTCAATTTTGAACTACTTCGTAATAAGATCGTAACTACTTCGTAATGAGATCATAGAAAATAATTTATTTTCCAACAATTTTTGCTCGTAAGTATTGATTACTGGATATATTTATGTTCAATTCGTGTTCGTTACAACGAGCAAGAGAAATTAACCACCGAAGTACGAAGATGAATAACAAAAGTAGTTGAGTTTAGTAAAGTATTTTATATTCTGTGATGAAAACAAATCATTCAACATAACCTCACAACATACCTTTCGATATGTTTCCGATCACCTGTAAGGTACAGATTTATAGAAAGCGTTGAGAATCGTAATTGTCCTGTAAACTTATGAAAAGTTACAGATTCGCTTACAGATGAAAGCAGAATACCGCCATTAGTCAGTTTTAGTTGTTAGTATTTTATTGCCTGCTTCTGATGGAAAATGGTACCAACTTCGAGTGTCTGTTTTTCATGAAGAAGTTTGCTGATCAATTTCTGCAGTTCTTCTTCAGCTGTATTTTCTGGTTTTAGCGCAGTAAAACAGTCAGCATAATACACTGGTCCATGTAGTTCAGACTAAATGGGCTTCTTGAGATCTTATTTCTAATTATTATGTTGGTAGGTACCAAAACTTTCCTCAGCAGTATTCTCGTTTGGACTTCTATTTACCTACTGGGATTTCTCACTGCGATGATTTGATTTAGAGTGAAAGATACGGTCCATTTATTGGAAAATCAATTTTGACCAAAATGATATAATATGTTCACTAAAAGTTTAGGAAATAAAATGTCTAGTCAGGCCTAAAGGTGATTTTCTCAATAACGGTATTGCTTCTTAAACTTATTAATGGTTTACGGTCACTAGAATGAATACTACAACGTCACCTATGGCATGTGCAGTGCTTGTGCAGTACCTAGATCAGTAAAAGCATCAGAAATGACATAACAAATCCCGCTATCCCGTTCAGTTTGATCGAACGGTCTGGCAAAGGTGTCTGCTCACCGTGACGTCGCTGCAGAAGTGGATACGCCAAGTGTGTGTTGGTAATGTAACGCTCATTATTGTCGACAGATAATGAAGATTATTCAGCATGGTCGTAATTACCAACCGGAAGGAAACACGAGTAAAAACTACACGGCAGATTCATCTCACCGATACATTTCATTTGAATAACTTAGCATATTTAAAAAACGGTCGCCCATACCTGCTAGACTGTTCCTAGAGTGGAACTCAACGGACCCTACCGGTAATCAGCTGCGTATTTTGAAAAATTTCTTCGGTAACTACCAAACTACCATGTCGAAGAAGCGACTTCGCATGGGCATTGAAAATCAAAATTAATGAGTAGACATGTTTTTGTTTTCCCTACTTTATGGCATTTGCGGTCATTTTCAATGATAGATCAATTTCCGGTTATATCTAACTGGAACAACAATAATGGTCTGAAAAGGATGGTGATCTGAGCTGTTCAACCCCGGAAAAAAATAGTCGAATTCATGTTCCTTCATACATATTTGACTTAAGATCTTTCATCGTAGATCCCGTCATAGATCAATGGTAGTTCGTAGACCATTTCATAATTCTACACTCGATTAAACTAGTTTTATAGCAGGCCTCAAAATGGTGTAAGGATAAAAAATGTCAAAAAAATATATCTGTATGGTGAGTTTCGTGAATTTCATCTCTGGAATCAGGAAATTAGGACAAATATCTTTTGAAATAGTTTATGGGAGGCCTTTGTTTTAGGTTTTCTCCCTAGTTTCAGAAACAAAAATCAATTAAAATTTTTTTTAATAATAGGTGGAAGGTCTCTGCTGGAAACTTGTGCACCAATGAGACAGGGGCCAGGTACTTTCAAAAAATTGTTGCTTATCAATGAGAAAAAACAACACTTCGACTCTTATGAGCTTTGTAACGTTCAGGAGTTATCAGACTCTTTCGTTAGACAAATTCTAGACTTCAGGAAACTTTTCGTAAGAAGTTTGGATTTCTCAATTGATATTATTTGTCAATATATGATGACCATATATGTATTGATATTAAATACTATGATGGTGACATTGCTATTATATCTCAGAATTTCTAATTGATTTTTTTCTCAAAAACTGGGAGAAAAAACCCTAAAATAATATGAAAATTTTTGAAAAAATGTTGATGAACAATGGATAGATAATGAAATTTTCTAAAAACAATATTTTCGAATGAAAAGTCATCGGATGAAGAAAAATGTATTTCGAATTGTTCATTATATTCAGTATGAAATTTTGGCTAAGTTTACTTTTCACATATATCTATATAAAATATATCCATTCACAAATAGAATTTTTCCCAGAAAAAGGAAAATTTTTTCTTGTAAAAAAGCAACGTTCAAAAAAAATTTACATTCGAAATGTAGTTTGAATTGCATTATGAAAAATCTTTTTAACGATTTCCAGTATTGAACATCCAATAGGTCAATGCTCTTCTTGGGTTAATTGTAAAATATAGTACAATAGGTTAACACACATTTTCACTCATTTCACCTAACTTCGAGTCCCATATCAACTAGAGTTGAGTCATGGCGGGGTTGACCCCATAACTCAAAAAAATCCTTGAATTCCTTTTTTTTTTTCAAATTGTTAACTGAAATTTTTTTAGTTCTTCTGATCGATGGGGAGGGTTACGTCCCCAATTACCCCCCATGTTATGTCTATGTCGAAGCAGAATATACTGTTTTGAAGACAGAAATCACCCACGAATTTATAGGACAGGAAAAATAATTCGGTCCATTTTTCATGAAAAGCAAATATTTATGTCCTCATCTCTTCGTTATATCATATTCCATTAATGGGACAAGATACTTAAAAATTTCAGAATACGCTTCTGTAGGCGCCAATATATCTTAAACGCCTTTTTTTCGGTGGGAATTATCAGACCGACAATTAATTAGGGGAATTTCAACTTGTCCGGTTTAATTTGTTGGTAGGTGCTGTTCACAGGCAATTTTTCTCCATGGTACGTTACATAAATTAGATTTTTGCGAGACCCTGCTGGCTCCGAACCTAAATCTTGTACCTACTGATTAATGTGAATTTACCAAAATGAATCTCAATTCAATTCAGGAGCATGTGCGTTTCGAAGAATATTTGCGTGAGAAAGTTGAATTCCTCAATCGACACATAGAAAATTGGTTCATTCTGAATGTTCATGACCCCAAAGTTCAAATTTTTCAAGAAGAATGCAGCCGAATTCTTGTCAGATATAGCAAACGGAGGTTTCGTAGTATAATCACAAGAGCCTAGGTATAGAATTCACGAGTGAATTTGAGTATAGATTGAGTAGATTATCCGTATTGTATATATTACGTGAATTGCTTTTTGTGTTTCGGTAGATTAAAGAGAACAAAAACAAATATTTATCTTTGAATCACTGCTTTCTGTATTTCAAAATATTTCCTATCTATACACTATACTTCACTACACTCAAAAGGATGTCCCATAACTAGTGAATCAAACGACACACCATGATAGAGTAGATCAAATACCTTCGAATGGCACATTAGTTCAGCGAAAATGTACCGCTTTCAAAATTATTAGAATTTTATTAATATGAATATTATGCACTACATAATTCCTTAGCAGCCCATATAAGCGATCTCCCTGCGAAATTATACTTCAATATGTGACATGTGGAGGCTGGAAAACAGAGAAAACAGATTAATCAAATCGAATTTTTTTCAGGTAGATTCCAATACAAAATAGTCTGGATGAGACACGTAAGCTCAAGCTTGGTTGTGTCATTTGGACATTGGAGAGAGTGAGGACGACCCCCTAGGAAGCAATACGTCTATGTGTTCTTGTTTCTAAAAAATTTTTCAAATTTATCAGAATTTTCATAAACATACAATTTCGACTTCTTCCCTGCTTTCTGTTACAAAGAAACTGCATATGAATTGGAAGAACATTTACAAATTTTGGCCCTAAATAGGATAGGAAGTGAGAGTGAGTTTTTTTACATAGTGGCACAATTCACGGCTCACTGAGAGCTGTGCGAGTAGCAAGGGGTTGTATTTTAAGTGGAAATAGCAAAATCATCATCCTTAACAAACAATGGTACACATATAACATTATGACATCCAACAGTCCCGATTCACCGAACAGACTCAATGTAGAGAATGTTTTATTCTTTTTCATAATTATTTTTCTTTCATTGAAGAGGAGAAGGTCATAAACTCCTCAAGCAATCTTCTGCCATCCGATAGCCTCCATCCCATGAATATCTCGAAAAAAACAGAGCTGTGTCATCCGCGTATGACGATATGAGTGCCTGGGCAGCGTTCACAAACTTACTCCGAGAGTAGAGTAAGAGTATGGCCATATGATCAGAAATATACTTCGGTCTTTACTCCACACTCGTCGTTCACAAACTTACTCTGACAAATGTCATTCAAAATTCAAACATGTGTATAGGTTATGAATAATACTTTTGTATATACATTTTTCATATATCATTTTAATATTGAATTGTTGCTATCGTGGATGAATAATAGAAGTTTAAGAAAAGAATTCTCTCTAGTCGTACATTTTCAGTTGTGTCTTCGCAGTATAGTCCATTTTTCTTTTATTTGAAAAGCAGAGCACAACCTTGTTTTTTTGATGATTGTGAGGAAACTGATGAAAGTTCTCAGGACTTTGAATTACTTTTGATGAGACAGAAACAATGAAAAAGGATATTATTGTCTATAATCTTCTCTTGCAAGCAGAAAATTGAAAATGTTATTACATATTTTGATGTTTTATTGACTCTACGCCAGAAAAAAATTAAATACTTCGTAACAAGAAATAGTTTCATTTGAGGAAGCTAACAAAAAGAAGTTAAAAAAATATTTTATGAAAGATAAAGCAAAATATGAATGAATCTTGAGAGATCTAAACTCTCGAATATAACAAAATATCAACGTAGATTACAAATCAGGTACAAAAACAGTTATTGTGGGACTTTTCATGTCTCGATTTATTTGAACTTGAACGGACCACTCTAGGTTCTGCAATACAGGGAAAAACTCTTTTTTTCTTTACCATTATCTCTTGGTAATGTTCACTTTGAGTTTCGTTAATTCACTGCTAGCAATTTCATTAAATTTATTAATCATTTAAGTAATTCTTTCCAATATTTCTTTATTTCACAGAATAGTTGTTCCACTTGAAAAATTAATTGTTTCGTATTTCGTTATTGAAATGAAACAAAACCCAGAAATAAATACTTATTCGACTAATATTCAAGTTTCAAAAAGTCTGCGGGAGCAGGACAGAATGAAAATCGTACGTCACAACTGTCAGTGTATGTGTTTACTCTCCCAAATAGCAGAGTATGCAGAGCTTACTCAGAGGAAGTTTATGAACGCTCACAGAGTATACTCCGAAGAAGACAAAGCAAGTTTGTGAACGCTTCAGAGTAAGGGGAGCTTACTCCGAGTAAGTTTATGAAAGCAACCCTGGATATCTTTTATGTTAAATATATCATTTACATAGATCAGGAACAAAAACGGGCCAAGCACCGTTCCCTGTGGTATGCTTATTGATACTAGTAACAAAGCACTAAAAGAATCATCAACTTTCACTCTTTGATTTCTGCTCGTAAGATAACTTTTGAAGAGATCTAATGAGACCCCCCTCACTGCCATGCACTCCATTTTCCCAACAATATTTCGTGATCGACAGTGTCGAAAGCCATCGCCAGATCTAAGGAGACCGTCAGATATTTCTTCTGTCGATCACACTCCTTCAACAATCTATTGACAGAATCCTCAGTTGACAGATTCTCTCAAAATCCAAACTGTCCATGTGTTAAAATGTCATGATTTTCCAAAAAAAATCGTTAGTCGTTTTTTTAAACATTTCTCAAAGATTTCGACAAAGTTGTTTATAATTGTAATAGGTCTATAATAAGTCACCATTTTTCTGTCACCATTTTTAAAAACTGGAAGCGTTGTCGATTGCTTAACTTAATCTGGTATTGAACCACCAGAGAAACAGATTAATTATGTGACATAAAGATTTCAGGAAGAATGAGTGAAATTGTTTGATCAAGTTAGCTGATATACCGTCTGGTCCAGGAGTGCTATCATTCATATAATTGCCACAAGTTCATTAACACTTGTCGCATGTAAAAAAAGCGTTTCCCTAACCTGTGAAGTCTTTCCGATAATGTCGGGGACCAAGGGAGTGCCTATCTGGCCTGCCATCGCGTATCCAATATGAAAAAAAAGTCATTGAAATAATCCGCCTTCGCCTTACTTGCTGTTGTAGTCTCTCCCTCATCACCAATTATCTCACATCTATTACTCCCACAGCCTCCCCCCCGCTTATCTCGTAGGGTGTTCTAATTTATGCTTGTAATGATTATTTTTTGTTTCCCTCAAGAGGTTTGTGAGGAAATTTCGATAATTTCTATATTCCCACATGAGTCAGGTGTTAGAGCCCTTAAATATCTTCTCCTAAATTGGTCTCTATGTTTTATTGAATTTAATGTCTTTGCGTCATCCAGGGTTTCAGTTTCATATGAGATCTTTTCCTGTGCACAAAATACGAATACTCTGTCAAGCAGGGACGGGCCCAAGGGGGGGGGGGGGGGGGGATGATCCCCCCCAATGTTAAACGAAGTTGGCAAATTTTCAAAGCAGTCGGAAGATTTTCAAATGAGTTGGAAAAATTTCGAAGCAGTTGGAAAAATTTCAAAGCAGTTGGAAAAAAATTTCAAAGTACAGTTGGAAAAATTTCAAAGCAGTTGGAAAAAGTTCCAAGCAGTTGAAATACATAGTTCCGAGAGAGTTATGAAATACGAAGGAATCTGAATTAGAAAAACAAGTTTGCAATCAGTACTTAACACTATATGTATAGCCGCCAATAAATGGTTTTCAACCCAATATTTTTACCACCCAGTGTTTGAAGAGATGCGGACCTAAGAAGTAGGTACCTAGTTGTGAATTTTTCAGTTACATCGAATGGACTGTGTCATAAAAAACCATCTGGTATCATAAATTTAAGCTGTTTCTATCAGATAAGCAGAATCATCATTAGGTACGCTCTTCGCACGTTGTGTAATAGTTATGCGAATAAACAAAATATGTGAATAAATTTAAAAAATGAACCGAAAAAAATTCAAAGTGAAGTTTGTGGTGCCTCATAAAAAATTACTAAAAAAAATTACATGGACAGAAAATGCCGAAAGGACAACAAGTGTGAGTGAAAATTATGAGTATTGACCATAGAATATAGAATATCGTAAAGGCAATTTGTATTATTTTTTTTTAACTATAAAAACTGAAATCAGCTACGAAACAAAAATCGAACACAACAAAAATCGTTCAAAACACTGAATAAATCCTCAATTCCAAACACTTATTGCAAAAAACGCTGCAATGAGTTCGAAATCGCCAACTAAACTTAAAAAATTATATTCGAAAATGTAGTATCCAATTGGTGTATCCCATACACCTCTCATCTCAGTGATAAAATCTAATATCATTTCTCATGATAAAAGATCCCTGAGCCTGTGAATTGAATTCATCTATTTTTCAAATATGTTTCCGGTGTTGCCTCCGTAAAAGCAAAGAATTTTTTTTGTTTTCCGTTTTATTCTTTTTCAAAATTGTTTCTTCAATATGACTGATCTAGGTCGAAACAGTTTCCCTACTAAATTGGAAATCTGTTTTTTTAAAGAAGTATCTTGATTTATGATGCTTGCAACTTTGACACACAGCATCTGTTTTATTCCTTAGTTATGTTGCTTTTCGTTTTTTCATGGAATCTGTAAGCATAATTAAGGCTCATTTTTTATCAAACGAAATATATTTTCTGAAAATTTTGTTCCTATTATTCTGTGAAATGGGCCCATGTTAGGCATGAGCATCTTCAATATTATGAATCTCATCAAATTGGTAAGTGATAACTTTGATTTTTCATCTACACAACATTCAATCATGTATATTTCTTTATTTCATGGAATATGAAATCTGCTTTTTTTGTGAAAAATAACTTGTTTTGTGATGTTTGAAATTTTGAGATACACCGAACAATGAAACTGAAATTAATTAGAGAATGAAACAAAAAGTGTATCTCAAAGTTTCAAGCATACTTCAAGGTACTTCTTACAAAAAACGATTCCATAAAAAAAAGAAACTAACATAACTTTGATGAGATTCATCGTATTGAAACTGCTCATTTCCAATATTCACTCCTTTAAAAGAATGAAAATAATAGATTTTTCAGGAAAAATATTTCCTCTGATGAAAATGAGCCATGCCTTTGCTTCCACATTCCATGAAATAAAGAAAGCTACAAAACTGAAGAAACAAACAAGTGGTGATTCTCAAAGTTTCAAGCAACATCAAGATACTCTTCACGAAAAAAACAGACTCCATAAAATTTACTCTTGAATGTTCAATAGATGGAAAAAAAAAGTTAATTACTCCTCACTCTGTTGAAATTCACCATTTAAAATTTTTTACAGAAACAAATATTATACCATATTAAGTATAACGTTTTCTGTTAATTCAATGTACAGTTGGAAAATTTTCGATGGATTTCCCCCCCCAAAAATTTTTCTTCGGCCCGTCCCTGCTGTCAAGTACTTAAAAACATTAGACATGAAGCTGTCATACGCCAGTTGACTGTTATCGCAGCTCAACACATCCTCCCACCGTTCTGTCATTAACAATTACTTTATTTTAACTCTATCTAAACATTTAGACTGAGTTTTGATCTTAGTTAATTCTTAATTCTTTATCCATTATAGACAGCAGCAGAGTGTAGTGATTCCTCAAACTATAAGTTATCACATAAGTACCGATGTCAATATTTTTCTTGATTTTTTTACTAAATAGCCGAAATGAAGTACAGATATAGTTAATGAAATGTATTCAATGATCGATTTATAATCATTTTACATCATTTTTACAAAACAGTTGGAGGACAGAAAAGGCAGAAACATACAAAAATTCAATTTAAGGCTCCATTTTATTCTTCAACCAAGGTATAATGTTCATGAACCATTTTCTAGTCACTTAGTGAGCCGTATGACCTTGTATTCGGAGACGCAATGGGAAATGTGTGAGTTCAGAACCGTAGCAATCATCTCCGTGGTTACAGAATTACCTGCAAACAAGTTGGTTGTGGCAATGTTCGTTATTTAATTACTGTATTTTGCTGATTATAGATGTTATTATGATCATAATTTTCCCATATGAACTCAGAAAAACAACGACATTTTTTCCTACAATCGTTGCAAGTGTAATGAATGAATACTCGTACATCATAAATCTAGAAATATCCGCTTGGTTGTTCGAGTTGATTGCATCTTGTGGCTGAAGTTTGATCTTTTGTATTCTTTTCGATTCGATAAATAAAAATTTCATTTCAATTCCACAAATTACTGTTTACTCCTCAAGTCTATCAAATTGACTGTGGCCATCAAACCGATGGAGACCTCTGAAATAAGAGTTGTATGAAATTTCCATGCAGCATCGATAAAAATTTCCATTACACAGAACGTTATCTACAAAAACTCGAATGGAAACCATCATTTGTGTCATTGGAAAATAAATGAAAAAATTTAATAAAATCGAAATGGGCTTTGATATCAAGTTACCTAATAAAACAATTGATCAAGGTTATATTTGACTTATTATTTAAATAATCAGTTCACGGTTAACTGTTATTCGGGATTAACATTAACAGGAAGACATTTTTGTGGTTACAGATATAGGTGCTCTTTAAGGGGACAGAACTACCCAGAATGATGTCTCAGTTTAATGATATTTGAACCAAATCTTCGGGATATAAAACATTTCGAACTGGAATAAGTTTTGGATATGGATATATAAACTTTTTTCAATTGATTTTTAATTGGACAATATTTTATCTTATCACGGGAAGATTTTCGTAATTATATTGCTATCGAAATTTTTATATTCTACTTAAAATTTCAACACAACAATTTTCAGTTGATGACTATTATCGAATGTAATGACATTGAAGATTGAAAATATTTATAGTTTTTCCATAATGAGAGCTTTCTGATTGATTCTAATGCACCATATTTGGCATATTTTTGGTTATATTGATAGCAATAGTAGTACTTAGAACAAGTGTTCCTTTATATATGTCTGCATTACAATTGTGTTTCACTGGTCTTTGAAGATTTTTAGCTGTAAATCAGTAACTCATGCCGTTTGTTTACAGTTATAGTGGAAATACACCCTGTGTTTTGTAACCAGAAGGTACTTTCATTATATTAGACATTTCCATTGAACAAGTTCAGTGAATGAAGCATGTTAATTATCAATTTGAGTTTTTTAACACAATCGACCATAATCCCTGTTTTCTCCAAAATTGGGGGCAGTGGTACTGATATTATTTTTGATTCAAAATTTTACTTGAATTATAATCAGATAACCTTCATGAATACTATTGGATCTGTGAGTGAAGCTCCCCCCCCCCCCATTAATACACCAAGTGTTTGTAGTTTTCAGCTATAATATGAAGTCAAGTATGGTTCATGTTTCAATTATTGCCTCAACTTTGTTCAATTTGAAAAAACAATCCTTCACTATCGAAGATCCTATGGATAATAATTGACTGATTGAGGAGATTTTAACAATGAAAAGGAGCTCGGATATCTTTGATTCTGGTTGAAATCCTAGAAGACAAGAAAATTATAGGTTCAAAGAGTTGTCAAATGCTGTTGTTGGCCTGTTATGTTTCTTCCGACATAATATACTATGAAAACCTTAATTAGTATGAAATATCATAAATTGCATAAAAAATTTTCCGCAGAAAATATAAAATCTATAACATCGAGAACACGAGGTCTCAGAATGTATTCCCGAAAATGATATCAACTTTTCATGGAACGCAGGAGAATTTCATTGATCACAAGGCAGCTGTTTTGAGGTGTTGCCCCTTGTTTTTTTTATTTCTAAAAATGAACCCCCAACCGAATAACAGAAAATGGAAAGTTAATTTTTTTGGGTCATCGACAAAAGTAACATTTCTTTCATTGAAAGTTTATGCCCACCATCAAAGGAAAGTTTATTTCATTCTCGAGGGTCCAGTTTCCTACACATCTCCAGAGAAACTACATCAATTCACTTTAACATGACAACGGGCATTCGTTTATGGTGTCCATATTTCATGGCGAATATTTCAATTATCCGAACGAAATTCTGGAGAAAAGAATCTATATATCTGTATAT
Organism: Hippodamia convergens; assembly: GCA_038502775.1. Classification (NCBI taxonomy): domain Eukaryota; kingdom Metazoa; phylum Arthropoda; class Insecta; order Coleoptera; family Coccinellidae; genus Hippodamia; species Hippodamia convergens. The sequence continues at coordinate 13,275,798 of CM076610.1, read as the reverse complement.
TTTTGTCGTTTGACCGGGTATTTCTGTCCGCAGAAGATCGTAAAGATATATATAATATAAGAAATATGAAATATTTTGTTACGAGTTTCCGAATCAGGACCGTCTCAAGGTAGACAAATTCAAATAACTTCTGCAGAAGAATCCTCATGAAAAATATTCATCTTGTTGATATGCCGAAATTATGGCAAACTATATCCATCTTGAATCTTGAAATAGCGGACTTTCTTATGTTTGACATATCGATTGAAATTCATTCTTTGAAGATTCTGCATTTCCTGAAACTTTTCTGGGTTTTTCCTCACAGTCTTTGGAAGTACCTAAATTCATAATTTTTATTTAAAAAAATGCTCCTACAAAATTTCTTGCACTTATTTGTTGAGAGCAAATCAGTTTGAAGAAATTGTTGCTAAAAATGAACAGACAAGACAGCTATCGAATTAGGTAATGTCTCAAAGTGTATATAAGACTTCTACACAACTCAAATTAATGTGATCAGATCACTTAAGTTACCAGTAGTCAACAGCACAATCAAATCCCTGAAGAATGTTATACGAATTCTCAAACAATCCCTTTACCTGAATATCCCTATGGAAAAAAACTATGCAATGAATGCAAGAAAAATATTGTGGCATGCCCGAGGACTGCCCTGGACACTAACATCCTGCCTTTCCCATCTCTGTTTTCACGATATATCCCTTTTCCTGGCAATTTTATGTGTTTATTATACCACAGCCAACTTCATAACAATTCTCAGGATTTACCAGATAGTAAATTTGAGAAAAGTTGTGTGCATGCTTCTTTGACACTACAAATTTCATTAAAAGAAGCTTGTTGACAGTTGACAGCAATAGATGATCGGAGTCATAAGCATTCCTCTAGTTTGCTCTCGGAAATACTACTGCTGCATTTAGCCAAGCAAACAAAATAATTTTTGTATAAATATTTGTATATACCATGTGTTTTTCAATTTTTGGTTCAATAAAAATGATTTTTATTCTCATATATTTTTTTTTCAATGAGTGCATAAAAAAATTCAAGAGTCTAGGCTTTGTCTATCCAAATTCATCGAGTTCATTTCAACCAAAGTAACACAGACAAAATTGAATGATACCACGAGTCCACTCACAGACCATATTCTACCAAAATTCAAAAATTCTATTCATTTTGTCATAGTTATAAAACCTTCATTCATACATACATCTGTATATACTAGTCTACTTATTCATTCGCAAATAATGCAGTTCTTGAATTGTTACTGTATCTATCTTATTTACACTATTACACTTGAACTTCTCATCAAAAACAAAATCTATATCTTATCGTAAGCAAAGATTATTAAAAGGAAACTACTTCTTTATAATCTTTGATCATAATTATTGTTTTTTTTTAAGAAATATATAATGCCATCAACTGCATACTTATTTTGTTTTCGAGTTATAGGCCAAAATTTGGACAATTTAAATTTCGTCATTATCTCCGTTTCTGTTGGTACTAGGATGTTGAAACGGAAACATTATACAAACACATACATAGTCATTCAGTGGCGTACTATGTTTTTTCCCAAGAGGTTCGCTTGCTGAGCTATAACATAAAGTTGTGTTTCGTCTTATAAAAACAATAGTTTGATATGGCTTAGAAAAATCGCCATTTTTTCCCGTTCCAGAAATACATCATCTTATTTCAAACTATTGTTTCCGTTAGAAGAAACCCAACTTCATGTTATAGCTCAGAAAGAAAACCTCTTGGGAAAACATTTAGTACGTTACTGGATTGTTATGAAAAAAGTGTCTGTATAATGTTTTCATTTCAATATCCTAGCACAAATAGAAACGAAAACTGAAAACAAAAGAAGATAGAAGAATGCAGTTGATGGCATTATCAGTGTCTTTAAGAAAGACCACCGTAATGTGTCATTTATTTTTCTCATCTCTTTCGGTTGAGAAGTATTAGTTGAGGTATAACTTATTTTGCCCACCTTGGTCATGCAATATGTGTTCGTTTTGATGAGCATGAAAGGAACGATGTCTAGTATGTGGTAACATAATAAATGATTTATTTTTATGTAATACTCATTGTTACAATTGAATTTCAGCGTTCATCTTTTGTGAGACAAAAGAAGATCAATCAAACAAGTTGAAAAAATCCCAGTGGAAAAAATTAATTCTGAGCTGCTCTGAGAGGATGATGTGGCAAACGTTCGTTCGTCAGAGATCTTTTCATAAAAGGTCGTGAAAATGGCTGCCGTTTATCGGAAGATTTAGGAAGGCTTTTTTATACGGCTCAAGAAGGATTCACGTTTCATTTCGCACGCGACATATGTGAGCAAAGAGGACCCCCCGTTGTTATCAGGCAATAGGTGAGTCTTTTTTTATATCCCGGATAACGCTTTGCTGTTCCCCTTCTTGCCGGTGTGATCTTTTATGGCCGTATTTATTCTATCTAGTATCTAGTACTATTGACAGCCGGGGCGAACAGTTACCGAGTTGATATTCAACACGCAATGTAAAGATGATTTTTGTTCTCGGAGATTTTCCCATTATTGCTTTTGTAAAGCTTTATTTTCTCTTGTTTTCGGATACCCTCACTCAAATGTGCGAAAACACTCCGTCAGATTCTTTGATAACCTTGGTGTCCGGCACTATGAGAAGCTTTCTTGTAAGTGTGCAGTTCCATAAAGACTATTAGCTTGAAGAAAATTAACACCTCAATGTAAATGTATTATTTACCATTTAGATTTAGGTATAAGAACTCTGTAGAAAAGGTTATATTTCATACATCAATTTGATGTATACTTGTTTTAGACTCTAGGGGACACTAAGGGACAGAAGACAGAACCTAAGAGGTCTTATATAAGGTTATATAGGTAAATGAGAATATAGTATATTACATAATATGAGAAAACATAGAAGTGGATGTGACCATACAAGAACCATCTCTAACACCATTGAGATGGATAGTTTCAGGCTTTCACGAACGGATATACTGACATTAAGAGAGTCTTCCGAGCTTATTGGCCGTGGTCTATTAGGAAGCCCGGCCAATAAGCCCGGAAGACTCTCTTAATGTCACCTACATCTGCGATAGGCATCTCCAAAGGATTCTTGGTCTAAGATTGTAACTCGGTCGCTGAGCTACCGACCGAAAAGAGTCCATTGGGTTAGCCAGCATCTGTGCTAAAATTAAGGTTACTATTCTTCTTATTTTCTCCTTCAAATCGGATCCGATTATACATTTTGTCATTCTAATACAACCCTTATCATACATACATCTGTATTTAGTATTCGCTGAGCTACTGACCGAAAAGAGTCCATTGAGTTAGCCAGCATCTGTGCTAAAATTTAAGTTACTATTCTTCTTATTTTCTCCTTCAAATCGGATCCTCTTCGAAATAAGAAGAGTAAGCAGTGACTCAAATTCTAGCACAGATGCTAGCCGACGCAATGTTCTGAAAAGGCTTGAATCAATTCCTGCATTTTATCTCAAAGAGGTCATATGGCCGGCATAATTTGCAGATCTTGAAGAAAGTAGCATGTATTTATTTATTTTGATGACATTTTTTTTTTTCTCACTTTTTTTGACTGCCCTACCATTCGAAACACATGCGTTCTTTCTGACGGACCCTGTATATCGGAATGTCTGCCGAAATGAAACAGTTTCTCTTCCCTTCAGACTTATTCTGTTATACTCGTTCATATTTAATACATGATGGTTTGGTTTTACGTATGGGAGAGAGGGGAGGACAATTTTCTCACTACCACATTTTTTTTATGATATAGTGGAGTCCGTACATCATCTTTCACTCCATAAGATTTTAGCAGTGGCCCTGTATCTAAATCAAGGCCCCATGCATTACTCAGTAGGCTTCAACTATTTGCTTCAAAAGTAGAAGGTTTTTATAAAGATTTAATCTCTGAGCGATATGAGATACTAATGATGCCAAATAAGGCTGAAACCAGTATATCTCTTCTCTATTATCGCGTTTTATATTGAAATTGATGAATTCATATTTTTGTCTAATTAAGGCTCAATTTTTTGCCATTCGCTTTGACTGTAGTCCGAAAAATTTTATACACATCAGGAACACGATATCGGCTCAGAGATATGTTTTTCTAATGGAACGACTGTTCCAATTTCGAAAGGACCTCCCAATACAAAGTATTTCAAATTTGCTAAACGTTCGGAAAAGTGCTCTCCACATTTGTTGTGGTTCTTCCTCATCGGTGAACCTACCAGGAAAGCGAGACATTATTTCGATCGTCAAGATATCAAAGTCTAACGTTCTCCCAATTTATTTTAACAAGGGGCGATCGAAAACTAACAACCACCGACAAAGACTTCCACTCTCTTCCAGCCTCATTGCTGAAGTCATCAGTATCCATAAGAGATGAGCTTACCCGGTGGAAAAGAATCAGGACAGGACTCGAAAGTTCATCGCTTGTACGGATTCTCTATCTCACCGATTCTTCCAAATACGTAATTTTATTGATTTAACGCTTTCTGCCATCGCGATTTTTGTTATTTAAAAAGATGTAGTTGAGAAATAAAAGATCAAGTAAGATAGAGGTCCAAAACACGTGTAGGGAGATTTTTCTGGAAAAAATGCTGTTCACAAAGAGCAACAAAATTGGTCGCTCCTTCGTCGCCAGTTTTCGAATTTCGCATTCGTATTGGAATAATAGCCCATTTTGAAACTTGTTTCAGTGTATACTTTTCTCAATTTCAGTATCGTAATGAGTTCATTACAGTACTAAAAGTAGTGCTGTAATGAAACTCATTACAGCATTATTTCAGTTATATTTTTCGTTTTGTAGTTGTCAGTACTGACCTCCAATCGAATCAAGTTTCGAATCAAATCAGTTCAAATTCCGTAATCTGTCAAATTTCGTAGGTCACACCAACTGCCAAGATGAAATATAAAAGTCACTAAACTGAACTTTTATTTGAATTTCGAGAGTATTTCAAAAAACTTGACTGAAATAGAAAAAATATCGTCTAATACTCGTTGCAGAAGGCAATTCCAACACTCATGCTATAGAAAACGGGCTCCTTCGTCGCTCGTTTTCGAACTGTTGGAATAGAAGCTAATTCTGCAACTTGTTTTAGAATATACTATTTCAGAATTTCAATAGGAACCTCCTTATGACAACCGTCACGATGTCAATTTGATATTAAATTCCCAATTACCCTATGCATCTTTCATTTCTTTTTGTACATAATTATCTGAACTACGCTTTTTCATATGATGAATTATTCCTATATATCGAAACATATAATGTTTCCCTCTACAGGGTGAATCTCTACATATACTTTAGCAATATATTCTTGAGGTCGTAAAAACTTTTTTTTTTAATATGTTAGTAGAATTTAGTTTTTACACAATATTAACCAGATCAAAGAGTAAGTATTCATTACTATTCCTCACATCGTTCTTGGTCCGTCTGTGCTCTAACAATTCATAACATTCGAGACTGTCCTGGGATCCATCCTGATCTGACAGCTTGTTCTTGAAGCGAAAATATGGGCCGAATCAAAGCGAGATACATTTTGTAACATACCAGCAGCATCTTTTACTCCGTGACATAAAAAGTGTAACGCGTCAGCGCCACTCGCTCAAGTGGAAGAATAATATAGGGTTCAGGCATCATCGGCATTAATTTAACGTTGGCAAAGATAATAAAAAGTGAACTGCAAGCGAATGGAAGCGAAGACCACTCAAGAGGAAAGCCCTGGAACCCCACTCTCCAACTTGATTTTCTTTTCTCCCAACCTGCACATTACAGCTGCCGATAAGTCCCAGGGCCTGACTGAAATCATGAAAAAAATCAATAGAAGAAAAGCTGAAAAACAGGAAAATTTTATATTCAACGTCAAACATGTTTCAAAAATTGGGATATTTCACGAAGCAAAATCAAATATCTCTAGAATTTGCGGATTAGAAAGTTTGTTGACCCAATTCCAATTGCAATTTGCATAAAGACTAGTAATTATTCTTCTTTTAGCGAAAATTGGGAGAGGACATCACCGATTCAATTTTTATTGAATTTTGAATGCTTTTTTGAATCTGAACTCAGTTGAAAGGCATCATTCCAAGGTTTATTCATTTCTAGTCGATACACCATCATGAGCATGATACTTTCTGTCAAAAAAGTACCGGGAGTTGGTGACTAACACTGAGTAGCAGCAACGTCCATTAAAATTTAATGCTGCCTTAATTCTCCCTTAAACCGAATATCCATAGACGGTAGCCATGGATACTCCGTTTAATGGAGAATTAAGGCGGCATTTAATTTAATGGACGTTCCTGCAACTCAGGGTAAAACACGCATTTTACATTGAACCATCAAAATTTATATTGTCGCCTTTAGAGTATTCCCCATTTGAGGCTATACACACTTGACATTCTTATTCTTCAAAATATATTTTATAGGTAAGCTGGTAAGCACCTACGTGTTGCACGGAGGAGCAGTTTTAGTTTCAGGAATAGAAAACTAAATCAAGCAAAAATGGTAGTTGATCGATGGTGTTTATCGCCTGGTTCTATTGTGAACCAGGCGCGACGGCGCGTTAGCGTCTTGAAAAATCTACGAGTTGTTTGCCAAATGCTCAATCCAAATGGTACGAAAAAACTCTTGAGAGATGTTTTGAGTTGGAAGGACCATTTTCGATCACAATTTCTTTCGCTGCATCGACATTTATTTCGGTTAGAGAGCTTGAAGGTCGTCCAGAAGGTGGCATGTCGATTTCATGGCACTCTTTGGACGCGTTATACCACTATAAGCCTTCGGCAACATTTTCACCGCGTCAGCACAAGAAATTTAAGCCAAAACTCTTTTTTCACTAATTTCGTTCATGTTAAAAATCGGCACGGAGATTGACTCTCTTAACAAGCTTCCGTGAAGAGATTGGATGGAAGATCGCGCCCAAACCTGACATAATAATGAAAGACAGTTATGCTAACAGCAGTAGAAAAAAAATTTCAAAATCCACTCAGGGCGGGCATTTTGGAGGTACGACTTTTCCTGCACTTATACATAGGGAATTTCATTCGCAATTTCAAATTTAAAGAAAACTTATAAAAATTGCTAAGGTTTTTTCCCGATTGACTGACAAGATTGAAATCTGTGACCATACTGAATTACACATTGAGCTCAAACGCTCAAACCATTTCTGAATATGAAAGACAGTTACAGTTTCAGTTTCAGCAACGTCCACTGAAATTCAAATATCCATTAAATATTCAATTCTATGTTAAACAGAGTATCCATGGCTCCAGTCTATGAAATATCCAAATAAATGAAGTATTCAAATTGTAATGGACCATTGAATTTTAATAGATGTTGCCGAAATTCAGGGTGAGACAATTATTTTAAGCAAACTCCCAATATGATCGATAGTTCTTGCTGCCCCCTCTTAGATTCAAACACAGCGGACGCCACAGTTTGATTGATCACCTTATCAAAAATGGTTACTAAAAACTGCCTCTCAAACAGTGAAGGCGGTTAAAGTTCTTTAACAGGTAAAGCATATTATTTATAACTTACATCTGTTCATATTATTTATATCCTTCATTTGAACCAAACACAATTTGACATTAAGAGAGTTTTCTGAGCTTATTAGCTATGACTTATTAGAAATTACTTCACCTGCGGTAGGTATCTTCAGAGAATTTTTGTTCTAGTAGTGTTGTAGTGTTCCGTCCTGCTCAGATATTTAAAGCTCCGTTAATGGAGGTAAGAGAGGTAGTGTTGACATGCACGAATTGATTGGGCCCATCGCTCCAAGACTATCAACAATGTGCCATGGTGTTTCATTTTTCTTTTCATGTTGTTTGTGTATGTTCATGAATCTTTAAGGCTTAAATGTTCATCCCAGAATAGTAACTTTTGAAATGACCTCTGCCTCTCAGAAAACTATATTGTGTAGATCCGTAACAACATATAAAATTAGTGCACATTTTTCTGTCTATTTGAATCGACAGGATCATTCGTGCTCTTTAATAACGGTATTGACACTTCGTTTTGTAGACTTTGCTGCAGTCGCTAGGCATCCTGTAAATACCGGCTTGTCAAAGTGGGTTGACTTCATTTTTGGTGGTTCTGATCATTTGTCTTTCGTGTGGGCTCATGAAGAGACTGGATTTTGTGTCTCTTCAGTATTCTACCAGTTCTATCATTAATATATTGAATGTATGTATGTAAGACTTTTCCGTTGGGGTAAATCATGTTGTAAAGAGGGAAATTTTTGGTCTTATGGCCCTCTGAATTTCTTTTGCATTTTATTCATTGGTGATAAATTCATGCTGTAGATTTTCAAGTTCGTCACCTTCAAAATCCATCTCGCATAAACGTGATTGGACTATAAACTATATGTCTTAGTCTCCCATTAGACTTCCTATTTATTATGACGGCTAGGAAGGATAGAGCAACATGTTTTCCAATTTGCATACTGAATTGATTATTTGGGTGCCTATTGTTGGGATGTATTAAGAAGGCCTCTAGTTCCTCTTCAAATGTAATCGTTGCATAAATAATGGGTGGTATATAATCATTTATCTCAAATATTCAACTTTTTGGAAAAAATTTAATAGTTTTAATATAATTTCATGGACATAATGTAATATCGGATTGAAAATTGAATACCCACCAACTGAGAAAGATATCTTCAATGTTTGATTTGCAGTTTTATACCATAAGAAAAAAAAATAAATCGAATTTGATAACAGGGGGAAGGGAAAGCTTCCTAGAATGCAATTTCTATACTCACAATCATCTAAGCTGTATTTAGAACTATCTTGTAAACTACTGCAATGATGAATCGCAACAATATGTACATAAATAAAATGATAATATAAAGACTTTGTCAATTTTGTTTGCATCAAAATTTTCATTATTTCATAATTTCCACGAATAACGATAAAATCTGATAGATTTCAAGATATATATGATAGTTATGAAGCTTTAGTGAAGGTTAGAAAATTCTCTGAGAATTAAATCGAACTTATCTTCATCATTCACAATATATAGGGTGCACAAAACTTTGATTCCCGGATCAAGTTTTTTAGGACCATCGAGATTCGTTGAAATTTCAAATCAAATGATCCGATTGGTTCCAATCTACGTAAATTTTTTTGAGGCGACAATCAAATCTTTTTGAAATCCACCTTTAGTAATTCGAATATACGTAATATGCAATAAGTTTTTTCTCCTCCATTACTTTCTAGTTCTTCGAAACGTTGAATTCGAAAATTTCAAGGATCGACAAATTCCCTACCAGAAGAAGGAATGTTGTGTATTCTACTCCCATGCCACGAAAGATCTCAGGAAAAGGTCCATTCAGCACCACTATTTTTCTTTTTCGGAGATCCCCAACTTGAACCTTGTCCGCCTCCTCCGAATCCTAGGCATCTCTCGCCGAACTTATGATAACTACATATTTTATACGGTGATACTTAAGTTTGATGTGCTGAATTTCATACATGTGAATGGGGGCTTATCTGGTGTTAGCTTTTCGTCGGTTTTCTCTATTTTCCAGCATCTTTTCACACCATATTGCGTGTGTACCTCCCATTGGCGCAGACTGACGCATCGCTTTCGAATCATTGATTTCGAGAAAGGGGAATCTTACAGGGCTATCCATTTCGAAGAAATTTCATTTACTCTTCTGATAATGTTTGATTACATATTCCGTAACTTCGACTCTCTCTTCGGAATTGAATTGTAGCATCATTCCTGAATAGAGCACATCGCGACCTTCCAAATGATTTATCACAAGGCCACACTACCGATTTGAACAATTTGAGACTATGGTGGGTATTAGAGGTAGTTGTCTGATGTTGCTCAAAAACTATTTAAAACATAGGGTACAGAGGGTTTCGTTGAATGGAAATGTAAGTGAAAAAAGATCTTCAATTATGTGTATACCGCAGGGAACTGCCTTGGGTCCGCTTTTATTCCTCATATATGTCAATCAATTACTTTTGCTGAAGTGTGACAGAAATGACAATGGGTAGTATATAAACCTTTTCCATCTTCCACATTGACTTTATTTCTTTGGCAAGGTCTGTGTATTTCCTGATTTTTTCTGTTATTGTTTTTTGTAGGTTATGATCCAGGGGGTGTGCAATATCAATTAAAGTTGTGGTCTTATCAATCTTATTTATTATCCCTATGTCAGGTCTATTATTCATGGTTGTTTTGTCTGTTATAATTGCTCTGACCCAATATACTTTGTATTCCTGATTCTCGTTGACTGGTTCAGGTGTGTATTTGTAATATGGTTCGTCTATCGTCTTTATTTTAAATTCCTGGACTAAGTATTTATGAAGAATTTTAGCAGAGAGATTGTGTCTGTTTAAAAACTCTGTTGGTGCTAAGCTTGGGCATCCTGATGTAATGTGTTGGATTGTTCCTGATGTTGCTTTGCACATTCTGCATTTGTCGTTGTCCATGCGGGTCTTCATTAAATATTTCTGATAGTTCCGTGTAGGTATGACTTGGTCCTGTATTGCACACATGAAACCTTCTGTTTCTATATATAATTGTCCTATCTCAATCCATTTCGTAGAGAGTTCGTGTTGTCTGTTGAGGTCGCACTTGAATCTGCCGTCTAATTGTTTGCCTTCCCATGCTTGTATGAGATTTGTTATCAGTGTGCTCTTGTCTACTTGTTCTATCTGTACGTGGGTGCTGAGTGGGGTGTATCCTTTGTCTGCCAGTTTGATGGCTGCATGTAGTTGTGAATAAGTTTCCTTCTGGTTGAAGTATGTTTGCAGATTGTGTATTTGAATGTTGTGTGTTGCTTCTATGTTGGTAAGGCCTCGTCCTCCTTATTTCCTAGGTAAGTACAATCTCTCGATAGCGGAGTTAGGATGTAATGCTCTGTTGTTTGTAAGTGTTCTTCTGGTTAACCTGTCAAGTGCCTGTATGTCTGTTGTGGTCCACTGTATGACTTCAATTATTATTATTATTATTATTATTATTATTATTACCTACCTGTCGTTTTGTCCTGACCAGCATGTTTCAAAGATATCACCTAGATTTCAGGTGCACGGGTTCATGTCCTCTAAAGGATAAACTCCGAAAGGATTTTGAGCGCCAAGATATGGTGGTGGCTGCTTGTGGAGCACATATTGTGGGTACTGCTGAATTTGATTTGATTTTACTAGGAATCCTTACTTCCATTTAATTAATTATGTTCTACGTACTCATGGGCGCCCGCAGGGGGGAGCCAGGGGGGGCCGTGCCCCCCCCCCCCTGAGATTTTGATCCTCTATCGAATTGATAACTCCCTGAGGCGTGTTGAGCCCTTTTTGGGTGAAAAAAATCATGGAAAGTTTTCGAAGACGATGAAGTTCATGTTTTTGTTTACCTAAAACGAAGTAATAAATTCATAAACTACCCCATGCTTATCGGCATTCTCTTCAATCGCTACCAGATGTTCGTTTTATGACCGGTTTTTTTAGGCGGCTTCTTTGATGGGGGATTCTTCATGCGACTAGTGGGACTACTCCTATATTTCAATAATTATTGTCCATTCTCCAATTAGAATATTTTTTTCCGAGAAGGCGGAAATATAAAATCTTTTCATTAGTATCTTCATTCTAGAGAAAGATGTATTCGAATTCGAAACAATCCTATTCAGAGAGTATTCTTCGTTTTTAGTGTCTTTGACTCCAAATTGTGTTATCGGGGGTAACTTCTTTGATTATTTACGTAGATGATTTTTTCGTTCGGCGCCTCTCAATGTGAAATTTCAACTATTATAATTGTAGATTATTGATAAGAACTGTAAAAAATTCGAAATGTGGCAGCCTTTGGGGTCTGCGGATAGAAGTGAAAACAAAGTAACACGTGAATTGTATCGTAGAGCGTCGACCCATAAGGTTATTATTTGCAAATAATTTTTGATTTGAAGTATTAATGATCAATTTGAACTTCCTTGATCCCTGATCATGAACACTCCTTTGTAAACCAAAATTACTTCAAAAATGATAACCAAATAGTTCGACGATACAGTTTACAAGTTGCTCAGATTTCACTTATATCGGCAGTCCTAGAAGACTGTTTTTTTCTTGTTTCTTGAGAGTCATTTTACTTATGTTTCTATATATATTTCATATATTTTTATAATATGATGAATTTACCTTTGGAAAATATGGATATTCTAAAATTTTTCCAAAGGAGATCGAATGCCGATGACGATCGCTATAAGACACCCAAAAAATAAACCTTTATACATCAATGCAGACTCGTTCCTCGTGTACTGATAAAGAAACAATCTAAGAAAAATATAGGAATTAACTTCCTATTGAATTTCTTGAGACTAAAAGAAGGCTGGTTTTTAGTTCAGAATAAAATATGCGTGGTATTACGATTCCGGTATTTTATTTTCAGAATTATTATTATTATTTTTGTGTGTTATGTCTTTTTTATTTTTTTTTATAATTAATTCATTTTGATAATATATTTATTTTGTGATATTTCGAATAATCTCTGAGTTTCTAGTTTTGAATTTATGGTTTGTTTCATTTAATTTATATTTCATATTTCATTATTATTCATGTATGGTTTTTATGAATATCATTTTATCGAGCGTATATGTATATTTGTTTTTATTTCGTTATTACTGGTTGATGCATCTGTAGTTATTAGCAATCATACAATTTATTTCATTCCTTTCTTCATATTATTTATATTTCATTTTCCTGTTAATATTCTTTCATGGATTGTGATTTGTTTATAAAACAGTTACCGTATTATCTTATACATATTGCCTTATATTGTTGATGTTAAAAAAATGTTGAGGTGGAAAACTTAATCATTTTTAACAAATTCTGCGGGCGCTCATGCATGAATATAAAAAACGAAATAGAAAGAAATGGAATACTGATGTCGCAAGCTCCTTATCGTTTTTCGACGATTTTTTTTGCCCCCCCTGAGAAAAAATTCTGCGGGCGCCCATGTACGTACTCGTTTAAATAATTTCGGTAGCCCTCAATTATTGCAGAAATAAACTGTTGTTGATTGAATGTATGGGCCTTCTTGCGAGAAGCTCTTAATAATCAGAAAGGAATAATACAGAGATAGATAGGAAGATATAATGAAAACCAAATGGACTGGTGCCTTCGAAAGGATAAACTCCGAACGGCTTCTAGGTGCCAAAATGAGGGGGGGGAATTGGCTGCTTCTGGTAGTACTGATGAGTTTCATTTGATTTTTTCAAGAGTTTTCACTAGGTTGCACGTATTGATGAATTTTGCAAAAAAACATTTGTTGATTATGGAAAAGGACTTTTTTAAGAAGCTCTCAAATGAGCTTGATACTGAAATAGATTTTAAAAAATTCGAAGACGAAAAATGTCAGGAAAATGCGATATAAGGACAATAAATGTTTTTTAAACTCTGAATGGACATGAGCCAACCTTGATGATTTGGTTTGGATTTATGACTTTCATGGACTTGAACCTATCAGATGATGGGGATTTCTTCAGGAATTTAAACAGTTATATAAATATCAAACAGAAAAAGTAACTGAATTATTGTATCATTAAGTCGTCAGAAAATTAGCATTCGGTTCAGAATCCCCTGCACCACACTAATCCATTTAATTTTGACGTCCATTAATTACATCAAAAAGTTTGAAGTATTTTCGGCAGGAAAAATAAAAAATGTTCAGACGGACGCTGTCAGAGGTCGCTTCAGGCAACCACCTGCTACGTCGGCTCGAAGCGGGAAAATGGAAAGCTGGCACACTAACTTTAGCAGCGTTTTCTAGCGTGCGTTTAGGGAAGACGTATTTCTTCATTAGGGGTTTAATTTTTCCTCACTGCATACATAATCAATAAGCCTCTTTTTCTCTCCTCCGCTGTCCGTAATTTTCATATTTAATTTATTTCTAATTTCCATGCTGAATTATGCATTTTCGGCGGCCTAGGGCGTTGCATATTCAGATTTCTGAGCACTTTCCCCAGCAGTACTTTCTTGCGAGGTTGCCAAATAGGACGAGTTTCCTCCAGAAACAGACAAGATCTTGAATCTATTCACCACCTGAAAATTAGGAAAATTGCTATGATTCAATAATCAGTTATATTTCTATTGTATTCATATCTTTCCTCTGTAATGATCTCTTTGCATGAAAATGATAGAAATCGATGGATTAGGTATATTTTAGGAGAATCATTATAGTAAAAATGATCATAAGTTTAATATTCATTTCAAATTATGTAAGATCAGGTAAGGATCCTAGAGTAGTTTCTATGGGCTTGAAGGAAGATTTGGTTATATGAGAAGGATAGGTGGAGGTGAATTCACTGTGAACCGTTTATTCAACTAGCTAACTGCTGCCTCGTCTGCTGAGAGCTGCATGTCTTGTGTTTTACATATAATACTTTTATCGAATATAGTAAACAATATTGTCGTAATATCGGATGGTGATTCTCCGTATCCACCTCATCAACCGGCAACTTTATTCGGGACAAGGCTAGACGTTGCTAAAATGAAAATAACACTAACCTTCTAAGATTATAATATTGGATATTATGATTATGCAGACATATTCCTTTAATTAGTTGGGTTTTTGTTAAATCAATTTTTTTGACTCAACAAATGTAATTTTCTAACTTGAAAAAGGAAGGTATTCCGCCAAATAGTTATTTTCGTTTCAGTTCCCTAGTTAGTATATATTTTCATGAAAACTCGTAAAATTTTTCTTAATGTTGATTTGCAGAAATTTCTTCAGTTTGAAATGGAAGCTTTGTAGCTATGAAATTTTCCCACCAAGAGGTACGGCACTGTGAATAGTTGCCCCCCATACAAATGGTTTTCCAAGGGATTCACTAATCGAAGGACTTACTACTATAAAAATTCATACCCGCACATACCACGTTTTTCCAGTGTGTGACTTCTAATGACCAGTTTATACATTAACAATAAAATATTTATCATAAGGACATGGGATGCATAAAATTCTGTCGAAATATTCTCAATTTCATTCGTTGTCCTTTTTCTTATTTTATTTCGGCATGAGATAGCCATGAGACACCTCAACCGATATGCCACCTCCATCTCAGAAGCTGACACTCCCAGAAATATTCCGCCCAAAATCCAGAAAATCCTTCTCCTATCGACGTCCTCGTCGCGCCGCAACGCTGGAATATAACGACGCCAGCAGCAACGGCGGTACTTTAAATTGTATGAAACATACATGAGTTCTGCCCCTTCTGAATAATATGCCGGCCTTAGTTTACAAATGAATACAGCGATTGAACTTACTTATAATATCAATGCGACAAGGCGTCCTTGTCTGCAGCCCGCGACGCCAGGCGTCGCTCTCTTTCCTCGAGCCTCTTTTCGACGTTCGCCATACAGAATGGCCATATTAACTTGATAATTAGGTGTGTTATCGGACTTGCAGATGAGCCGTGGATGGAATAAAAAGTGTTTTGCCCCCTCTTTGAGGCACGAACTGATGGCAGGGTTTTGTATAAAATTCGGGAGGGTGTCAGTGATGGCACACTTTGATGCCGACCGCGACGCGAGGCGTCTTAGCTCCACGACGTCTTCTTCGACGGGTCGTCGATTCTCCAGGTCGGCCATATTGCTGTGTTTGGACTTTGACAGTGGCGAAAGGATCGATGTGGACTGTTGAGATTGTAGTCAGTGTGTGATGGATTAACCTCAGAAAAGGAAGTACGGTTCTCAGGAGAAGGGAAAAAACCTTTTTAAACTTATGTTCGGACATACAGAGGGCGCTAAGTGATAAGACCAGTGCTATGTCTTTATTCCAATGAAATTGATTTGTTTTTAAAATGGCGATAAGGTTCTTCGTGTTCTTCTCTTGGAACTATTAGGTACCTACCAATTCAGTGACTTGGACTATCATTTTACTTTTCTGATATCATCATCACACCCATGCTTGATGACTGCTGAACCAATTGTGGCTTCAAATAATTTTGTTTTATTGATATTCCGATAATAATTTAGGAGTTTCTATGCTTACTTCTTGTAAACGGACCATTCTTAGCTTGCATTTTGTTTCTTTTTTGCATATTCTGTATATCTCGACAAATTTCAGGTCAAACGCATGCGGAAATCGTTTCACTGATTCATTCGAACCCGGAAGGACCCTCCGATCCAAACAATAAAGCATGAGTATCACTTAGTTTCAACAGAGGTTAATGACAGGGCACTATAAAATTTCATGTATGATATAAAGCTGAGGGAATAATGGCGGTATTCTTCTTTCATCTTTAAGCAAATCTGTAACTTTTCATAAGATTACAGGAAAATTACGATCTGTAGCTTACAGGTGATCGGAAACATATCGAAAGGTATATTGTGAGGTTATGTTGAATGGTTTGTTTTTGTCACAGAATATAAAATACTTTTCTATACCCAACTACTGTTGTGTTTGATTTTCGCACTCCGGTTGTAAATTTCTCTTTCTTGTTAAATCGAACACAAATTAAAAATAAATGTATCCAATAATCAATACTTCCGGTCCAATTTTACAGGGAAATAAATTCTATTCTATGTTTTTATTACGAATTAGTTCAAAATTGACACTTCTAATACGACAGTTACTGAAAAACTTCCAGAATTTCATTATTTACGAATCTGTTAGTCAGTCACATAGATGCAGATTTGTAGCTCACAGAAAAAAAGTAGAATACCGCCTCTTGGAATATAGCAGCTTCTAAAGTGATGGAAATAAATTGAATTAAAATATTGATCAACAATTAGACTGGACCAACAATCAATCAGTTCAGATATCAGGAGATTTTTCCTATGGAGGAATCATCTCCACACCTCGATATCTAATTTTAAAACTTGAGTGCTTCATATTTTGAAAACTGGTCTAGGATCTATTCTAGTAATATTCAAAGTCCCAAAAAGCTCATTTTACGAAATAAAAATGTTTTTCGATTTTTTCCAGAGATTAACATTGAAAAAATTGATATAATATGAGAAATGATATAACTTTATCGCAATAATTCCATTTTTAAGTTCACACTTCCATACAAAATATCCTAGTTGCGAGGTAACATCAATTAGATGGGGGCGATATGATAATAAGCCTTCATTTCCTAGAGAAAAAATACCCCAATTGTTAAAGTTAATTGAACTTACAAAAATAAATAAATAAACAATCAAGCATAACACACCAAATAACAGCAAATCGTAAACGATGAACAGTTTACACGACATATTGCACCAAGGGGAAGAATCAAAGTTGACATAACAAACCTAAGAGATGGATTGAAGATTCGGCACATAAATGCAATCAGGAATTGTGGGAACAGATTAGTCCTAAGCGTTAGCAAATAAAACAGTTCGTGGTTTGTGTGATATCGAATTCTGTCTTCGCACTGTAATATTGAGCATAGCCTAGTATGGGTTGATGATTAATTATGTTAATCACAACATACAAAAATTTCACAGCCACCATTTCTTATCTTACCTCCAGATAACCACACAATTCTAATCGAGATCAAGCTGTAATCGGAGCCTTTCACCGGGTACACACCAACCTCCCTCAATTGAAATATGTATTTCAAAATATGCTCCTCAATTGTGTCAATGCACTGTTTGTGACGATAATAAATTGGATTCCATATTATAGAGGCATAGTCCAACCTGCTCCGTATTAATGAAAACATGAATCCACTATCGAAGATTACACCCAGATCTGTCTCCTCAGCCAATACTTCACCGCGAACTGGAGAAAATGACAGGTTGTCCACTCCTCTTGAAAATCATCACATTTAGAAATACTCGTATTGAGGCTGAGTCTTTTAACGACACACTATTGATTTAAGCGTTTTATATCCCCTGAAGACATTTGCAATCATTTGGTCCCGTTATCCAAACTTTGAATCGCCCACGAAAAACCAGCATTGCACTCTCTTTCACAACGATGATATTCTTTATAAATAGTATGAAAAATAGCGGGTCAAAATTAGATCCCTGACGTATACACGACATTGAAACTCCTCTCAAAGAAAAGCTCTCAGCTTGAACATTATTGATGGTTGAAGAGGTAAGACTCGATTTTTGTCATTAATGCAATTGAAGAGCCGTACTTATATCTGAGTTTTTCAAGAATTCGGATAGATGATTCGAATCAAAACTTATTGATTAGGTATGTTAAAGGCTTGGCATATTTTTTATATTCTTCATTTAGAGTGCAACCCAGGACCCCCAAGACTGAAATCTGCGTACGCTTCTGTGTAATCATCCCCCATAGTTGAATCAGTATTTTTCAATTTAAAATTTTTGAAATTATAAGAATTTGTACATAAGGTGACATATAGGTAGACATCTCGCTCTTCAGTTCAGAAAACATACCTAGAGTGAATATATATTATAGTCTCAAAATTCTCCGATACAACTTCGGCTGATCTGATGAAACTTTGAGATAAAGTCCATTTTGCTTTGATTGATCTAGACCATAATTCAAACTGGAAGAGCTTCGTGTTGAAGTTTGAAATCTGAGAGGAATGCGTTCAGGTGAACTATCGACATAGAATACCGAAATTTTGAGGCATTTCGAGAACGAAAATTCGTTGAAAAAAAGCTTGTTCATGAATATTGTAGCCTTCATTTCACCTGCAAATTTGTTTTAAAAAATGACGATAGGAAGAAATTCCAATTACACAGAAAATCAAAATTCAGTCGATATTTCAAAAATTTTAAAAATATCTATTTCAAAAGTCCAACGAACGGTGGTCGAAAAAAACCTTGAAATTTATTTCTGTGATTCGGAGATGTTAAAGCTTCCAACAAGCTCCAACCAAGTCATTTTTGTCATATTATGACACCTATTCGAAAACATTTCTAGGCAACCCCTATCCTTCAAAAATGAAGCTTCCTCAACGAATGGTGTTGGCAACTTCGAAAAATGAATCACCTCGATCCATCTAAGTCAAGAGCGAAACCATCAGATTTATAGTAGCCGATTTTAAATATTAGAAGATGTGCACGATAAGCTCCTGCGACTTTTTAAATAACAAAATATCGTGTCACTATTTCATTTCAAATTGCGGCAAATAACGACGTACAAGTGAGCGAAACGTCGGCATAAAAATGCAAAACAGGGGCTACGTAGAAATAATCTGAGTTTCCATCTCGTTAAGAACACGCCTCTTAGATCGGAGGTTTATTAATTAGACAAGGACATTTACTTGAACAAACGAAAAAATGTCGACAATAAACGTGTTGCATTCATATATGATATGAAAAGGGTGATAGCAGAGGCGGACGCCTGATAGAATTATTACGAAACTGCAAATTCCCAATGTTTCCAAGACGCAAGAGGGAAATTTGTCTTGGGAAACCTCATAACATTAGCAATGGAATGTGAGACTATGGAACAATAGCATCTATTCATTAATGAGATGCATTGGAAGGTCTCTTAAAATTTGTAATGTTTTGTTTTGATTCGTTTCATGAGAAAAATTTCAATGACGCAGAATGGTGAAGGCGCTGGTATCTCCACTTATTTTAAATGACCGCTAATATAGTCTAGTCGTGCTTACAGATGAAAAAAATATAGAGAGATTCCAAACAATGAAAAAACCGATCATACTTCAAAACGATGACAATATCACAACAGTCAGGTGGGTTTCACAAAACTTTGATTACCGTAATTTCAAACCAATCGAATCACTTGATTTTGAATTTTCAACGAATCTTGGTGGATCCATCGATTTGTCAACGCTTGATCAGGAACTCAAAGTTTTGTGAAACTCACTTATAGCATTTAGATCACAGAATATAGAAAATGATGGAAGGATCATTTGTATTATTTTCGTTGTCCGGAATGATTCTTTCAAATTAACCATAAATGCTGAAAATGGCTACCAAACACGAATACAACACATCAAAAATAGCTGAAAACCCTAAATGAATCCTCAATTCCAAACACTTATAATAATAAACTATGCAAGAATTATACCAAATCACCAATTCAAATTTGACAATTGAGATCAAATGAATGAAAATTTGTTCTTCGATATGGCTGATTTATCAACGATATTCCTAACATGATCGAGATCACTTATATAATTGTTATGTTAGGTTTTTTCAAAGAATTATGCGAAATAACAATAGCTTTCTTCATTCACTGCCTAATTGTTGAACTTTTGATGGTTTGGTTTGAGAAATTTGTGAGTTCTGAAAGTGTCGAGAAATTAACTAGAAAAAATTAAATTTTTATCACACAAAATAGATCTAAAATATTCGGAAAGGCTTTGTTTTCGAGGTAAGGGCTGTGGAAAGGATATCCCTGAAGAAACTATTCATTAATTATATTTTGGGCAGGCGGAGTAGAGTGTGTGGAAATCAGTGCATGTCTTTTGTTAAGTTTTTGGGACTCTATGAGATGAACTTAAACATACAGGACAAATGCTACGTATATTTTATTCAACGAATCAATTATGGTTTTCCCACTGAAAATTGTACTGAAAAATTCTTATATTATTCTTCTTCATTTACCCATTAGTGAACATTTTCAGGTGTTCGCTCATATAGATTCCTCTCAATTATGATTTACTATGCGAATATGGTCTTCATGTTGTATTCCAGATATTGATTTCATGTCTAAATTAAAATTTTCTACAGAACGTTGCATCCTATAAACAGAATACTTCACATATAGGAGTGTATCAACTACAATATAGCCAAAACTTGTAATAATCCTTCAAGAATAATGTTATGCAGCATTCTTTGGATATAGATACTTGGTCATTTTCCACAGAAGCCAAAAATATTTTCAGACACTTCACCACAGTACTTTCGAAAAAATCAATAAAAACCATTTTCGAGAACAGAAAACCAATGAATTTTTTCAGATTTATTTCTAGCCATCTTGCCGGTGAGGTGACTTACAATTAAAAAAAACCTTAGTTCTTCCCTCACTCACTTTTTTCTAATTCTGAGGCAAATTCGTTCATTCTACCACATCTTGTAGAACAAAGTTGTGTGGGAATATCTCATTCTCGTACAGTTTCAAGGTAATATTCCACATGTTGGCCTCCTGTCACGAATTTATTTATTTTCTGGCGAAAAAGTTTCGACAACTAACATTTTTCGAAGCTAAAATCACTAAACAATATTAATGGAAATTTTCTATGCATTTCAATGAAAATTGTGTGAATCATAGAAATAAATGTATAGTACTCATAGAGAAGGATCATTCTAACGCTCGTTCATTGAAGCATTCTCCACTTCGTAGCTTAATTTTGAATTTCAAACTCGATGGCTGCTGCACTTGTATTGAAAATTACTGTTCAACGAAATTTTCCTTAATGCTAGCCTGGTGCTTTGCTCGTCTAGCAGCTCGAAATTGTAGCATAGTATTCTCAAGATTAATATTAGTGTCGCCAACACGCACATTTCGTTTTAATCCCAACATAGGGCGAACATTTGCATAAGAAACGATTCTTTGTTTTCACGGCAATTACATGAATTATAACTTTTGCTCGTTAATAGGTTGACGCTCTTGGACGTCTAATACGTCCGAATAAGGAGTGTTACTGCAATAATTTATCGTTATTCAACAAACAATAATTATTCAAATGGACGACAACGGCGCTTGCTCAGTCAATCCATCCATTTGATATCGATTCCTACGAATCTTTTCAAAATAAAAAACAAAACAGATTTCTAAGTTATTGACACTCATATCGCATGTCGAACCATAACCAAACGGAGATTGTGAATCGAATTATAATAACCTGATTAGCAATGCTTACTTATATCGAAGCATACTCGCCTATCATACTGACCCAAAATACGAATTCTGCAATTCTGTGTTTACGTGCAGAGTAGGTACTTCGAAAAAGGTGATAAGGTGTCTGGTATCAACTATGCGTTGAAACAGAGAACAGGGTAGAGGGACATATTCTAGTAAGATTATGTCTCATTATGATTTTGCCTGGAAAAAATTCCGAACTTAATTAAACTTTTACAGGTCAGTTGAGGGTTTTGTGGGAGTTAAGTGACCTAAAAAATGGGCCTTGTACTAACTTAAAGAGGGCCAAAGAACATCAATAGTTTCGGACTCTTTTCGGTTTTTTCCATACCGTCTAAACGAAGTAGTTTTCGACGAAAGCTTGCTTTTACAATGTTGTAGAGCATTAAATTCGCTACATTTTTGTGTTCATTAACTTCTTCCTCAATCTTATATCAACAGCGGTACAGCCGATGAGAGTTAGATCAAAGTTTTCTAAAAGCCAAAAATTAATGCTTTTACAATGTTGTAGAGCATTAAATTCGCTACATTTTTGTGTCCATTAACTTCTTCCTGAATCTCATATCAACAGCGGTACAGCCGATGAGAGTTAGATCAAATTTTTCTAAAAGCCAAAAATTAATGTCCCTCATAACTATAACTATCAATGCCTTACACCTTGGAAGAAACTCAGACAGCAGTCTGTACGAGATTATCAGCGACTTCTTTTGCCTGTTTGACTTGGATCCGCTCATCATCCAGTTCACCAGTTCACCCTCCAGGATCGTTATAAAATTTACCTTGTTTGTGTCGTTGGAAAGAAATTTTCCCACCGGATTGTGCTGAGTCAGATTGTTTTTAAAAATACAAACTTAATAGAGGAGCTCAGGAAAGATGTGGCATAACGTTGTAATACCTGGGTGCTTTGGTAGCTCGAGATTTAATCAGAACAGACCTAAAATATATATTGGTTGAGATCGAAATGTGCTCCTGTTGATTTCTGAAAGAAAAATCTGTAATTATGAAATTAACTAGTAATCATGGAGTCCTAAGAAGGTTTGCTTTGAGTTAACATTTTTTCAACGTTTATAAAACCCAAAATTCTCCAGTAGAAGAAGCAGTATTTCTAGAGAAACATAGTAACAACCAACTTTGCACTTTTCTTGGAAAAGAAGTAGATTTCATTGTTGAAGTGTTGTTCATTGTAAGAAGAAGATGCGTTGTAGAAACAAACTTGCAAGAACAACTGAGATGTATGCAAGATGCTATCCACCAATGGGATCAAAACTTCTGCGTTCTGGGCAATACAAAACACCAAATTTCTAGAGGAGAAACACAAATTCATTGAGGAAAACGTCTATTATCTGCTGAAGAAATTAGTGAATTTTATAAGAAGTTTCTTGATGAACACTGGAAGACACATATAGAATATAATTTTGCATGATTTTAATCTCAGCTCTGAGGGTGAATTTGGAAAAATATATACCAAAATTTGTTAAGACATTATTTTTGTCATATTTGGGATATGTAATGAATATCCAGTATAAGAATTAATGTGATAGACTCTCTGAACTTGAAAATTATCTCACAAGGATTGTTGGGTATTTAACCAGTTACCCACGAATTTTTGTACTTAATATACCAATAAAACCATTAACCAATAATTGTGATTTGTTTATTTTCACCAAAGTCAATGTACAACCAATTGAGAAAAACCAATATTTCTCTACATCGACTCAAATCACATTCGTCTTAACGTTACTTACAGACTACTTGTACTATTCTCACACTTTTTCCCCCGCGCTTGGGCACGCTAAGGCCCTTGAAGAGCGTCCTTTTCTGTCTTCGTCTTATGTGCGCGGGGTACGCCGTTTTATGCAGTTCCTACGCTTTTGCACATAACCAACTTTACGAACTTCTTAATGCGACTGAACAAGGATATCTTTCAATCCAATTCATATTACACTATTGTTCCCATAGGAAAAATACAACTTCATGATATAGCTCAACAAGAAAACCTCTTGGAAAAAATCAAAGTACACTGGATCGCTATCAAAAAAGTATCTGAATAATGTTTTAATACGAACATTGTAGCAGAAACGGGGATAACGAACAATAGCCAAAATGTCAGTTTTGTCCTATAACTCGAAAACAAAAGAAGATATCGCAGTTGATATCATTATGAGTTTATTGAAAAAAGAGATCGAAAATGTAGCACATTCATTTTCCTCTATGTATCATGGTTGACGAGTTGTAGTTCAGGGATGATCAATTGACCACACTGTAAACTGCGACCCATTTTGGTTGAGTTTGAGACTTCACTGTATCTCAGCTATTATTAAAGATAGAGACATGCGGCTTACACGCCCCTATATCATTCTTTTGTAAAACTTTTAAAGATACAAAAAGAAAATTCCAATTTTTTTTGTCCATGAAATACAGGGCGAAAACGAGAATGTCCACTTAAAGAAATGTTAATTTTCGCAACTGCTAAGAATAGACATTTTTACATCAAAGTCAGTGGCGTATTCAAACAAAAATCACTGTTTTCAAGATCAATCACATAGTTGGTATTTTAATGACAAATTTTTGTATTCAGAAAATACATTGCAAAACTATTACGTTAAAATATACAGGGTGATCCGCATAAAAAATTCCAAGATTGTGCCGAAAATGCGCAAAAAAATTTTTAAATACGTCATTGACTTTTATGTGAAAATATCTATTTTAGGTAGTTTTCATTTTTCTTCAATTATATACAGCGCCTATAGTAGTTTGAATATGTGTATTCGTGGCTTTTGAAATTTTTACACAAAAATGATACAGGTTCGGAAAAACCGCATGTCTTTGTCTTCAATAATAGCTGAGATACAGTGCAGTCTGAACCAATTTGGGATACAGTGAACATGATTAAGAATTGGTACGCGGATTCTGGATGTTCCATTTCAGTGAAACAGTTCTTGGTGCTGTTGAGCACCAACCGCCAAACGGTTCCTTCCTAGCCAGGGCAATAAATCATCCCATTCTCAAGCATTCCGAAAAGTTTTACATCTCAATATAGTAAACCTCTTTTCACACATAGCCAGGTTCATCCGAAGCAACACTTGTGCGACCTCATCCCGTACACACTGGGGTAAATTTAGAATGCGGTCGCCACCTCCACGCAAATGCGATAAGATCGCAGAGATCAGTCAAGCAGAAAATGACGGTGTCAAAACGGAGGCCCGGACAATGCACCCCCTGCCCCCCGGCACAATGGAACCACACTACAGGCCGTATTCATACGCAAATGTCGGGATTACATGGCACACACACGCACACAAACAGATAGAATGGCGGGGCATTGTGGGCCGACGACTGAACGGGGCTTCGACATTCTGAAAACTGTCAGGCCGAAGACGAATTATGTATTTCATCAGATATGAGGCTGGAGCATGTGGGTGATGGATGTCGAATTTGACGATATCACGCCGAATTTTCTATTTTGATTGAAGCATATTGTGGTGGAAGAAAACGTAGAAAATTGCAGCAAATATCATGCGAAAATGTATTATTCCCTTCCTTGCTGCTTCATTCAGCCAATGACGTCGTCAGGAAAGGGTGTTAAAATTATAAAGAAAAATTTTGATCATCATGTCACCCTTCTCAGGTATCTGAATAGATTTTAATATGTTAGAATAGGTCTCAACATTGAGTGACAACCCCTTCCAAACCCAAATTATAAAATCTTAAGTCCTACATATGTCTGAATTGTAGAAAAAGTTATTTCCTTATCTACATGATAAGACGAATGAGAGCTTGTCTTCGGGTCTTCCAGCGGTGGGGTTGTCTTAATATACATATACTCTGTGGTCTAAACAATGGCGGATACCTACAAAAAAAACCCAAGGGAATGGCAAAAGAGATCTTTCATCGTAACAAATATGTAATCATTGTATTTGAGGGGAGGGGCGCCCCCTGTATCCCCCCATATGTATCCGCCACTGGGTTTCAAATAAGTCTTGAAAATTTTCATTATTCTGCAACGCAAGACGGAGACCTTCTTTTCATTCAAAATCATGTTGCGTTTTATATTTCAGGATTATAGAACAAAATAAATATTAATCATCGGATATCACTCTAATGTTCTTCAAAAAAATTCCCAAGAACATCTATATACATTTCTGAATGCGTTCGAATCAATTATCGAAGAAATCCATACTAATATTATAAATGTGATTGTCCGTGTGTATTTGTTTGTCCTTTATGCTTTATGGACTCAGGAACCAGATGACCGATTTTGATGAAACTTTCACTATAATGTAGAGCACTTATTTTGGGAGGTTTTCATGTGAGATTCATTTCTATATCATGAAAACCCACGATAACCATTTTTAACATTTTCAGTTGAATTCAAGATAATGTTCAATTTGGATAGGGCTCTCGACTGGCATACACCACCGTTGAGATTGGGTCGGAGGATATTGACAGTTTACGTGAATTGGAGTAAGTTACCCTGGCAGGGGCTCTCGAGTGGTTCATAGCTAATAATCTCAGTATGAATGAAAGCAAGAAACAATCACTAATTCAGAGTATGAGATTGGGATATGCTAGAGACAACAACGTAGTGAAATCTCTGGGCGTACATCTAGATGCTTCACTCACATGGAAGGTTCATGCGGATGAGCTGACATCGACCCTCAGCAGAAATATATTTGCTTTAAAAGTTCTTTCAAACTCGTTATCTGAGAGAACGCTGAGGTCGGTTTACTTAGCTTTGGTAGAGACTAGATTAAAGTATGTCTGTTTAGACTGCAGAGACGTGCAGTTAGGATTATAGCTGGAATAGGTTATAGAGAATGTTGCAAACAAGTTTTCAAAAGACTTGAACTACTTACATTCCCATAGATCTTCATACTTGAAAACTTACTTTATATTCATGGTAGTGATAAAAACTATCGTTTGCAATCTGACATACACAATTATAATACAAGATATATATATATATATATATATATATATATATATATATATATATATATATATAGAGATATAACATCAGACAAAATTTTCTAAGATTGAAAAAATCTCAAAAAAGTCCAGAGTACTGTACGATTTCGCTTTATAATCGACTACCCCTTGGACTTAGGGACCTACCAAAAGCCAAATTTCAGAAAGAATTGAAGAACACACTAGTAAGCAATGTATTTCATTCAGTAGAGGAGTTTGTATAATTTTGGAGCACATGATTTCTTTTCTGACTTTTTCACATTATTGCTTATGTAGTTGTATAGTTGACATTTATTTGTCTGTCAATCTTACTAAGTTTGTGCATATTATCCTTTTCTATTTATACATTTCAACGTGTAACTTGTTACTTTATTATTTTATTTATACATTTAATTTGTTATTTTATCTATACTTTTAATTTATTATTTCATCAATACAATATTGTTTTATCTATTCATTCATTATGTTAACTGGGTATAATATGTACCTAATTTATCGATACGGCATCTAATCACACTGCTCTTGCAACAAAACTCCCTATCTACTCTGGTCGTAGCGTTGTTTTATATTTGTTATTTATATTTGTTTCATTATACCTCTGACCTGTGTAAACAATTTATGTAATTGTGAAAACACCAATAAACTCTCTCTCTCTCTCTCTCTCTCTCTCTCTCTCTCTCTCTCTCGGAATAAATTCATAAAAAAATGAATATGGTTGTTATCTGCGGCATTTATTCCTGATGAGAAATGCATTTTACAGTGTAGTGTCCTCATGGATACTTCAAAAGGTACCTACCGCATGTTGAACGAGTGCGAATTTGAGCAAGATATTATTGAATCTAAGCGAGATCGCTTTGGCACGTAGTCACGTGCCTTTTTCGATACGAGGTTATGAATGTGGGGTTGTGGACCTATCAGTACCTTTTCAAATTGAAATATTACGGGCGCGGAGCCACGGGTTTGAGCTAGTATATTATAATTAGATTATATATTCTAGGTATACTCTGAAACAAGTTTCTATTCCAACATTAATTCAAAACTCTTGAACGAGCGAGTTTCCGAACGCATGTGTGTTCGAATCGACTTCTGCAACGAGTATTAGACGATATTTTTTCTATTTCAGTCAAGTTTTGTGAAATATTGTCGAAATTCAATTGAAAATTCAGATTATATATCCATGCCAGCTGGTTGTTTGTGTGACGAGAATTGACAAATTAAGGAACAGAATTTGAATTGACGTGTGTTGAAAACGAAAAATATTACTGAAAGTTAGTAAATTCAGCTATATTTTCCTTAGGTCAATATATTGTTTCATCATGATCGCATCTTAATATGAATATTTGCTTCTTCAGTTTCAATTTATATAAAAACAATGCATGGGCACTATCCTTATCAATAAAGAATTGTTGCCCTGATTTTTCGAGGTATGGGTGCCTACTCTATACCCAAATATGGTAATAAGCATCTAAAAGCAGCTCTCGGTGAGATTTCATACTTTTGGAACGATCACAGATTTTGGAATCTTTAACCAAGATTATGCTCATGAATCAATCGTTGTCAGCAGAACAAGATTAAAGTGAATTCATGTAATTCCAGATGCTGCTGTGTATATTCAGGTTTATTGAATCGTAAGTACAAATGAATCAAGGGACTTAGTACTTAGTGTCTTTGGCAATCATATCATATACATATTTCAAAATAATCGCATTCCGCCAAAAATGAAGCAGAAATAAATATCAACATATCGAAAATTGTTGTCTATGGTTCCAAAGGCCCCAATTGAATCAAATTTTTACTTTATACACCCATTGAATTTTGGAATATTACA
This sequence comes from Hippodamia convergens, assembly GCA_038502775.1. NCBI lineage: Eukaryota > Metazoa > Arthropoda > Insecta > Coleoptera > Coccinellidae > Hippodamia > Hippodamia convergens. Next base: position 13,247,253 of record CM076610.1, on the reverse strand, counting down.
CTTCCAAATTTTGGAAACATAGATGAATTCTAAATAGTCCGTTCATTCCGCCACATCTCGTAGAACAAAACAATGTTAGAATAATTTCATTTTAGCATTGTTTTCAGTAATATTTATTGATGACATGTTGGCCTTCTGTCACGGATTTATTTAACATCTGTCAAATTCATGAGATCCAAAACAGTTTTGCCAATCAATATTTTTCAATGCAAAAATCACTATACGATATTTGCGGCAATATTTCATTAATTTCGATACAAATTCAGCGAATTAGAGAAAATAATGTGTGATACTCGTACAGAAAAAAGGCTCATTTCAACACTCGTTCATTCAAAATCGAGCCACATATTGGCTCGTTCTTGTATTTTGAACTCGTGTAAGTATATCAATGCCTTCTGCACTTGTCATCATAAATAACTATTTTCCAACCACATGATAAAAGATCTGTGAGCCTAGGAATTGAAAATGGTATTCATTTCGATGATTACTCTCTTGATTTCATCTATGTTTCAAAAATTTCTTCAGTGTGGCCTTCGTAAAGGCAAAGAAATTTTTGATTTATTCTTTTTCTTATGAACTTTTCTGAATGTATGCGGAAAAATAACCTGTTATTCCTTTTTCGCTTTCGATGCTTTCAATATCTTAGAAATAGTGAATGATCTGCACTCCTGTATTAATGAATTAATAAAACTCTATGATGTTTTTTCATTAAATAATACCCCCACAATCAACATACATTTCAAGCACATCAGTTGTCAGTGTTGATTGTCAGTAAGTTGGAAATTATGAGAAAAAACTCAAATGGAAAGAAATACTTTTGGTGAAAGTGGTTCCTTAGAAAATGATCATTCGTCACATATTTCCCTAACAGCTAAACAGGGCTTGATGGACGTTAGAACGCCTATGGAGATTAATGCAATAGAAATTGAGAGTTGGAGTGATTTGGAGGTTAGTATATTGAATTATGCTCTGGCAAAAAGTTATGTTGTCGTATGTAAACTGATACGTATTCGGTTGTAGCTAGATATCCCATACTGAATGATTCTTACCAAGCGCGTTAATTCTATAAAAAAACTTTTCGTCAAAAATTTCTGCGTGATGTCATATCTCGAATTGATAGGTTTGCCGTAACATACCCTTATTTTTATTAATTAACGTTTGCACTTGAAATTTATAGGACAAAATTTTAAATATATTCAACAATAGAGTAAGGAATGAAGATAAGCAATTACTCGTTCTCTACCACAACAAATTGTTCTCAAACAGTCCAGCCTCATCTTCAATCAGTTTGAATGGATATAGCGAGGATGACGACAATATGTACGAAGAAATCGTTCAAACTTTCAATCTGGCCACTCAAGAAGAACCAGAAACTGTCATTCTGCAAGATGAAACTTCTTGGAGAAGGATGTGGAGATATTTGAAGAAGGTGTTGAAGATAAGGAAAAGTGGAAGAAATGATCGTTCCTAATAATTAAGTTTTTATACTATGTGTAAAAGACACGAAATACACGTTGGTTACAACATTGCAGTAATGTTAATCCACTTATCACTAATATATCTAGAATGAACTTCAAACATTTTCAGTTTTCAGACTAGGTACAATTGAAATTTAAAATGTTCTCCAACAGTTCATGATATAATGATGTAAGTGATGTAGTGTGTCTGTTATGATTTTCTTATCGAATTGTATTGTTTGCCAACAGAACATCGTTGTTATGAAGCTTCACAGTAACTGCAGTTCATTTTGGAAATTCCAATTTTTAGTAATTTGTTGATTTTGTCTTTGAAATTAACCAAGTAAATTGACTTAAATTGTTTGTAAATTAAATCTTTTAATTCATCATTTATAACACTTAGACCTTTTCAATTCAAGAAACCTTCATTGAGCTGCCTGATGAAAATCAGACGCTTCAATTCAGGGAGAAGAAGTCCTGAAGATGCTAGGCACTTGAACTGGCGAAATGTCGAGAATAATAAACAACGGCGAGGGAAATGCCCCAAAATACAAGTGTTCAGGTCATGCTAATTCAGGAGTCATCGTAACTGAAAATCTGAGTTAGTCTGACATTCATACCTGTAAGAAACTTTTTTTTCAAAATTTTCACCAAGGCTTCCAGAATGCTGTATCTCCTAGAAAGAGTATTTAGAAAGTGTAGTATCTGTCGCTCTCTTTATGTACCATTCATTGAGTATGTCGATTCACTTTGGGACGCAAGATTGGTTGGAGAATATACAAAGGCTAACTACTAGGATGGCTTTTGGTTACCTAGTTATGATGAACGAACCTTCGAAGAGCTCTTATATTAACATACAGAGCGCTAAGAGTTTGGAGCGAATCTATCTCATATGTGTGCTGTACGATCTCAACACCAACCAACGTCTTCATGGCCACGAGTTCAAATTGTATCGTGAAAATTATCATACGACGAGAGGAAATTTCCTTCCGAATCGTGTTTTTTATTGTTGTAATGGATTTCCATCTCCTCCAAAATATGGATCGATTTTCATTGCTAGATTTCAGTTTATGAGACGCGCTAAATACTGTTTGTGTATTTTTTTTAGCCTTATAGATATCGTCTTGGCTCTTGAATTCAATAAATAATAATAAACCAGACAGGGAGGGCTAGCCCCAGGGTATGGGGTTTGCGAATTGTAGCGAGAAGGAGCTTCGGGTTTGCCGAACGGCCTGACGTTACCACAAGATAAAGATAGATAAAGAAAGGAAACAGGAGTAGAGGGAAAACGAAATTCATTGAATTAAGAAAAATAATGGATATAACCTATACAGAAAGAAGCCTCATTCTAACACTCTTTCAAAAATGTTGAACTTGTATTAATAATAATGATAAGGGTAATCGTGTTTTGTCATGATTTGTTTGAAATTGCTTTGAAGTTTTGAGTCTGGTAAACTCGAAAAAACTGATTATAGGTCCTAGGAGGACTAAATAAATCCTCAAAATCATTTCAATAGTGCCAAGGTAAAGATTCATTGTATAAAATGTTTCTTGATATTACTAGTAGCGAATCTCTTTACAAGGTCATCCATCTTCCTCCGGCCGTTTTCGTCCCGATTCAATTTGTCATTCCAATTAATCCTCCAAGAAATTCAGCAGAACGATTGCTCATTGATAGCGAGTGCAGTCTCGGAGATCTCTCAGATAAAAGTTGTTGAAAAGGTGTTTAGTTATTCACTGTGCGTATTCACTTTTTCCAATGGGCAATAAATTACCATTTGTTTGCATTCCGGAGAGCCTAGCCTGCCGAGGTATAGTTTGAGATAGTGGCTGGACGCGGTGTGTTTCGTCCTATAACTGTCCTGGTACCTATCCCACGGTGCTTGATCAGCATTCAAGTCGCCATCGCCCAATATATTTGTATACAAATCCGCTTTATAAGTCGTATAGCGGTTTTCAATCGGGTAGCTCATTATTCGATCTTCGATCCACCTTGATGGCTAATGAGTATTTTTTCTATTATTGTTCCGCACAATGGGGCATTACTGGCCACCAATGTTTTTCTGAAGCGTCCTGCTTAATTGGTTGTGATTGTTTTATGATGTTATTGAGCAGGTAATTGGAAAACTGAGATGGTTTAAGAAACTACGTGTGAGAACTCAGGAGCAACCACCGTTGTGGGAAAGTGAATTGATGTCCTCGTAGAAGGAAAAACAAGTTTTCTTAGGTATCTACTCGAATCCATATTATTTTCTTCAATGACTCTGAAGAATCATACCTCAAACGACAATTTAAATAGGTCAGAAAACCAATTATGAAAATGTCTCAATGTATCCCATTGTACGTGTAACAGAACAAGTAATAATCACTAATTGAAGATATTTTTTTGATCTCCTTTAGTATGGGTCGAAAAACCAACCTTTTCATTTTCCATCTAATTATTTCAAATACTAATAAGTAAGTATAATATAGTATATCACGAAAAATATATATTGATATATAATTTTCATTTTGAAAGCACAATTAGCATAAGAGTGACTGAATGAAGTCCCTCGTACATTATTCCATAAACGAAAAGTCATGGGATACTAAAATACATTATGATAGTGAAGAATGAGATGAAAATACCTGAATTTTTATGCTTCATATTATTTCATACAGAAACAACTCATCGTCATCATTATACATCATAATAATTGATATTGTTTATCAGAATTCAGACACTTAGGGTATTGCAGCAAAACCTCAATATGAAACATAAATTGAGAGAAATAAAGACAATCAAACATAAAATAGGATGTTTGAACCATATTCTTTATTAAAGGATCCTGTAATGAAAGATCCCTCAACGTTGGTCGGATATTTAAGCTATCCTTCATTTCAACAGTTTTGAGAAGCTGTCGTTTATTTAAGTTAATTACAGGAGGCCCGTATTTTATTACAGGACACTTAAAAATATTTTGCGGATGCACTTGAGTAAATGTCAAAATAAGGGAAATTTTTTCAAGTTAGGCCTCTATTTCCGTTTCGATGATTCTTTATTGTCTATAGATTGGCTTGTTCAATCTTGTTCTTAAAGGGAGAAGTGAAGCGGTGACAAATCGTTGGAGCTATGGTCTCAAGAGAATAGGAACCAGTAGAGTAATTATGGATTGAGCTATGTGATATGTGGTGCCATTTCATTGAAATTAATTATCTTGGAATATTGGACAGAACATCATTACGGGCTAATGCTTAACATTATGTAATGCCAAATTCCCATTCATATAATTGGTTCAAGCATTCCGACATCAAAGAATGCACACCTGATGATGACTCTTTGTGGATGCATAGTTGTTTCGACAATTGTCCATCAATTTCAGCAGCTCATATTATGCAATTCTGCTCACAGCCTGAATTAAAGTCATTTCTCTCGATATGATATCCTTCTGCGCTTCTGCTGAATTGGTGGAACCACTACGTGAGGTTACTTCTTCAAATAGTGTGAAATCGTAATGTGTACGGAAATTAGTACTAAATAGAATTCATGATTTTTTTCCGATATAGGTAACACTAATTTTATCAAGAAATTTTGAGAATTTTGCCGCTTTCTGGTACAATGGCGGTATATGGATTTTCCACTTTACCTACTTTCTCGAAAAAACAACATTTTTTCATTCTGTTATGAAAATCAGAATCAACACGAGAGTGAGCGAAGGTGTAACGAAACTTTGCACCTGCCGTGGATAATGGGCCGTCTCTATGATCGCAGATGCGATATGATCATAATTCATTTTCTCTCCTCCCATCGACCAGTAAGTTGACTGTCCTCACACTAATCCAGCTCTTAACTCCTAATAATATAAATTAAGAAATAATCCCATCGCACAATATACGCGATTTCGTTTGGGACGGTGCCAAGTTGTCATATGGTAAATCATCAAATGGCCAGTACCCTCTGGTAGCTGGAACAGTTGGGGTTATACGGTCGGCAGTTGTGGGGGTGTGGTAACTATGATAAATGGGTGCCGTAAATAGGGTACAGAACGTGTCATTAGATCGACCCTGCGTAATGGATCAAATGGATTGCTTCCTTCTTCAAATATGTGTCGTGAAAATCACAATGAAAAAAATACTCTATTACTAAATATTCTTTCCATTAGTTTTCGAATTTTTGAGTAAACATCAGATCTTTATTCAGCTTCTTTCTGGAGATACATAGTCAGTGACATAATAACATGAAATGACTTAATCCTATTCGGTATACTTCGGGGGCTTTGTTTAATTTTCAGAATGTCTTCTGGAATTCAATAGGGAGTAAAAATATCCGTTTTTATGGTATTCAATCAAAAAGAATATCAATTTCTCCACTATTGCTACAGACTATAGCTCTTCTAACATCGAATTTGACCATAAAATGTCAGTATTCCATCATTTGATATGGAATATTCATTCTACAACACCTAAATCGATTTCAAGCAAATAACCAGTAATGACTGCGGCTGTTGTTCAGTTTGGTCCTAGGCTTTAGGAATAACCACGAATAACCAACTCGAGCTTGAGAAGAATCTTAGTGTTTCAAGCACATTTCAACTGTATTTCATTCCCACGCCCTGTTACGGAAAACATGGAGAATAAAATCGATGTGTAATCCGAATAACAATAATGTTTATTCAAATATGTACTACTTTGAGATAAAGTAATGATAGTTTTCCGAAGAAAAAAATTATCTGTATGTAGATTGATTGTCTTATTTATCGCGGTTTTCAAAACGTCATATTCATCTTTGTATTAAAAGACTAGCTGGCCCGCCCAACTTCGTCTGCCCAAATCGGCTATTAAAATTATTGTTATTATTCAATATTATCTTCAAACACGAACAATTTTGAAGAAGCCTAGATCCTGATTGCAACACAGCCTACCAGATCCAATTGTTTTTTCCCTAATTTTTCGTATATATACGTCCTATACCTAAATAACTGCAATTATGTTCCTATAATCAAATAATCAGTCAATGGATGGTCCCACCCGTGACGCGGTTTCTTATGTCAGGTCTTCTTATTCTCGGCATCGCAAATTGAAATTAACCAAGTTGACAAAAAAGTTCTCGCACACTTTTACGTAAGTTGTATCTATCACAAAAGATCAACTGCAAAAAGGGGACGTAACTTGAAATGAAGCGTCTAAATGCAAAACCAGACATTTGACATTTTCCGAAAAAATGAGTTGAGAACAATAGAGAAAGTTGCTGGCAATCTGATTCTTATACCCTAAGGTTCATAAGTAGATTTTTGAAAGCCTCTATTCGTAATTCAAGTGGTCAAAACTGAGAGTTTTTAAATTCAAAACTATGATTTTGGTAGGTTTTTCTCGTTCTGCTCAGAACGGCTCATACATCAAATGTCTGGTTTTGCATTAGACGCTTTGAATGTCACTTCCACAAATTATCGCCGAAGCCGATATTGACATAGATAATCGAACATGATACTCGATGTTTATCGAAATATTAATTGATAATTTATGTATTATCAAATGATAACATTGGTGTTTTGTGCAAACTTTGCGTCGTCCTCACTTGAAGAAATTATTGAAATCGAGAAATAGATGTAACGATGTTATAAATAATGCAAAATTAATTTTAATTGTCAAACATCAATGATCATCGAAAATCTATGATATTCGATCACCTACATTTTTAAGGAAAAACTAAATACCTTGCATATTCATTTCTCACCTTTTAAACCTTCCCTGGAATTCCACGAATAAGTCAAGACCAAAATTAACCAAACTGGTCCAGGCGTTTTCAAGTTTTAGCATACCTAACGCACAGCAATTCATTTTTGTATATACAGATTCAATATCTAGCTTTATTTCAACAGTCGTTGAGAAAGTATAGTCTGGTTCTCGGTTAGAATAAAAATCCGATACTTGTTACAGAATTCACGTTGTATCTTCTCATATGTATAGGTACATATATCGATGTAGCTGGAATATTGACATTTTTATTTATAATATGTTAATTATTTGTTATGTATAGTGTTGTCATTGCAATAAAGCAGTCTCAAGCGAACAGTGTTTGCATATGCAATTAAAAAATATCGAAATAAGCGATACCTTTAGGACTGGACATTTCAATTTTTGTAGAGATATCTGACCGATAAGTTCTCTGAAGATACTGGTGACTTTAAAAAAAATTTTAGATGTCTTGTTCAAGTATGAATGTCTAGAAATCAAAGAGACACTACCAGTAATTGAAAGATTTAAAAAAGGAGAGGAAATTATTCGAACAAAGAATTTCGATAAAAATAATCATATTTAAAGGCAGAAACAAATGACTACAAAGGTGAATTTCACAAAATATTGATTGTGCCATCAAATAACCTCACGTTCATTCGAACCAATTAAATGAACCTCACTTATTTTTTTCTCGTTAAACAATCCACACACAAATTTGCATGAACCTTTGTGTTGGAATAACAACAATTCGATCAGATTCTCCTTTTTTAAATCATTACGAAATATATTTTAAGAAGAATTATCTATTTTATCTATACGATTTTCACTTAATTTCTCATAACATAAGTAGACTGAACGGCAATAAAAAAACACTCATCATTATTGTGTTCAAGTAGTTATTACAATCTTCATCAGAGAATTAAGAGCATACAAAACATTCGAACTCGTTCATACAATGAAGTATAAATTGCTTCCAAATTATGTCTGAAAATAATCAATTTGTTTCTGAGGTTCAAGAATACAATACTAGAAATAAAATCAGCTTTTATGTCGATGTATACATTCTGCACGAGATTCTCTCTGGGCAGAAGTTTATCTTCATGTCTTCATATACCTAAATTGTTATAATTATAAATCATTGGAATAATTTGTAAATCACTATGTAGGAGAGAGGGGAGCATTGCTGATTTGTTCGTTATAGTTATTATTATTAGTCTTAGAACAACTTCCTGAGCTCATAAGAAGTGTTATTATTGTTATTCTAGTACCGACTATATGAAGTAGTTATTTATGTGTAAGGTTTCGAGGTGAAAAAATATTCAATCTGAATCAACGAATTTTTTTGTTGTTAAATCGGATTAATTGAATCCGTTTCCCAAAAGAAAATAATGATGAGATGATGAGATCGATTCATTCCCTTTCTGTCAGAATAGAGTTCTGAGACCCATCCAGTTCTTATAAAAGAATAAGAGTTATTCGAATGGCATCACCTAGGGTTACCCACCGCAGAAGCCCACCTACATCAAACGGTAACAACTCGCTCAGCAATCATTCCGCTCGCCCAGTTTTTGCAATAGAGGTGCAGAAATAACAAAAGTCTCAACGACAGCCAATCGAATCGAAGTAACAACCTCCTTTATTCAATGTCTGCTTGATGGCAGAACAAGTGAATGATTGGACTGTAATGTGGCGACCTCCTACAATCTCGATCTGCACTTGTTTCTCTCGATGAAAAATGTCCAACTTTCAAAGCCGGCATTGCTGTTCATTTTTGAAAATTTGTAAAAATTCCAAGAGTTGGATCTACTGTGTTCATTGTTGAAGTTTACAATGCTCGTAACTAACAGCTATTTCTGCTAATATCTCGAAAATGGTACATTTTAGATATTATAAAGAACCCTTAAAAGTCACAAATTGATATGATTAGTGCGAAAAATAGAATTTCCATTTGAAGAAATCTAATTTTTGGGTTTTTTCAATTCCAACTTTGTAACTCTTATTTTTACCTCTCATTATATCAAAATGTTATTTTCTTTACAGAGTGACGTCAAATATCTTTTCGGTAACCCATTACAAAAAAGAGATCTGAGATTGTGCGCTTTCATTCAATTCTCAGTGTTCTACAAGCCTCAATTTGTAATTTTTTTCAAAAAACTGAATAACTTGAAAACGGCCTAGATGGCTATAAGGAATTGTTTAAAATGAATGTGGCATTTGAAGATCTATACGAAGAAGTCATAATACACATGGTGTTCCTTTTGAAATTAGAAAGTTGATACCATTTCCTGTGTAAGCGTAAGTCATTGATATTCAAAACATATCAGAAATGAAGGTCTACTTGGCTCAAATCTTTAGAAAAATTTGAAATTGATCGAATTATTATTTCCCCATGAACTTCTAATGGGCACTCCCGGTGGGACACCCTGTATAGATAGAGAGAGATATGAGAAAAAAATATATGATGGTTTTATCGAAACTTTGTTAAAAGGTTGGAAGTACCTTTCAAATAACGCAAGGCATGAAAAACATAGTTTGAACCTTATCATTCATAATATTTATAGTAATAAAGTTTTATGGGGAAATACCATGGTTCGAAGAGGACAACTTATTCATGATACAAATGCAGAAGGCATCGATACTCTTCCACTAGCACTAGTTCAAAATTGAACGTTGGAATAAGCCTTGTATGAAAGTTCATACATTTTTTTCTAATTCAATGAATTTTGAAGGAATATTTTCATAAAGTTTGTATAGTGATTTTTGCATTGAAATATGTTGGTTAGCGGAACTGCCATCTGTACCACAAGCTTGACAGATAATGAAAAAATCCGTGGCAGGAAATCAACATTTAATGATTACATATAACCATAAAATCTGTATAAAACTGAGTGATTCCCGCGTAATTTTATGCTGTAAGGTATAGCGGAATTGACAGATTCACCACAGAAAGAGATGAATATTCGACATTAATTCTCACGTCTTTTGTCAACAGTAGAGCAGAGAAGCAAATCAAAATTCGAGATGAGAACTTGAAAGAAAAATAGGATGAATATGTGGGTATTTGTTCTGGCTTCACTATTTTCGGTGGTGGATGTATTTAAATTTTCATTAGAATCATCTCCACTTCATTTTAATCAGCTCAACCAAACTAACGAGGGTTATGCCCATCCCTATCCATCTATGATTTGAATAATTGAGACATACTCATCTCACATTCAGACATCTGAAGAATTTCAGACTGTAATCGTCCCAACTCTATTACTTATAGACTGGGGCTGGCAACACTCCCCCCTCAACTGGCATGCAAATCCAGAGTTCTTGCAGCTTTTCACACGGGGATTTGAAGGGCTCAACACCTGATAAGGTTCAAACTACACGACGACGTTGTTTTGTTCAACATCGTAATTACAAGGTGCGAAATGTATTGTGGCCTGTACGAAATGGTGTATGAATGACTTAAGTATAGCTTTTCTGCAATGATTATCACGTGATGACAGGAAACTGATTCGCTATTCTCAACCATAGGAAAAGGAGTCGAGCTGAATTAATTTTATTTACATACACAGTGTGTCCTGAAAAGACCACGTCAAACGAGAACGGAAGCTTCTCAGATTGAATGACTTTTGTGTGCAATGTTTGAATATAAAGAATAATTGAGGAAAAAATGTCCAGAAATTTAAATTTTTTATTGATTTAAATCAGAATAATATAGATGCACGCGAACTGAGAATGCAATATAATGTAGGGGAGCCCGGCCTCCTCTGCCTCCTCTGAGCAGCCGCCACTGTACTACATTTGGTTTAAATATTTCTAGAATATATGAAAAATGCTGAGGGTTTAGGGGTCGCGAAATATTTTCTGATACTATGGGAGTTGCGTCATCAAAAAGGTTGAAAAACACTGCGCTAGTGGATATAAAGGGTGTTTCAAAAAAAGGTGACCCCCTCTCTATCATGGATTTTCTGGCAACATTGTAATGAAGTATTATATGAATAACTTTTGGAAGCTGATACATCTAGTGAATGTGTTTTGATGTGTGACTCTCATAGAGGGCGCTAGTTACACGGTTCGTACCAAGTTTTTTTGAACATAACTTTTTTGATATTGGATTTATTAAGCTAGATTTAAAGCAGTCTTGAACATCATTCAATTTTACACCAAGGAGGTATTCTTCATGAAACTCGATATTATGCCCCGTTTTCGGAATATTTTGATTTGAAAATTTTGAAGCAATAATCGATGCTGGTATAAAGTATTGATAAAGTCATTAATTGTTATTATTATTAAGCACGATGGAGCTCCACGCCACATTGACAGAAGGGGTCGTAATCGGTTGTGTTACCATTTTCCGAATCGATAGATTGGTAGAGGTGCAAATGCTCCGATTCATTGGCACCCTCGGTCATGCGATTTCAATCCCTTGGAATACACAGTTTGGTCGTACCTTGAAAAAAAAATGCAACAGTGGTAAATTCACCTCAAGAATTGAAGGAGAGATTTTTACGTCACTTCAATGACCTCATCATAGCTGACTCCCAAGCGTTAAGATGATTAATGTATATTTTAGAAAAAGGGATAGATTTCTGTATTTGTGAAAACGGAGGGAATTTTGAACACCTACTGTAATTGATTTTTTTTGAGCCTTTATTTATATTTCTTGTGATTTTTTTGCTCAATTAATACATTCATCATTACTTTATACCAGCATCGATTAATACTTCATAATTTTCAAATCAAAATATTCCGAACACAGTGCAAATTATCGAGTTTCACCGAGAGTACCTTCTCGGTGTAAAATTAAATGATGTTTAAGATCGCACAAAATTTAGCTTAATAAATCTTATATCAAAAATGTTATATTCAAAGCAACTTGGTACGAACCGTGTAACTTGCGCCCTCTATGAGAGTCAGACATCAAAACACATTCGTTAGATGTATAAGCGTCCAAAACATATTCATAATTTTTTTACTGAACTAACCGGTATTATTTTTAGGTTTTCTATCTATCCTAGAGAGGGGATCTTCTTTTTTTTTTGAAACACCCTGAATAGGACGATTTTTCTGTTCTTTCAGCTATCCAAAGCCGCAATCTGAAATTAGAGTCCGAGTAGTGAAATAATTTTATATTAAGACGATCTGAACCGATAACATTATTCCGAGTTTTTTTTACATTCCGACTGTGTTCGATACACAGCGTAACTTTTTATGATTTAGGATAATATCAGAAAAATAGAGTGCGGTCCTGCAAATTGTTAACCTGTTCCATCAGCTGTATAGGAATTAGTGTAGACCTCGTACCTGCATTTCTTTGCCTAATATAGCATTTTGAAAATTTGACCCAAAACTGGAAATCACCCTGCATAATTCAAACGAATGGATTAAGACCCTGCATATGAGGTATTTTAGGATTGGAGTGAGTGTTCTTTACCTGTCTTTGAAGTTTCTACAGTTCAACTGGATTCACACCCACATTAGAAAAAAAAAGAAATATGTGAAAATACTGAACAATGTTTTCAGAGCAATTTCCTATTGAATGCGTGGAAATCGATTGACCGAACTGGGTGGTAAGGGACAGGAGGTCTAATCGCTAGACTGAAATGAAACGCCATATGGTGGAACAGTGTGACATTATTTAGCGAAATGTGGCTTTACACAGACTTATGACATAGCAATAACTAATATACTAGTTGGGGTTGCCCGGAAACTATTTGCTACCCTAATTCAAAAGCGATACCAATTACACATTGACTTCTGTCACCCCATAATACTCTTTCAGACGCGAAGGCCAGGTTGATATTGAGAGTCGATATTTTTCATTTTGACTTTGACGAGATTCAAACAAACCACAATCAATTAAACATAATTAAATAATTAATTCCGTATTTGGCCATGAGTTCCTACAAGACCTCAAAGGCAAATCATTTTTGTCACTGCTTTTTTCTTGTTCTCTTTTCCTGTTGAGCTCATCGACAACATAAAAAGTGGGTACATAAAAATATAATTCTTCTACAAAGTGCAATAACAAGTATCACTTTTTGGATAGACTTTGTTGCAAAGGAGAAGAACCATCTTCGATCATCATTATTTCAGTTTGGGTTAGCAAATTGTATAACTTTTTTACGTTCTTGGGATTCCGTTAAACCTTTTGACTTTTTCATTTTCTTGTATCTGTAAACTTCTCTGCAATATTACTCGTAACATTTTTGCATTATATGAATCGAATTTTGGTGTCAATAATTCCTGTACGAAGAATTATTTAAAAAAATCCTCGCACGCGTCGATTTTTAATTTCAAAAGCAATTAATTTCAAATTTTCAAATTACCCTCCCACTTCATTTTTTCAAATGGAAATAATGGTTTGTCATACATCAAATGAAAGGTAATTTGATAACATAATCAGTGATGTGGCTCAAAGTAGAATGAGATCGTTACTCTATTACATATTATCATTAGGGGAAATCAACGAATCCATGGATTTGTACTTTCGAAAGCAAATGCTTTTTTGCATTTAAAATCTTTCACCCTTTACACTCCACACCCCTCTACTGTTTTTTTATATAGAAATATTTTTTTATTACAATATTACCAATTTATGATTGGTTTCAGGTTTTTATTCTTGATAAATAACATCACGATTAGCGAAACGGCTCTTCGGAGGAAGGATTTCCAAACACAAACACCAACCTGAAAATAAAAAAAGACAGAACAGCAAGAGAATTCAATTTATACTTTATCAAATTGATCTGAAATTTTCAAACCATTGCAAAAATGAGTTTGATATATTGTGTATGGCTCTAATGCCATCTTGGAATTTATAAATCGAACAATTATTAATTAGGTGTTCAACTGTTTCCTCTGATTCACCACATTCACAATTAGGACTATCAACCGAATATCAATGAATGGAAATAAAATTTGACTTTGAAATTCTTGCAATAAAAATGTTACGATGAAAATGAAATTATACACAAGTTGAAAACAGCTGCTAATCAATGTATCTGATGGCAAATGAAACAACCATTGAAAGATGCTATTGAAGTAAATTATGTGCTGAAGTAGGCAAAATCCTCTCACATTGAATTTCAATCAATATTCAACCACGAAAGTTTCAAAATTTCGATGAACGAAGCTATAAGAATGTTTCTTTGTTTTAACACAACAACATTATTGATTGCTTAGACATGTTGAGAATTTAATTTGTTGTGTAGCGTTCACGTCCAAACTAAAAAAAAAACTAGATTTAGTGGTTCCATTCGATTATAGGTAATAATCAAAAGTTATGATGGTTAATTTCCGCGATTCTTTCTTAAAGAGCAATTCAAATCATAAATATCTGGGAGTTAAACTAAATTTCTCTATTAAATTCAAAGCTCATTTGGATGATATACGCCTGAAGTTGAAAACTAGAATAGTTATTTATGATACAAGAGCAGAGGGCATTGATATTATTAATCGAGTCATTACGAGTATCATATATTATTTTCACTAATTCGTTCAATTTTAGTTGAAATTAATGGAATATTTTCGTAAATAACATTTAGTGATTTTTGCATTGAAAAATATTGATTGTTTTCTCTCTCTCTCATAAATTTGACAGATAATTAATGAATCCGTGGCAGAAGGCCAACATATTATAAATAAATATACACATGAAAATTTTGCTAGAAAGAAATATTCTCACATGATTTTGTTCTGAGACTCCCATATTTCTCTTTGTTTTCTTTTTGGTTCTATTGTCTGCAGTGGCGCTCCTCAGCTAGGCCCCCCACCCATGGTTGTTTCCGCCCCCCCCCACAATGAACCATATAAACACAATCCATATATTATGTAGTCCCATTTGGAAAGAAAAACAGTAGCGGGGGCTGGAGCGTAAAGTGTGAAGGATTTCAAATTCGAAAAAGCATACGATGACCTGCTTTAGAAATTACAAATTCATGGATTCCTTGATTTTACTGAATAATAATTAATAAAAGAATGGTCTGATTGCAGTACTTCAATCACAAATTGTAAATTATTTCCTGATTTTTCAATGAAAAACGGAAGAACCAATTCTACTTTTAACCACATCGGTAAGTATGTAATGAAAATACCTTTCATTTGATGTATCCCAATCCATATATTTCTCAGTTGTATAAATAACGTAGATGGGTGCGAGGCGTAGGGGATGACAGATATCAAATTCAAAAAAGCATATATGTATATTGACTCAAATTCTGATCACAATTTTTTACAATTTCATGTTAGCAGTTTTATTTGATCAAATCATTTCACCTAATCTTTCACGTGACTGTTCAGAAAAGAATATAACAACTTAAGATTCGAAATATCATAAATCAATTTTTGCAAAAACAAAATGCATTGACACACATTTCTGTTAATGCCGTGAAGTGAACAAACCATATTTTGAATATTTTTTGTGACCTAGGTCGTTAGTCTTTTGCAACACTGTTTCAATAAAGTTTTTAGTAGGTACTACCTCTATGTGTCCTGAATATTTCGACAGTCGTTTCTGATTCGCACAATATCTACTGAATGAGAAGAACGGGAAATATCCCAAACACGGTTTTTGGAGTGTGACAGGAGTGCACGTAAACCAAGACCACTCTCCGTATCCAGATGGAGCGAAGAACGATTTGTCACCCTCACTTTGGCAATCTGTCGTCATTTTGTCGTTGATAATGTGGGGTTAAATTGGGAAGTACACCCACGAGTATACATATAAGTTAAACTGCAACGATTCATTAACTGTAATAGTTCCGACCCGTGAAGCTGTGTGATATATTGAGGTTTTTGAAAGCTCATTCTGCAAGTGACGGGGGATGACTACGAGCTTGTTGGTTCTCCCTCGAAATCATCAAGCTATGTTTCCATGCAGTTTTCGGACAGTGCAAATCGTTAGGCAGATGAAAGATGCGAAATTGATTTCACATTCAGTTCCAATATTTTAAATAAACATTCGATAAATCTAATAGTAGGTATTCAAATAAGCTTGGAATTGGAAATTCGAAAAAATAATCATATCTTGTTTTTCAGACTCGATCAAGCTTCAGGAAGATTTAAATATACTCTTCAAGTTTTGCCAAGAGAACTTCCTCTTTCTCAAAATCGATAAATGCCGTTGTATAACATTTTCACGCAATAAAAACACCATCAGTGCACAGTATAAAAAACCCAAATATGTTGACTAGAGTCTTTGTAATAAAGGATTTGGGCATCTTATATGACTCCAAGCTTATTTTCAGTCAGCATTATAATTATATTTCTAAAAAAGGTCATAAGATGCTAGGCTTCATAATCAGAATTTGTAAAGATTTCCGCCAATACCAATCTATCCGAGTTCTTTATATAGAATTGGTGCAAAGTATTCTAACATTTGGTAGAGTAATTTGGAACCCGTGCTACAATGTTTACATCAATCGATTAGAGAATGTTGACTTGCCAGAATGAGCTCATTAGATATATAAATAGGAAATTTCATCAAAATAGCGTAAGTAACAAGGGACGAGTTATGAAGAATTTGAAATTGTTAAATCCTACAGATCAAGGAATGATGAGATATGAAGTTCATTTACAAAAATATAAATGTCTCAGACTGCTGAGAACTTGTCAGTATGCTGACCTTCAACGTTCCATCATATAACACGCGTAATATTTTTTTTTTCATATCCGTCAAAACTCCATTAATCACCACCTGAATTCACCTCTGATTAGATACCTCGTATCTTCGTATTGTTATATTTTAAGCACCACTGAAACTATCCTGTCATGTACCCCATTTAACTAAATACATGAATAAATAATGGGGTAGATACTGTTGTGGTTAAATTTTCCTCGATTTCAAAAATCAGGATGAGAATAAGATTAAGAGAGCTAAAATAATACAATACATATTGAAACAAAAAAGTAGCTAGCTGGGGTTTGTGCAACACAGGAAAACCATACAGGTCTGTAATATGATAAAATGAGGAAAGGGAAAAAACCCCATCAGAAAAAAAACCCTGACCTCGCCCGTGTTAGAAAATTTACTTAAAATATCATATACCAGAGGATCTTGGAGGAAATCTACGTGATCGAAAAAACATCATCATGTAGTTCTTCACCAATCTACCCGAAATTGTAAATCAGAAATGAAAAAGACAAAAGCAGAAACAACTAGTTATTTATGATGAATTAAATTGTTTTCGAATTAACCACCGATTGCAGAAATTCATTCTTCATAAATTAGTTACGAGAGAAATGACACGAAATTTTAATTAAATGAGAAAACCTAATCGATTTCCGCTTTTTGAATTGCTAAACATTAGAAAACTGATGACACAACAAGCTGAACCGTCAAGTTGGACCAAGTGAAATATCAATGAGCAGATACATAACTTACAATGGGCCTCTTTCACGAAGAAGTTTCTCCGTTGCCGTGTTCATGGGTTCCTTAGAAGACCTCAACACCATGTTCCTGTAGCTAATTTCGGAACGTAATCACTCTTGTCCTTCGAGTTCCTTCAATATTCAAGTTTGAATTCTCAGCCTTGCTCTCTGATCGTGAGGGTTTTTTCGAACCAGATAAGAACATCCAAGTGATGATTTTTCGGAACTTCAGATGTTTGAAGACCGCAACAGTACCCTAATGAAGGAAAATCTGCTCCTTTAGATAAACCAAACATCTTATAGCACAAGAAAACAGAATATTTTCCAGGACCAAAAATTACGATATATTCCGAAATTTGTCAAGATGTATGGCAGTTTCCGCCATACATACCATCTTCAATGGTAAGTACAAGTTCATATTCTCATAGTGAAATCCTGTGATTTGAAACAAATAAATAACAACCATTTTCCCTCTTCATCATAATTCTAGGTCTCGCAGACTTGTATTCAAAAATGTTCGGCAGAATATGTGACTTATTTTGACTAAGATGTAGATTTTGTGGAGTAAGAACTTGTAAACTTCGAGAGTGTTGAGTTACCAACTTGACTCTACATGAGATCTGATAACTTTTTGACAATGTGAAAAAAGTAGTCTCGCCTTGGCAAAATTTTTCATGAACATGGTTTCGTTTGGATAATAAATAGTTGATAAATAGTTTAAGGCTTCCACGACCGGATATACTGACGCTTATTGGTCGTGGTCCATTAGGAATAATTTCACCTAATGTTCGGCCTACAACTGCGGATGGCATATTCAGAGGATTCTTGGTCTGAGATTGTTCCTCGGACGCTGAATTTGTGGAAGAATCTATCAATGTCAATAAATAGTTAATTATCTCTATCCTTGCATATGAAAAACGAACTACGACTAAACTTTTATTAATTTCCAACTGGATGTTATCCCGTTAGAACGACTGAAAAATATATGCAGACTTAATAAAAGTTGGGCTACCTAATATATAAAGACTCATTATCATATCGAACCAAGTTTGAACAATTTACGCCGGTTTCTTCGGATGAATCTCATGGTTATTATTTCTGTTGGAAAAAGCGCTCAATCCTTCATTCATTCAAAAACGACAGGATATAAATTGAACAAGGGTCAAAGTGTGGTCCTATAGATTGATCTGTTTTAAATCTGTTACCCAACAATAGAGGGCTTTGCCGCACGCAGTGAAAAGGCTGAATGGGATGAATGAAGCTGTATATTAGAGAGGAGCGGACCAGATCCATATCGACGGAATATTATAACTTATCTCCATTGGTAGGGTTAACTTGATATGAAATAGATACGAGTTGGGGACTATCTGTCTTAATTAAATCACCATCAGTTCTCCGCCACGAAAATAATGCTGTAATCGTTCTTCATTTCGGTGCTGAAGTCTTGGTAAATAGTATTTATTTCTGTTTTAGTGAGTGATGAATGTAGCGTTGATTGAAATTTATTTTGTTGCCTTACATCAAGACATTGTTGATTTTTCTTATTGCGATATGATTCGGTTTTGGGGTCGGCTTATGAAGATGTCTCTTATCGTATTCAATAATGTACCTATCTCATATAAAGATCTCAGGATGGTTTTTAGGCTTAACGAATGTTAACTTTTGAAATAGGTGGTCAATTTTCAAAGGACATTTTGATTTCGTAATTCTCAGATTTCGAGTCTTGGGTGCGTTAAAGGCATCAACGTCATCGGATATCATAACGGTGGGATTCCAGTTTCGGGAGCTTTGAAAAAGCTTCACTGAGACCTTTGAAAAGAAGCTTCTGGAAACTAAATAGTATATTCTAAAACAAGTTGCAGAATGAGCTCCTATTCCAATACGAATGCGAAATTCGAAAACGAGCGACGAATGAGCGAGTTTTCGAAAGCATGAGTGTTGGAATTGCCTTCTGCAACGAGTATTAGACGATATTTTCTCTTTTTCAGTAAAGTTTTGTGCAACACTCTCGAAATTCAAATAAAAATTAAGATTAGTGACTTTTGTATTTTATTTTGGCAGTTGGTGTCACTAACGAAATTTGACAGATTGCTGAATTTGAATTGATTTGATTCCAAGAATTGAGTGGATCGAAGGTCAGTACTGACAACCACAAAACGAAAAATATAACTGAAAACAATGCTGTAATGAGTTTCATTACAGCACTACTTTTAGTACTGTAATGAACTCTCATTACGATACTGAAATAGAGAAATGAAATTTTAAAGCTCATTTTCGTGAATAGACAAAACCCTCTACGTTTGACAGACAAGGTTTTTTAGCTGAGTTTTTTCCATATGAATATGAATAGAACCACGTCTGTTTCCTCATCATTCTGTCACTGACAAAATCTCATGATAAAAGATCTGTGAGCCTAAGAATTGAATTCATTTCGATAATGACTATTTTGAATTCATCTATGTTTCAAAAATAATTATAGACACATTATTTTCGTAAGTAATTGCACAACTGTATCAAAATTACCGATAAATCTGCATGACAGCGTGTTGTCTAAAAACTGCATGAGTGGAGGGCTCTTTCTCCAAAAATAAAAATGACCGAATGCAGTTTTAAGACAACACGCCGGAATGAAAAATTGTCAGGTCATTTTGATGCACGAGTGTAATTCAAAAATGAAAATGACCGAATGCAGTTTTTCAAAGACAACGCGCTGAAATGCAGAATTATCAGGTCAATGAAAATTATCGATTCATTTTCATTGCAAGAGTTAAATTTCATAAGAAAATTTTAGGAATCAATCAAATCGTATTGTGTCACTGTCAGTTGATATCACATTGTAAAATGTTCTAAGTGCAATGTCGCGATTTGGAAAAGCTTAAGTTGTAGATATCGATAAGAATATAGACAATCTTACGCCAACGAATACAAAAAAGTCAAAAACGTCAGTATGGAGAAAATTTCAATTTTTTGTGCCGAAAAAATAATCCCTCATTAGAACGAGAAACATCGATGAAAAAATTGCCTTCATTCTAAAGGACTGGGCAAGCAACATGTGCAAGAAAGATGGATCCCTTTATAAAGAATATGTGGTGAAAACAATGTGGAACGTGACAGCAAAACTTGTTCAGGAAAAATATTACGAAGATTTCGGCATTGCAATATACCCATTTAATGATGTAATCTGCTAGGGGTGCACGAGATGCTGTTACAAATGAACCCGAAAAAAAAAAAAGAAACCTTTTGCTCACAAAGAATTGCTGCAAATTTTAAAGCTTAACGACGAAAACAAGCCGGAGGGTCTGCAGAAAAAATTTTTTCATCTCATATCTTATGAGCTAGGGTTTCGAGGAGGTGAGGTAGCAAACTGTTTGACGGATTTATTTCAAGAAGAAAAGTTTAATGATGGAACAAGCACAAATAGAATTTAATATACCTAATCCAGTGTTTTCAAAAACCTGCCAAGGAGGAGGACGCAAATTAATAGACAGTAAATGTTTTATCAGGAACACTACTAATGAAGTCATCTGCCTCGTTGGGCAGGTCAAATTAACCGTTTTTTTTTATTTAATTTTTTGAACAAAGCTTTTTTTCTTTAAGTATACAACAAATTTTTGTCAAAACGAGGATCTAACGTGAAGAAGAACCGTCTGTTTCTTACACCGAATCGAGAATTGCAAAATAATGGTATACCTATGGTTCAAGAACATCCCAGTTGGCAGAAACGAGATCGCAAAATGGACGAAGCTGTCTGTCCAAAAAGCGGGAGTCGATAGCGAAAAGTTCAAATTTACAAACCATTCTCACCGAGTAACTGCCGTATGCCATCTAGCCAAGGTTGTGGTAAACGAAAACCAGCTAACGAAAATAACGGACATGGAAATGTCAAGTCAATAAAACCTTATTAACAACTCGATAAAGAGTTCCATGAGGATATGATAAAGAAAATGAGAAACAGTGAGAGCAACCAGTTCAGTGTTTCTTCAGTTTCAACTTCTGCTTCGAGTAACGTTGTTTCTGACCAACAACAAACTTCGACTAGTTCAGTCATAAATTTTAATATTTGCATTATTAAATGCAAAAAATTCAATAACTAGGTTTAAGAGTCATCGTGTTTCTTTAATAAAAAATAATAGTATATTATTTAACGAGCAGTAATGCAAGTCATAACTCCCGCAGATGAAGTTTTCAGCGCAAGCCGCAGGCGAGTGCTGTAATTCATCAAGGGAGTTATGACCATTACTGCAAGTTGAATACTATACTTTATCCACAACTATAATAATATACATTCTCACTACCATACATCATTCCTGAAAATTTTTGATACACCTTAATATTTGTTTTGGGATTTCTCGCAGGCAGTAAATTCTATACCTACTATAGCACTAGCTGCCTGTCTTATTTCTGGAAGTGTACCTACATAATATTTCATCCTCACTATCGGAGGTCTTATTCAGAAAAACATTCACAACAATAATTAGGTCAACTCAATTTGAAACGTCAGAATTATTCAAGTGACATTACTCCCATCAATAACAATAATGAGACGTTCCCTCTCTGTCAACCGGCTCGTACAGAAGCACAAAAGTACCTTGATATTCGGTTGTCAAATAATTCTTTGAGTCTATTCTGATTAATTAGAGGGATTTATAGGCGGGAGTTATTATAACTCCAGCTGTTTGTTCATAGATACTATTAATTGCTCAAATGCAGTTGAATAATGAATACATTATTCAATAGGAGTGAAGGATCTGATATCACCTAATTGTATGCTCATTGGCTAACAAGAATCAAAAAATAGTCTGAACATTGTTGAAATATCATATTCGCTGTAATTTTCAATAATCGCATTCTATCCACATGAAATTTCTGACAGGAGGGAAATATTTCGTCAAATTATCGAATTATAGTGGTATCATGGTGTCGATACTGTGTACAACTTGGTGTCGATAGATGGAGCAATACACTCGCACGATTGGTCATCACCTTGTCGTGGTGTGCAAGCTTGAATAGTCGTGATGAATCCTGAGAAGCATGTTCTTAGGAAGAGCAACGAAACCAAGAATGACCAGACCCTCGTTCCCTATGTCCTCCCAACAACATAAGTTAAGTGTGTTTCAGGAGAATCCCAAGAATCACCAAGAAACAACGAAGGAAGACATGCCGATTCCAAAGGAATCACCAAGCTGACACACAAACCCGAATCCTTTCTTATTCCAGAGCTCGTATCTTGGAAACCCTAAGCCAGGAGGGCCTTGGAATCGCCGGAGATCGAGATATCAAGCAAAGGATTCAAGTGATGAACGCATGAGAGAACAACGATAACTAAGAATGGCTCTATCGACCCCTCGAGTCCTCTGACACGGGGCATACTCAAAAAATAGTGTTAGCACCACATGCAACCTAGCACCGTTATAACGAACAGGAGTGAATATGGCTAACTCTGACTCTGCCTTCCCCCCTGAGACTAGGAGTCTGAGACTTCGTTGGTAATTTAATTCAATTATCAGGGTACTTGAGATTTTATTTTACCCAATCTTCTCATTTGAAAGACGAAGCAAACGAAAGTGTGCAGAGTATTTCCAATTCGATAGCAATCTATCATATCGTAGCAAAAACGCGGAGTTCGAAAGTTGAATCTGAGGTTTTAGATACTTTTTTTCATAATACCCAGTAACGACATCTGGTGTCGCATTCGTTATAAAATGTAATATCCGTCTACCCCAACCAAATATACTCGTACTTCTGTATTTTTCTTTGCCGCCTCTTGTAATCTCCACGTAGCGTGCTCTCATCAAGGGCCGGTTTTCCATCGGGGCTCCACGCTTTCCCGCTTTGTCTCTTCACTTTTCCGCCTTCAAATTTTAATAATAACGCCTTAATTAAGTTGAAGATGTTTTTAATTGCGGACTTGGGAGCGTTGTATCGTCATTTCTCGGGCTTACCCACTTTCATTAGAGCCGACACCTCGTAAAACACGGAGATATTGGATTTGTTTTCTGAAGGAATCACCAGACATAATTAACGAAAGTTTCTGTGGTATTTTCGTTCAAGAGTCCGCATAATCAGAGAAGTCGGTAGCTTTCAATTAAGAAAATTGAATATAAAGGATCCGGCCAGTAGTAGATGAGTTAATTACATAAATATATAACTCTTGCGGTCGTTGTCTGCTTATATAATAGTAGAAGATCCGAAACTGAATCGATCTTCGCCGAGCTGATAATAGAATAAAACCTATTTAAAAAAAAATTCGTATTAAAAAATATCTTGAAAAGAGGTTGTCTAAAAATATCAAGAACAGAATATTCTTGATTATTTTTTGAAAAACTGTTTTTCATAAATTTTGCAACATCATGATAATAAGAAAATTTTATACTGGACTTGAAGTATGAAACATGTAGAATGTGCAGACACAGGTTGTCTATTATTTACCTGAACGAACTACTGGGTTGCCAGGTACGTCGATACCAGTTACTTTCACTTGTGTGATAATAAAAAAAATTTCATATCAGTATAAGTATTGTTTTATTCTGAACACGTTGATATAGGGTTGTCTGCAAAAAATTTGGTCCTAATAGGGGTTTGCGAATTTTAAAGATTGAAATTTCGACGCGTGTGTAAATCAGTGACAGAGAGGTCCGAGGTAAGTATACCGTGTAATATATAATAAAGAACCGAACTATGAAGAGTAGAGATACCTCTACTATCCTCCGTATTTTTAACAGTAACGCGTTATTTTGGAGCAACTGAAAGAGTCATTTATCATTTACCTTCTCAATACTCTGTAAGAAAAATTGTGAATTCTTCATCGTATTTATTTCCTAAAACAGTTACTTTTTGTGACACGTGGTACGGTAACCAACAATATCGAGTGCTGCTTGAGTTAGTTCAGGTTCTGAATGCCATTGACGGCCTCCTTAGGATTTGAATGAACGAGTTGGGTAAAGAACAAGGATCCCTGCGGTCGAAGTTCTCGGAAAGCTGAACCTAGCCACAACGACCCTTGTTCACAATGATAATAACAGTTCAGATTCATGATATTTAATTTTTTTCACAAAAAGATAGCTTCAATGAATATTTCATCAGTAAAATCACCTAAAGAATCATTCCAGCCACATAAAAAATACTTTTCAGTCATTTTTTTTATCACAACAATTCAGAACGATACGTGTTTTCGATGCAATATAATATAATAAGCCATTAACTATTCCATAATAACGCCGTACTCTTTAAAATATGGAGGGTAGTAGCTGTACCTCTTCTCTCCATAGTTTACGTACCGGCACTGTCTTACATTCAGGCTCCCGATACAACTGCGATGTTCGGTTCTTTATTACGGTACACTTACCTCGGATTTCTCTGTCACTCAATTCCACATGCGTCGAAATTTAAATCTTTGAAATTTTCAAGCCTCTTTTAGGACCAAATTTTTGCAGACAATCCTGTATCAACGTGTTCTCAATAAAACAGCTCTTATGCAGATAAAAAAAATTCCAATATCACACCAGTGAAAGTAACCTGGCAACCCAGTAGTTCGTTCAGGCAAATAATTGACAACCCTATATCTTCTCATTCTACATTTTTCATACTTTTAGTCCAGTTTTCTTATTATCTTGATGTTGAGAAATTTCATGAAATTTCAAAAAATAATTAAAAATATTGTGTCCAGGATTTTTTTAGACAATCTATTTCTATTATATTTCTAATAAAGGAAATTCATTATTTATCATAGGTTTTATTCTATTTTCAGCTCGGTGAAGGTCGGTTTCGGTTTGGATCTTAGACATTAAGAAACAGTAAGGGAGTCTATTGTTCTCAACGTTCGATCATCTGAAAATTTTCACTCCACATCTGGCGTTCTCCATGGTCCTCACCATGAACCAAGTTTTCATTATTTACGGTTGCAAATAAAAAATTATTTTAAACATTCTGGATGCCACATCTTCAGATAAAATATTGCCAAAGCGAGACCGTATTGCTCACATTGTCAAAATGTGACACTGACCGTATTACTATAACCTCAGTTCATACTTAACCTTCGCGGAATGATAATAAAAAATAAAATTAACTCAGCAGGCTGAAATTAAAAAGAGTCTTGTATTGGAAAGAAAACGGAATAAATTTCTGAAATCGAAAATGAAAAGAGAAATCTTTGACATGAAACCTTAGTTTTCAAATGAAAATCAAACTTCATTACAAAAAGTTTTGTTCGAGTCGAATATTCTGGAAGAATAACGAAAAATAAATCTTTGGGCGAAGTGTAGGAAATGGCAAAGATAGACTGTAGTTTCTTGTGTTGAATAAAAAGTTTCCTATTAACTTCTTACAGTATATTATGTGAAATTTTCTGAAAAAACTTGATATCTAGAGTACAAATTTTCTACTTTTTCCTTAAGGTTATTTACATCAGCTAAGGTGAGTTTCACGAAACTTTGATTGCCCGATCAAAACCAATCCAATCACTTCATTTAGATGAATCGCGGTAGTTCTGATCAACTTGACCGTTTTTGATCGGGTTGTCAAGGTTTTATGAAGCCCGCTTCAAGACAGCCAATCGTTCTGATTGAGGACGTTCAATAACGCAGTTATTAATATTGTTCGTTACATTATCTGCACACTGCTTTTGATGAGAAACAAACTCATACTAGCACTTTGGCAAAAACAAGAAAAAAAAGAAAATAGCTTTTGTATCCAAGTTTATCTATGTGTACCCCAAGCAACTTCATAATATGTCTGCACTTTGATTATCCTGTTCGAAATTTTCTTATCTTGGGCTGAAAGTAGCGATAATGCGTCGAGACAATAAATTACGATTGCGTCATCACCCTAAGGCCTGAAGAATACCTGGAGGTAAATTAATTTCCCTTCAAAGGCTTCACATATTTCTCCTCCGGCTTTTTTCTCCTATTCAGTCGATTCGGTCCGACAAATCTCCACCGGAGTTTCCGAATTGTAAATAGAATTAAATTTATTCGGGGGCAATAAATATTTTCCAGACTGGAACTGCGGAAATGCCCGATCCACTGTAAACATTCCCCTGTAATGGGATTGTTTTATCTTCTCATTGGCATTAAGTGCTCTGTCTCTGGCACTTTTATTAGTCTCCTGCAATCCCAATATGCGATATTGTGTTGTCTCCCGATGCTCCTTTCATCTTCGTAATTTGACTTGAATTGAGTAGGAAAATTCTAACCAAGATGCACACTCACAACACCTCAAAAGTTTATAATACACCAGGGTCGATAATTTTTTGATAAAAAAAATAGTAGGATGAAGCCCATTGGGAAAGGAAGAGAATATAACAAAAGTAAAGATGAATTATCGCTTATCGCGTCTTTATTAGAACCCACCAAGCTTACCGAGCTGGTAGAATATCCGGAGTTGATATCCGGAGCCAACCTGGAAGACCACAAACGTCAGACGAAGACACCGTCTTGGAAATACTCGTAATTGGAGAAGAGCCTGACACCTCTACTCGCAACATTTAGCGGCGAACTAGTATTTCACGATCTATCACCCATAAAATATAAGACATGAATGGGTACCAAGCATGGGTAGTGACAATAATTATTTCTATATTTTAACAGCTTGTATCTTTAGAAGACTTGAAAATCAGAGCTGGATTAGCCATGAGGCAGATTAGACGATTGTCTATGGGTCCCGCATCAGCTAGGGGCCTCGTGTCCTATACAAGAGAAGAAAAATTCTAATGATGGTTGAAAAGGGGCCCTAAAAATTGGTCTGCCTAAGGGCATCCAAAATTGCACTGCCCCACATGGTTAATCTGGCTCTGTTGAAAATGAGACTACTTTAAAGATTCCCAAAACTTATAGTCAAAAAATTAAGATTTTGGGACCAAAGGACGTCTTTTCTCTCCTTTCTCATAAGTATAAAATATTTCGTACAGTTTTGCCTTGCTCATTTTCTTATGGTTTCTATGGTATTTCTTTATGGTTTGAAATAATGAAGTATATAAATAAATACATCTACCGAATGAAAATACAATTCAGATTATGGAAAAATTCATATAAGGCCAGACGTCCCACTCTTGTTTAAAAAGTTGATGTAAATTTAAATTTTTTCATGTGTAGCCCCAAGCAGTTTGAAAGAAAAATCAATGAATGCAAAATTGTTCATACTCTTTTGGTGATTTCCATGATGTGTTATTTAGTTTATTCAAGTGTTTCAGCTCGATTTTTTCATTTCTCTCGAAATCTTTTTTCTTCTCATGTTGTAATTTTTATTGATTGAAACATTTTATTTGGGGACAAGGATGATCCCGTCAAAATGTTCTATGACACTATGACCTTGTTATATCAACTGAACAAATGAATATTTATATCTTCTTTCCTAATTATCGAAAGCCTTCAGACGAAGCTCTCGACGGCCCTGTATACCAAGAAGGCCAATAATAACATACGCAGGAGAAACCTGTGTTGGAACCTGCAAAACAAAGAGTCTGATGAGAAGCACAGAGATGAAAATCTCTCAAACAAAAAAGAAATAACCCTGCGGGGTCAAGTAAAAAACAAACGTGAAGAACAGGATATTGTTCGGTTTGTACAGTCAAGAAGCCGAAACTGGAGTGATCAAGTGTGAACAATGAAAAGGTATGAAAGGGCTGGATAAACAGAGGATGAGAAGACATAGACTAAAAAATAAGGGGCAACAATAACAACAGTAACAATTATACCTTATTCTTTTTACTTTACTTTTCACATCCTGAAACCAGCCGAATATCACAAATTTTTACCGTTGCCTCCTCTCGTCCACATTACGAACTGAAGTCTGAAGCCCCCCAAATAACAATTCTTGTCGGCTTTAAAACTCCAGCGAACCTCTCATTTTCGATATATTTACGCAGTCAAATAGAAATTGAAAAGTTGTTAGTACGACGCTCACACCCATTTGGATTCTTTTGATGTCAGTCGGAAGAACAGCGCCGCCGATATCGAAAAGGGGAGGAGGTCGGGGTCGGGACAAGGATCCAATAAGGATCCCGATGAGGATGCATACGGTAACTTTCTCATATCGGCGATGTTTATAAGCAGCACGCAATCAAGGGACAGATCAAAGGGAAGAGGAGTGTTGGCAAACTCCATTTTCGGGAAAACACAGGTCTCGCGGGAGGCTCACTGACGTAGACGGTGAGCTGTGAGGGGGACGGGTTCCATTCCCGCTAATTCGGAATCCTAACTGGAATGTTTGATCTATCTCTATGCACGGTTAAATGTAGAAGATTGTTTTCCTGGTAGGTTATGGATCTAATAATTACGATTGCTATCCTTCTGAGTCGTTGTCTTTGATTTGTAAAACGTTGGAGATACCTCAACTACCACTTTCTAAGCCTAAGGGATAGAAGATAATAAATGGCACATTTTGAGAAACTGATAATGCCATCAAAGGGTTTCCTCTTTATCTCATTTTTTCTGAGTTAGAGCCGATTGCCACTACACTTAATTTAAAACTGTATTCATTGGTGAAAATTCTAGAGTCACAATTCAGTGCTTGAAATTAAAACATGTTCTATTGTCATTGTACTAAAAATGAAATAGGTATACAAACACTAAGAACTTCTGAGTGACTTCTCTAAGGTTAGGTTCCAGGCATTGAATAAAGAAGGAAAAAAAAACATTAGTGACATATGAAGGCGACCGCGAAGGGCTACCAATATGGCTGCCAATTGTTTCCGGTTTGCAGTAGCGTAACATAAATTTTCATTATGGGAGAGAAATAACAGAACAAATGTCTGAAGGAATATAATTTTCGTTATCTTTTAGGCTGATGGATCTAGGTAGTTGGCTCCGAATTGAGTCTCTTTTGTGAAATCTTGTGTTTTGAGGAGTTAGAGAGATTTCTGAATTTGAAATCACATTTCACCTGAATCAAATATAGGGATTGGAATCTCTAGAATAACAAATATCATATTCATTCGACAAGAATGGCAGAAATAAAATTCACACACAAAAAATAAAATTAATTGGCTGTCTGTATCGGATTCTTAAAATATATAATTACAAGTATAATACAAAATTAATATTTTCGTAGCTGTATAACCAAATGAAATAATCATTTTTGGTTTCGAAGAGTTAGAATCGGGAACTAAATTCCTGTAGGATTCAATAAGAAATTTTTCGTAATCTAACCTCACTGGAAGAGGTTCACTCGAAACAATGTTCAGGGAAATTATTGAAACAAGTAATCATTATCCTTATTATTATTAATTTTCATGTTTGGTTTTATCTCGAAATTTTTCTTATTTACTATCTCAGGACATTTCAAAGCTCGTTTCTTATCACGATTAAAAATGAAAAACTTATCAACATTACCAATATTCAAAATTACCGACCATGACTCTAGAGAGAATCAAATAATCCAATAAAGTAATAAATAACATGTAGATAGAACACCCAAGTTTTCATTAAAAAAAATTCCTTACTCAATATCCACCTCTACGCCTCTGGATGGTTCATCAGATTAGGTTATGTTACCGAAGATTTTATAATTATCTCACACTGAATCTGAGTAATAAAAATGCACTAACTGATGGAAGGTAATATTCTGATCCATTTTTCTTTTCAAAAGATATAAACTAATTATGAGTCACAAAAGGTCTACCAAGATGGCTACTTCGCCACTCAAGCAATGCAATTGACGACTATCGCTCCTTCCTTTTGAGCGCAGGCCTGTTGGGTATTTAACCAGTTACCCACGAATTTTTGTACTTAATATACCAATAAAACCATTAACCAATTAATTGTGATTTGTTTATTTTCACCAAAGTCAATATAACCAATTGAGAACAACCAATATTTCTCTACATTGACTCAAATCACATTCGTCTTAACGTTACTTACAGACTACTTGTACTATTCTAACACTTTTTGCCCGCGCTTGGGCACGCTAAGGCCCTTGAAGAGCGTCCTTTTCTGTCTTCGTCTTATGTGCGTGGGGTACGCCGTTTTATGCAGTTCCTACGCTATTGCACATATCGAACTTTACCAACTTCTTATTGCCTTAATGCGACCGAACATACCCCCACCTTGAAATATAATTTCAACACACTTATCTTAGTCTGTAGAAGAAGGCATAGGCAATGGACACAATTTCGTTATGGGTCTCTTGTATGTTCCATCTGAAGTGTTCACTGTTGCTACACGCACTTTACCATCAGGTCCCTCGTACACCTTACTCACACGACCCAACCGCCACTTCAGAGGGGGTAGATTATTGTCCTTTACAATAACCAACTGGCCTTCTTCTAGATTTCGTTGCTCCTTTGTCCACTTGCTTCTCTTCTGCAATTCTGGTAAATATTCTCTGGACCATCGTGACCAGAATTGTTGCAATAACATTTGCAGATGTTGATATCTGGAAAGCCTGTTCATCGGAACATGCTGCAAATCTGGATCTGGCAAGGAAGTGAGTGGACGACCAATGAGGAAATGACCTGGGGTAAGGGCTTCAAAGTCATTAGGATCTGGGGAAAGCGGAGTTAAGGGGCGGGAATTCAATACTGCCTCAATTTGAGTTAAAACAGTACTCAAATCTTCATAAGTGAGTACAGCATTCCCTAAAATTCTTTTCAAGTGGAATTTACACGACCGTACTCCGGCTTCCCAGAGTCCACCAAAATTGGGTGATTTCGAAGGAATAAATGACCAATTAACTCCCCCACCATTAATTTTATTGCTCAATTCACTCGAGTTTTTCTTTAAAAATGTGCATAGCTCTTTCAGTTCTGTATTCGCACCAATAAAATTAGAACCGTTATCAGAATAAAGTTTTGAAGGTTTTCCCCGTCTCGCTGAGAATCTTCTGAAACATGATATGAATGCCTCGGTAGAAAGGCCTGTAACCAACTCCAAATGTATGGCCTTTGTTGTGAAACAAATATATACACAAATGTAACATTTAGATGTTTTTGAACCTCTACCATATCTATCTTTGACAAGAAGGGGACCAGCGTAGTCTACTCCACTGACATCAAATGGAGGTGCAGGATTGACTCTGTCCCTAGGTAAGTGACCCATTATCTGCTCCAATGAAATAGGTTTTGCCTTGAAACATTTGATGCAGTTATGAACACTGGCACGAACCAAATTCCTACCACCAATTATCCAATATTTCTCTCTTAATGAAGAGAGCACCAATTGAGGACCAGCATGCAACAGTCGCTGATGTTCCATTTCCACCAATAATTTTGTAAATGGATGTTTAGACATCAGAAGAAGCGGATGCTTCCTTGAGTAACTAGTGCTTGATAACACTAGACGTCCTCCAACCCTGAGCATACCTTTGTCATCGGTAAATGGACTCAACTTCTGTAAGGTTCGACCTGTCAACGTTTTGTTTCTTGAGAGTTCTTCCAACTCTTGCTCGAACATTTCTTGCTGAGCTATTTTCACCAACATGAGCATAGCATGTCCCAGCTCTGAAGAAGTCAGGAAACTTTCTTCTGTCGACCTTGAATTTCTGAATCTTCGTATGTACCTAAGTATATGACAAATTGCCCTTTGCAATCTTGATAAGGAGCTAAACCTTTCAAATGGGAACACCTGTTTGCTGAGAGAAACAGAGACAACATTAACTCTCAACTCAGGAATCTCCTTCAATCTTATCGGTTGCGAGAATCCAGACCATTCTGCATTATCCAAAAGTAACCAAGGTGGTCCATTCCACCATAACGAATTTCCCATCAGCTGCTCTGGGTACATTCCTCTGGATAAAATATCAGCAGGATTCTCCTTGGACCTGATGTACCTCCAGCTGTTGAGGTTTGTCAAGTTCTGAATTTGGGAAACCCTATTACTAACAAAAACCTGCAATTTGTGTGGTGCAGTATTGAGCCAACTCAATACCACCGTTGAGTCACACCAAAGCCAAACACTATCAACGTCCATAGTCAAAGCACATTTGACCTTATCCATCAACTTGGACAACAAAAGTGCACCACATAATTCCAATCGAGGTATTGTCAGCTTCTTGAGAGGACTTACTTTAACCTTAGAACATAACAACTCAATACTGACATTACCATCTGCCAGTAAGCTCCTCACATAAACACAAGCTCCATATGCTTGCATCGAGGCATCACAGAATCCATGCAATTCAATTCCTGAACACTGATGACCTACAACCTTTCTCGATACACTAAGATCCTTCAACATGGACATTGCACCTTTAAGTCGAAGCCATTCTGTTTCCAAAGTGTCAGGTAATTTATCATCCCAACCAACATTCTCCTGCCATAATTTTTGAATGAGAATCTTTGCCATTACGACTGATGGGCCTACCAAACCCATGGGGTCGAAAATCTTCGACACTTCTGACAGAATACTTCGCTTGGTAGCCTTGTGATGGTCAGACGAAAATTCAACACAATACCTCAGTGTGTCATCTTTGAAATGCCACCATAAACCTAAGGTTTTGTTTGTGTGCCTTTCACCAAACTCCTTTTGTTCTGGTTCTTCACCAACACCATTCAACTGATTCCGAACAAAATCATTATTCGAGACCCATTTTCGAAGAACCATACCACCTGACTTCAGAATGTCAGTTACCTTGTGACAAATGTTCACAAGATCTTTTGGTGAACTTCCTCCTGTCAGCAAGTCATCTACATAGAAATCCCTCAGGATGATTTTAGACGCCTCGGGACATTCGTCTGCATTTTCTATACCCAACTGTCTGAGACATCTTATGGCTAAATATGGAGCTGATCGAGTACCATATGTCACAGTATTGAGTGTCCATTCAGTCAGTTTATCATCTGGAGAAAATCTCCAAATTATTTTCTGCAGTGATCGCTGCTCTGACTTCACCCAAACCATTCTATACATCTTAGCAATATCAGCACAAACGACGATCTGATGTTGCCTAAACCTAACCAAAATCAAAAATATATCATCTTGCTGTTTCGGACCATTGAACTGAAGATCATTAATCGATACCCCAGTGTCGCTGCTGGCACTTCCATCAAATACAACTCTCAATTTTGTTGTTTGACTATTTTCATTTAGTACACCATGATGAGGCAAATAATATGAAGCCTGTGCCAACACTGGATTTTCAACAATCGACATATGACCCAGCTGTTGATATTCCATCATGAACTCCCTATACATCTTTCCCATCAGAGGGTTTCTTTCCAACTTTTTCTCCAAATTGAGAAACCTTTTGATAGCTAACCGACGAGACTCTCCTAATTTCACCACCGAGTCCTTTAATGGGATTTCTACAACAAATTTTCCATCTGACCCTCGGAATGCTGTTTCCTGAAATATTCTTTCACATTCCTCTTCTTCAATGGAGCCATATTTGTTTTCATTAGGAAGTTCCTCTATTTCCCAAAATCTCACAAGGTCACCCTGTAAATCATCCAAACCAACATGTAGACTTGTCAGTCTCTTAGCTTCCAACGATACCAACGGACCAGTGACCAACCATCCCAATTTAGTTTCCTGTAACGTTGGCTGAGTCGGTCCCAGTTTGATCTGCCCAATACATAACAAATCATAGAACAATCCAGAACCAAGTAGTAAATCAATTTTTCGTGGTTGATTGAAGTTTGGATCTGCCAACTGTAATGTTTTGGGAATTTTCAAATGACCAATTGCTAAATGCCGACTAGGGGTTACACCTCCAATACTGTCAACCACCAAACATGACAAACTGGTCCTATAATTTGTTATATTTGAAAGTAAATTCACCTGACATCTATCACCTATTTTTGTCGATTTACTTCCAATACCAACAACTGAAACTTCCACAGCCTGTTTGTTCAACCCCAACTTACCAACCAACGAAGTGAGAATCAAATTTGGCTGCGATCCACTGTCCAGGAGTGCCCTACAGTTGTGCCACATTCCATCAGCACCTTGAATCTGAACCAACGCAGTGGACAACAAGACTTCACCTGATACCTCCTCACCTTCATTCAAGAAAACGGATTTTACCTCTGTAGAAGGACCTTGAGTCGACTCTGCACCCCCACCATGCTCATTCAATTTTGGAGTATCGACACGACTCTTAGAGTTAGCGTCAGGTTTTGGTTCATAATGCAACAGTTCATGATGCCTTTTACCACACTTAGCACATCCTGAAGAATCGCAATTTGCACTTATATGATTCACCTTGAGACAATTCAAACAGAGTTTCAATTTCTTTGCTACTTCGTATCTACTATAAGTTTTCATTTTCAAATATTTTTGACATTTACTTATATTATGATTCGATTTACAAAAAGAACAACATACGCTTTCTTCAATTGAAACAAAACTTCTATGGGGTTTCCGACCACTAAATTTGTAATCATTCTTACTAATGTTTTTTACCGTCCATTTTTCGTTTTTTCTCGATATTCTTCAACATGTCTATTCTCTTATCGAGAAACTGTTTGAATTGTTCAAGGCTTGCCAACTCTTTCTTAGGTCTAGCCTCCTCCCATTTCAAAAATGAAGATTGATCCAATTTCTTAACCATCAAATGAATGATAAGAGGATCCCAAGAACTAATATTTACACCTAATTTTTCCAAATGATGAAAAACATCTGTTAAAGTATCCAACATATTCATCAAATCTGTTGCAGATTCTTTATGAACATCACCAATGCCTATTAAATTGTCCAAATGACATTCCACCAACATTGGCATATCATCATATCTATTACACAACAACTGCCAACTAATTTCATAATTCTCAGAAGTGATTTTTCTCGACTGAATCAACTTTAAAGCATCTCCCTGTACCGCTCTTTTCAGGTAATGGAATTTTTCCACATTTGAAATCACATTATTTTTATGAACCAATGTCTCAAACATATCTTTAAATTCCAACCAACTTTCCACTTTGCCTGAAAAGGATGGTAAAGGAATAGCTGGCAATTCTGGCCTCGAATGGGGAGCCAACGCAGAACATGACGAACCATCCACACTTTTAATATCTTCAACTGTCGCCGTTTCGAATTTACTACTACATTGTTTTATCAAAACGTTAGCTTTTGACAGAACACTAAAATAGTCATTTTCAAAGTTTGTTCTTTCTGAAAGAACACCCTCATATTCGTCATCCCCAATTAATTCTTCTAATTGGCCATTTATCTCGTCAAATTCACCCAAGAGATTTTCACAAGCAATACGTCTAGTATTCAATTCCACATAGAGAATCTGAGTAACCTTATTTGGATCATCAAATTGACTCAAAAATTTCTTAAAACTAGTCAATTTGCTCTTGACTGATCCTCTCTTCCTGATAAGATTTTTTATCATATCGGAATTCATCTTAATTAATCAACAAGCAAACAGAACAGGGATAATAAGGAAAGATAAGGACTTTAAGGAACTCACCAAGTTTTGCCAACCAGTACCTGCAATGATCCTTCACTTTCAAGCGACTTCTGCTCCAAACACTGCTCGTATCACTCGTCTGTTACGCCACTGGGTAACTGCCGTGATCAGGTAGATAGACGCCTTCCACAGGTGCTCAGCGCGCCGACTCCTTCTTAATCCAAATTCAGGTACACAGGTATCTCCAACTAATAGCACCTAGTCTCGTTCCAACTTCCAACTGCTTTCAATCAAATTTCCAATTTCCAGCAAACACTTCGATTTCACTAACGCCGTTTACCAACAAGATGGCGTTTCTTCGGTTTCCAATATTGTATCAATCCGGCTCGTTTGGACCAAAATTTATGTTGGGTATTTAACCAGTTACCCACGAATTTTTGTACTTAATATACCAATAAAACCATTAACCAATTAATTGTGATTTGTTTATTTTCACCAAAGTCAATATAACCAATTGAGAACAACCAATATTTCTCTACATTGACTCAAATCACATTCGTCTTAACGTTACTTACAGACTACTTGTACTATTCTAACACTTTTTGCCCGCGCTTGGGCACGCTAAGGCCCTTGAAGAGCGTCCTTTTCTGTCTTCGTCTTATGTGCGTGGGGTACGCCGTTTTATGCAGTTCCTACGCTATTGCACATATCGAACTTTACCAACTTCTTATTGCCTTAATGCGACCGAACAAGGCCTTCACACTAAATTGACTTAATCAGTTGCACACAGAGCTATTTTTTGTGTTCTAAAACCCACCTCTAATGTAGCAGTGGTTACCAGATCACCTCGACTATGAGAATAGTTTGAGTATTGTATACTCATTCTTTGATTCAATGATTGGTTCCCTCGAAAATTTACTTCAGCATTTTGAAGCACTGATGATTGTTTTTAAATGAAATGTAAAGAAACGGTGGTAATCTCTGGTATCCCAAGATTATCCAGAGATTATCCAGAGACAACAAATGATGTCAACAAATATCTGTCAACATAATAGGAAATTACTCCATAGAAACATAGAATACCCGGTATCGGATGTCCCAAATTATAGTTATCTATTGAAGAAAGCTCAGAAACCTTCTGAGCTAGAAGAAAATAAATGGCACATTTGCTGCCCCGAATTTTGAGCGAAGTACAGGAAATTAAGTAATATTTAATTTCATCCAATGTGTAGGATAAATCGTGTGTAATATGATTGTAGAAAGGAGAAACCAAATACTCATTTCACAAAAAAGAGGATAGCTCACTAGCGGAAACCCTTCGAAAGCTAGAAACCGCATCCGTAATTCAGGCAATCTCCAAAGACCCTCAGTAATACCGTCCGTCGCAGTGTAAAAACCAAAGGGTTTAACTTGGTTCTCTCTCAAAGACATGCAGATTTGGACGAAACCGCTTAAATGTTAACGCGCAGAGCATGAACTCTCAGGCCAGCCAGCTCTTCATCCCCAAAGTAATATACCCGGATATAATTCGTATATACCTACAGTAGGGGAGGTCCTTGTTGCTCGGGCCATTTTTTTGAAACACCTATATTTTAATAGATATTGATCATTTTGAACTTATGATGGAAACCAATTAATATTAGAAGAAATGTACAAAATCGAATATTACAACGAGTAATTAAAAATAGTTCGCATGTATAAAAACACCAATATTGCGCTGCAATATTTAGGTCGAATTATGGTAAAAGGTGTCCTGAGGTATAGGTATAAAAACCTTCCTTATGCTACATTCCCTCATGAATGAGGAAACTGTCCATAGCTTGACTAGAGTCTTCTTATTCTAATATCACATTATACTTTGCAGCTGCAGTTGGGTAAATTTTTGTTTCATCGGGAATGGCAGTACTGAACCATTTTGATTATACCTTATTGCGATCAACTGACAACATGTCACTCCGAAATCTTTTTCATATACATATATACGAAACAGCTTGAATCTTCCGCAAACAAACCTGTTGTTCCATTCAGGTTGTCTTTCACAAAGTTCATTTCGAAAGTAAGCACAGTCACGTGTCTAGTGCAAAACACACATTCATTATAACAATTGAAGTCGATTTAAGGTTGCTAGAGAGCCAACCCTCATTTGGTATACAAAAAGACCGTACTAAAAGAGGGATTCAAAAACGAGTACAGGATTGGCATCAGCATATTTCAGATAGTTACATTAAAGATATGAGTCCACAAACACTTCCTCATACAATCGAATTTGATGAATGTTTTAAATTAATTTTTTCATTTCAGCAATAAGTTAATAATTGTAATGAATAGTATACTTTATTCGAGATGCAAGCCTTCTAAAACGATGTCTGGTTTGTTACGATGACATACCTATCTTTCGACACTGTCCAAATTACGTACGTCGTAGCCAAATAATTGTAATAAACCTTTCATGATGTACATAGCTTCAGGTTTTCATGATGTCTTCTCACTTTTCTGTCGACTATCATCACACAGAGTGTATTTGCCATAATGGAATAAAATTTGCAGAATGGAGGTTCTGGAACAGTGACTGAAATCAGTAAATTTTTATTCCATCATTGATAAATATAAATCCTAAAATGAATGATTTTACACCCTTTAATTTCATAAGAAATAACATGCTGTGGTGATCGCTAGTGTTTTCCCTGCTTCTGCATCTTTATATTTTACTTCTGAAGCGATTCTTCAGTTCAATTCACATGAATTGAAGTTATATTGTATCGAAACTTTCTACAATCATCAAGATATTTTGCATGTCGAGAACTAGATTCGACCCTGTGCTTAGTACACTGCTCACAAATGAACCCAAAATCTAATACGGCAGAACAACCGCATTATTTTCAACCCCTCACATCTTGGTGAGGTTTGCTGCCTCCATTGTTCCATGTCACCCTACTAAATAGATACTTGATCTAACGTTATGGCTACTAAAATCTCCGCGTGAACCGAAATGGCTAATGGAAAGGCTGCTGTTGAGACTGCTTGCTGAAATTTAGGTAGAAAAATTGCTTTATTATAAACATATTTGAAAGCCTGAAGATCACAGGTATTTTATTATTTTAAAATCAAGATCAAAAATGATAAACTCTGTCAATTAGTTTTCTTAGTAATAGACTCGACAAAACAATTTAATTCAAAAATAATTTAATTCAATTTTGATAAATTAAGTTACAAAACGGTTTGAATAAAAGTAATGATATCCATATTGCCCAAAAATGTTTCAAGTCAACAAGTTAACTGATTAATTAAATCCACTGATCGAATAAACGCACTTAGATTTCATAAATAATCACTTATGTACGTACTTACGTTCTTTCAACTCGCACTTATTCTGGAGTATAGCGAGTTTTCATTCAGTAATGTCTATAGATATGATATTTTCATTCAGTCTCTCACTCTTCATGGATTTGCACACATGAAATAACTAAGATTCTAATTTCGATTTTTCAATAAAAAACCCTTAGAATAATCCACTCAAAAAATGATTTAGCTTCTCCAAATTTTCATGTTTTAGAATTTAAATTCTTGGCCTTGAATACATATTAGGTTATATAACCGATAAAGAAAAAAGGAAGAAAAACAATTTAATAGTATCAGAGTAGCGGTAAAATACCATATTAAACTTTCTCAAGGAAATCCATCTCATATTGCACAGGGACTTCTTCAATTTGTAAATTTCTTTAATAAAATGGATTTGACTTCGAAATTTAGTGAATCGCTTTTGTTTCATAAAATTCAACAGGTAATATATTACGCTGCTGACTTTGATCTTGGAGATTTGGAAGAGAATATGTTTATGCTGTTTTTGCCATTGATTGTTAATATATAAGAAGATTTGTGAAAGAGAATATAGAGATATTTTAAATTGGAAAAATGGGTTCGAAATATCGAATAGCAATTATTACCAGGGTGAATAAGTATTATAGAGTGTTTTATCGTCAGCACGATTGAAATAGGATATATGCTAAACCTCTGTAATGGGAATTGTTTAAGCATCTGGAACGACTCTAAAGATTTAATTCTTCGAGTTCATTATTTAAAAGAGTTAAAATTATTGCACTTGCATACTTGTGTCTTGTGTCTTGAAAAAATAAATTTTTCGTTCGTCAAATTCTTCATTTTGTAATGACCATGACACATTCTACATGCTACATTCTTCAAAGTTCATAATACGATTTATTTAAGAGAACTGCTTCGATTACGTTATGGCAGGAAAACTCACTCTTGTTGCAAAGATTTTTTCTATCGAGTTGAAGTTCATGAAGTTGACTGAAGTCACTAGAATGACACAGTGAAGAATACACAGTGTTTATAAAAATGGGTGACCTTGTTACTAGGATAGGCAGAAAACGACCAACTGAGTTGAGTTTGATGTGAAAATACTCAATTGCGACATCCGTTTTCAAGGTTGTTGAATAAAAATTCCATACATAAATTTGAAGATTATGTCGGAAATGCTGGTACATTGTAATTAAATTTTGCATTCATATACTTTGAAAGCTGACCTTTAGGATAGGTTATCAAACATATTTTTCTTTGAAAATTATGATGTTGATATGACCAAGTAGTAGGTACAACAATCATCTCATAACCTATTCATTGACTCTCAGTTACAATATAATTATACTAATGACGATGTTATCAATTAAAAGAAAAATACAACACAAGGTTAAATTGAACTAAAAACATGAACCAAGTACGAACACGTATAGAGCTGTTGAACGACTCTGTCAAGATAACACTGCTGTATTGAATTTCGAACTGATTTTTCAATTTGATAATTTTTCATTCATTCATTAATTCATTTTCTCATTCCCAATCTGTATGACAGAAGCCCCTGTCAAGATGCAGAAAGGGACTTAGGCTCAGCAATTATGCTATGTGCCCAATATCGAGTGATTTGTAAAAACTATGCTCTTCTTTATAATGTTCTTGTCGTGCCCTGTGTCCTGGGGGCAACAGGAGTCTTGGATATAACCAATCACAGGATCACGTGTTCAACACATAAACTACAATTAATTCAGACGATCACTATAACTTTTACAATTTTTACGAGAAGAATGCACTTTTCAAACGAATATTTACTAATACATATTTAAGAGAAGTTGCGGTGTAGAAGTAATTTTTTGAGTTCCAAACCAGGACGTGGGGAAATGTAGTCATCCCACTGTGACAACCATTTTGGAACTGTTGATAATTTTTAGATATGAAATTACGAAATATGCACGGGCAGAGATCGGTGAAACTTCAAATTTTTATGACGTTTTTTATGGATTGTCTCTTACTATCAAGTTAGAGAAGACGATCCTTTGAAGGACACGAACAAAATGCCATTATCGAACGATTCGTAGTCATACACTTCGCAGATGCAAAACGCGGCCACAATCTGACCAAATTGGCATAAAATTGATAATCATTTTACGTCAATTACATTACGGGACCCCATCGGGCCACAGAGAGGACCGAGAGGGTACAGAAAACGGCTCGCATGACGGTGTTATTAAAATGTAAATGCGAACAAGTTCCTCCGAAATCCGAAGCGAGATCGTAGGCTAATAATCCTGGCGGAAAATGTGTGTATTGTTAATTAAGCCGGCTTCGGATTCGGCCGCTTATTCAATATATCGGATGAATCTTCCATAATAGGATTTCCGACATGAAAAATTTCAGCCGGTGATGATTGGTCTGGCAATCGTTGCCTTCGAGATCTGGTTCTATAGGCTTTAGTCTGTTGGTATGAATAAAATTGGGGATGGGTTCATGTTCAATCCAAACTGAATCCAAAGTAATATTTTATATTTCACACAGAGTGGCCAAATAGAAATAACCGTAATTTTGACTAAGCAAACGAAGGGAAGAATAATACCAAAATATTTCAAGAAGTATTACACAAAATGATAGTTCAGCAAGCATTGATATTTTTACATGAGTTTAAATTTCAAAAACGATCCACGAAGTGGCAAGTTTTCGAATGAACGAGTGTTAGAATGGGCCTTCTGTTCTAGTATCATACCTACATTATTTTCTCTGATTCGTTGAATTTTCATCGAAATTAATTAAATATTTCCATAAATATCGTTAGGTGAATTTTTCATTGAAAAATATTAATTGGCAGAACTGTTTTCTCTCTCATTAATATGATAATAAATAAATCTTGTGTTAGAATGAATTATTCTCACATGATTTTGTTCTACGACATGTGGCAGTTTGAATGGATTTGACACAGAAGTAGAGATAGTATATTTCGTCCATAGTACACCAATGAAAGACCGATTTAACTCCCTTATAATCGCGTGTAAAAACAAGCGTACAATGGAAGAGCGATCTTTGATAATTGATTTATCTCAGAACTTGTTGAACTTAGATCGTTTTTCCCGTGTGCTCTTCACACTTCAGAGAAATTTGGCAACACTGTCTGCTGGTATACCATACTACCGCGATGTGAATGAAAGAAATTTAGTTTGTTTGTTTGTTTTTAATGAATAAACCAGGTGAAATGCGTGCGTTGAAATAATTTTGTTTCATGGAGGTTAAATAAATAATAAATGAAATTTCTCAGCTTATTTGAGTAACTGACTGCTTTTGAGATCATCTACAGAATATAATGGTGCGATTATATTGTGTTCCAAATTGTAGGAAATCGAAATTTTGTAAGATGCGTCAAGTTTTCTAGATATGAACAAATAAAGCTTCTATGGATAAAAGCATTGATATAGGCTATTTAAAAAAATTAAAGGACCAAAAAACAAATGAAATTTGTCAGGAAATTTTCAACCGGCCGTAACTCCCAGAGAAATAGTCGTGCAAGCTCTGGGTTTCTCGTTTTCCGAAAAAAACTTCGAAATTAGAAAAACCAGCAACAAAAATATTCTCAAATTTATTAAAGTTTGTTTTTTTTAGTTCAGTTTTCTTTCTTATTTTCAAGCTTTTCAAGCAAGAATCATGATCCTTTTTTTTTTCAAATATTCGATCGACAAAAAAACCGCTGGTTGCATTGATTTGGCTCTTTGTAGGGATTTCGTGAACATACTGAACTGTAAGAAGCACACTTAACATTATTGTTTTTCTCAAAATATTCGATACAGTGCTTGATTCTCCAAAAGAAAACCAGAAGCCCCCTTCTCGTTGCATTTTCGAATTCATGAGACAAAACGATGAAAGGAAAAAATGTTTCGGAAAAACAATGAAGAGCTGTCGAAGAGGAATAATTCAGGTTCTCAAAACCCACCTTCAACGTTCTGTACGATTATTGGTTGCTGAGATATCGATAGTCAAACACGAAAAGATCCTTTTTCATTTGAAGGCCGATATCTCCATGAAAAGTGGACGTAGCAAGGTATATAAGAAAGGAAATTGAGGTTAAGGATACATTTTGAAGTACTGATCCGAAAACAAGAAAATCGGAGCTCATATTTTCATTATTTGTTATTAAGATTTTTCATTGTTAGGAACTCTGAAAATTTAGATAGCGCAGAAATCATGCTCACTGAAAATAAATTTAGACTTTATCGAACCCAGAGAATAACATCCGATGTATTGACTAGAAATTTGTCCTCTATCCCGGAACCGAACTGGGTACCTCGCGGTACCAAGTTAACCGCTCTAACCACTGAGCTACACTACGTGTTTCTTGATCATCATATTTATCATATTAATATCTATCGTATTCAAATATTTCCTAAATGGACTCGGAATAACTAGATGGCGCTGATGCAAGTGTAGACCCTTCATTGACAATCCTTCTTCTCAATAGTCTTTGGTGGAAGAAAGCCTGTGGAAATTCAGGCAATAGAATTCATCACACATTTGTATATAAGCTTTCAACTTTCAGTAGAAGTTTTTGTCTGAAAAGTATTCCTGAATTTTGAAATTGAGGAGGGGAAAAATTACTGATTCAACAGGTCCATTATGGAAAACAAATCGAAATATTTACAGAAATTATTCTCAATTATCAGCATTCGTTGGATTTGCGCTTCCAATAAGCCTATCAAAGTATTCTCGTAAAAATAAAGTCAACATTCGTGGTGGTTGAAAAAACGTCCCAATAATAAGCATAGAACGCATGAGTCCGATACAGACATTCAAAGCAAACTTTCTGGGTTTTCTGTTGACAATGCATGCATATTGTTGTTCCTTATCTTCTGGTTGGAGTGCTTGAACTCTCTTCGCATTCAGAAGTGTATCGATCTTCAAGAGGGATAATTTGAAAAATAATAAATTTTTGTTTTTGTTTTCCAAAACCGAAATATAAAAGGCAAGCT
This sequence comes from Hippodamia convergens, assembly GCA_038502775.1. NCBI lineage: Eukaryota > Metazoa > Arthropoda > Insecta > Coleoptera > Coccinellidae > Hippodamia > Hippodamia convergens. The sequence continues at coordinate 13,203,131 of CM076610.1, read as the reverse complement.
ACGTATATTGGAACTTGCAACATAATAATGAATGGAAGAAATTTTTTTTCAAGAAACAACACTGGCCGATAAAATTTTTTCGACGTATTCCAATAAGAAGAGACTGATTTGCATCCAGTTCATCTCCTGAAAGAGCCTTCCACGTTATTCAATCAAGTCTGTTGATTCCATAATCCATCCTAGAGTCCATAAAATATGGAAATACCCCTAAGACGGATCCCGTGGGGGTTCGAAAACAAAGCTTATTGAATTAAAAAATTACATAAACCTTGGATGAAAGAAAGGAAGCCAAAGTGGAGAGAAAGAGAGGGCGAGTCGGAGTAATGGATTTAGGTTCATCAAGTTTGTTTTGACTGTCGCAAAGAGATTCTCGCTGATTGCAAAGACACAAAATCAACCCACTTCTTTTCCCTTGATTGAGAAGACTTTTAATTGTATTATGCAAATCCACTCTTTTTATCTCTTCGGTTATTTTCGGTGGAGAAAGTGTGGTTGGGGAGAAATTCAAAATCAAGCTCAGACAGATGCAGATCATTTGAATGATTTTTGATGCAGTAATTTCACGAAAATTCAAAAGCAGTGAGCCATTGATGGAAAAGGTAGGTATTCTTAGAATAATTCTGAAAGTGTTTTGAATAATGTACCAATTCCGTTCAGCTTATTTGATAGACTCATTTGAGATCAATATACAGAATCGTCAAAGCAGGTGAATCATTTTGGTCTTCAATGAAAATAGAATATGCATGTTTAATACCTTGAGCAATATCAAGTTCGAATATTAGGATCACAATGTTTTGTATATCAGGCAGACGAAGCCTCAATCTACTTCTCAAGTTTCCTTCAAAACCTTCCAGTCCGGCATATCGACGAGAAGCTAAATTAATATTATTAACAGACTTCAAAATTGAAAAAAAGGAAGTCAAATAAATTAAAAATATGTATATATTTTCTTAAAATGCAACAAAAACAAAAAATTAATATCAACCAATTATTCATACGTCTTAAAATCAGACTGATTAACACAATTCACACATAGAATACTAATATCCGAAAACCCAAAATGAAAAAAAAAAATTTAAAATAAGATGAGGTGATTTTCTACCTTCCCCGGGTCTCAACAACTCGTCACCTGAGATCGAACTCGTGTGTGATCGAACAACCAAAACCCAAGTTACCTGTTCAAATTATTCCTCCTTCTTTGGACTCAAAGACATTTAAAATTGAGAAGCTGTTACCTTCTGGTATCCTGTCTTTGTAGAAATAATCCTAGTTCTCTGAAATGACACACCCGAAACGTTTCACTCAAGTTTCGCAACAAATACCGTCATTTCCAATCGGGCCTCCCGACTCTCAATGATGATTAATAATGAAGAAAAATCTACAATATTTTCCGAAGAACCCTACTAATTCGGTTTTTTACTCCGCGAAAACCACTAATAAATCGCCAACTGAATAAATAGGACTCTAACTTTTTTATCAACCGACTCAAACCATCGTCCGTTTCACTACCTTACTTCGAAGTACCTTTTCCAAGCAATCTTCGGGACTTTTCCGTACCGTACCACTAGATCTATTTCCGTTCCGTGGTACTTTTCGTGCTTTTCCGAGAAGTCTGTTAGACCGTTCGCATTTTCTCTTTCCAGATCACCTACACTACCGCTTCGTGGTACCTTTATGTACTTTTTTCGAGTAATTTGGAACACCGTTCCCGTTGCGTCTTACCAGATCTACTGAATGACTCCTCAGGAATCGAATTAACTTTTCACCCTTTGTGAGTGTTCTTTCTTACGTTAGATTTTGGCATTCTCCTTCCCTACTAGGCGCCAAGATTTTCATCACACAGTTCTTTTCTGCTGAGATTCCAAATCGAAGCCCTATTCGTGGAACAATTTATATAAACTGATAAAAGGTTTAGAGGTATTTTATTTCACATAGACCGAAAGAAAATTATTCGTTTATCTCCGGACATCGGGTGCTTAAAATACAACTAAGTTTTCGAGGTTCAGATATCAGTTCTCTGATAAATCCATTCGCACCATTGTATTTACATACTTTCCATTTATGAATAAGTGAATTGAGAAATTGTTAATTCCTATATTTTCCACATTAAAGTAGGTGCGTGTTAATGGACGAATAATTCAGTATCACGCCCACTGATTTCGATTATTCTTTTTTATTGGAAAGGCAGTACTTCGAGGGTAGTTTGATGAGAGTTTGGTTAGGTTCTGAATATGGCTTCCATGACAAAAAAAATGGAAGTCCTAATTCAGGAGCAAGTTAACGATACTCGTATCCGCAGGTATTTGAGTCACCCTGTATACATTAGAGTGCGTCGAAACCGAAGTTTCCAGTTATAAAAATTCACCCCAACTTTGCCAATTATCAAGTTGGAGGCCTGAAAAGCTAACATCACACGTGCTGGTCGAAATCAGCGCCTACAAACGTTGGAACCGGTTTCGCTGACATTTGCATATCAATCCCGAATGTAGAGACAATTTACAAGCAAAATACGAGAATTATAAGAGCTCAAATTGATCTGGAGTAAGAGTACGCCATTAGTGGACCGAACGGCGGTGTCGCACCGTAATGACAGGAGAGATGGAGGGTTGGGCGGAGTGAGAGGTTGAAGCACCACAGAGACGTAGTGTGCCTTCAATAACTTGACCAATTAGGAAACGAATTTGTGTTTGATCAACGTATTCTAGTTGATCAAATGTGTTTCATTATGATCAGGTTTAACAACGAAACTGAAATTTATTCACCTAAAATTACGGTAGGTATGATTGTCCTTATATTAGGTATTTTTACATTTTGTTGTCACTGCGTTTCAATTTTTTCAAAACTCAAATTGTAGAAAGGGTTTGTATCTAATAAATTTTTTTGTCCTTATATAGATCCAATCTTCCCTATTATTTCTTTTTCATCAGAACATCATATCATCTATATGAAGATAAATGAGAGAGTGAGTCAGTACGTCGATATGGGTGAGCATCATAGAAAGTTTTAGTAGTTTGTGAATTGAATGAATAAGTAGTAGTAGTAATGATCGAAATGAATACCATTTTCAATTCCTATGCTCACAGATCTTTTATCATGATGTTAGAAAAATCTAAATAAGCACATCACCTATGGAATAACAAATAATATTTTTAATAGAAATGAAAAAAATTGAGGTACTTAAAAGTCAATAAAATTATTATGAGTGTGGAATATACTCACAATTTTTGTAATTTTTGGAGTCGATGTTAGCCAAGGTAGCTTTGTTATACATACATAGTTGGCTGCTGCCGACTCCAAAAATAACAATGATTGTGAGTACATTATATTATCGTAATAATTTGATGGCCCTTTAAGTCATTAATTTTATTTTCTCTATTTCAGTATCGTAATGAGTTCATTACAGTACTAAAAGTAGTACTGTAATGAAACTCATTACAGCATTGTTTTCAGTGATATTTTTCGTTTTGTGGTTGTCAGTACTGACCCCAGATTCTCTTAATTTTCAAATCAAATCAATTCAAATTCCGTTATCTGTCAAATATCGTAAGTCACACCAACTGACAAGATGAAATATAGAAGTCACTAACCTGAATTTTCATTTGAATTTCGAGAGTATTTCATGAAACTTGACTGAAATAGAGAAAATATCGTCTAATACTCGTTGCAGAAGGCAATTCCAACACTCATGCTATCGAAAACTCGCTCCTTCGTCGCTCGTTTTCGAACTTCGCATTCGTGTTGTAATAGGAGCTCATTCTGCAACTTGTTTTAGAATATACTATTACTCAGGAGAACTATTTCAATCATTATTTGTTTTTCATAGATATGTGTTGATTGAGATTCGTGGGTAGGTAGATACCTAACTTACTTTTTGCGTGGTAAAAACGCAATTGAGTTTTTAGTTTTTAGTACAAATTATCCTTGATGTAACCGTTTCGTCAATTCGTCTTGCGCATACTAAATGCAAAATTAAGACTTAATGGTTTTATCGAGCATGCTATTCTCAGATCTGGAAGAAATTGCAATGGGACCAACCTACAAGTACTCCTCAAATAAAAAAAAATAATTATCAAAATCGGTTCAGCCAGTAGGAAGTTCTGAGGTAACAAACATAAAAAACAAAGAGTCGCATTGAGAATAACCTACTTTTTATTGAAGTCGGTTGAAATTTTTGTATTCACATTCATAAACCACAGCAGCTTCCAACAGTTGAAGAAAATCTGTCGAAAAAATATACCGACTCATTTTTCGCATCAAATGTGCGATTCGCGAAAATTATATCTACTTTCTTGTTGGGCACGTAATCTGAAAAAACTGTATTAGGGTTGTCACTTGTTTTTTCGAGCATTTCGGCCGACCTCGTTAATTTATCTCTACTTTTCGGCTTTTTCTGGCATTATCAGTTGTTCCCGCTCAAATAACCTCCCTGATCATTTCAAACTTCGAATGCTCGAAAAAACAAATGACATGAAACGATGGCCGCGAAAGCCTCAACTAATTTTTCATGAGGGTTGTTCACAGAATAGAGACGAATATGTAAACGGGTAACATTCGGTCGTCAATTTTGCGACATTTTGATCGAATGTTTAGAAAATTAAAATATTTCAAAACTTATGTGAACATTATCCATCTCTTACTTCTATTATTTTCTCGGAATTAATAATGTTTTTATGTTCTTGCCCGTATCAAATCGCAAGTGTACGCCTCTGACCGGGACGTAAAATTTAAGAGACGAAGGGGTGATATTGCAGACCGTCGTCGATTTGAGGCGGCTAGAAAAACAGCCGTTGTACTTCGGGTCATGCATATTCATCGGCTAAATATTTGCGAGAGGCGCGCCTTATAATGATTATCCTCTCTGATTTCTCTCCTGGCTTTCGCCGATGACTGAAATTCTACAAAGGGCCTTTGTGCGAAAATACTTCGGAAATTAATTATTTTCGTATTGAAGGTGACGTTATCGCGAAACGAGGGTCTGATTGCTAGCATTCTTCGAGATGCAGTAGAAATCTGTTCCTGCAAAAGAAAGGAGTTGTTACTTCAAGGATGCCTCAGCTAGAAATTTGAAATATTTCACATATTTTTGGTCACAGGTAGATTAATTATCGAAATATCATTCAAAAACTCATTTTGCGAGGTAGGTAAGTCTTCATTATCAGATCTTTCTGTTGATAATAATCCAATTGTTTTAGCATTTTTAGACAGCGAAGACGAGAACATAAACTTTTTCATGATATTTAATGATGGATAGGAAATGCCTCCAAGTTTCTGACATGGTCTCATCGTTGTTTATTTCATTTCAATAAACTTTTCCCAATTATACCTGTGCTACATCCATTATTTGTTCCAGCCAATGGGTGATAGACATTTCCGATGAACAGCTTCACACTCATAAATCAATTGAGCACAGCTCAATAGCTTCTAGGTAAAAGCGACAGGTTTCATCAGGAATTTTTCCCATCTTCGTCATATGAAAATTTACACTAACCCGTGAGTGCACTAGTCAGTTTCCTCAATAACTATTTGATGAGTTAGAGGAGATCGACCACTAAGAGCTGAGTTGCTTGGCCTGTCTTTGTTCACTGATGTAGATTCTAGATAACATCCTTGACAGAGTTCTATTTCAAATGATATACAATAAGGCCAATTACGTCACCCTCTTTTTAATGATCCTCTTATTCGCAAATAAGAAGAAAATATATTGTTCAATACCTTGTTACCCTTAATAAAAATTTTTCCATCACAAAGTGTGTTTTTGGAACTAATAATTATTTTGGTGGTAAAATTCGAAAAGAATCAAAGCATTGAAAATCATTCAGCACTTAAAATTAATGGTGAACCTAAAATCTTTGAAAATGTTCTGAATTTAGTAGAGATGTACAGTGTTCGGAGGAATATTTCTGAAATATTCACCTATTTATTCAGTCACATTGGCTCATTCATATTCTCAGAACATTTCGTAATTCTCAAATCTGATAGTTATGATTTTTTGCAGACTCATTTATGATATTGGCCTCATGAATAACCCAAGTTTGTGACCTCGAGCGCTGTACGCAACTTTGTCAAAAATCGAAAAACCTGCGCTTTTTTTAAAATTTTCGGCGATAAGCACCCTGAACTACTAGTGTTTGAGAAAAAATTCAGGGCGTTTCTTACAAAATGATACTAAAATTGTCTCAGTAGACACAATGGTTTGCCATATGCAGTCTTCCAGGGTTTCCCTTTTTTTTTCGAATTTAGCGATTTTTTGGAATTATGTCGTTTTACCCCTGTTATACTATCGAAGCCCTGTATTTTTATGATCTGTTGCTAAGCAACGAATAATGGAGTGAAAAGATAAGTACACCAAAAGTAAATTAGTTTATTTTTTCGGGAATTGAGTAATTTTAATAATTAATTTAGCCTTTTTGGAAGGTCCCGGTTGATGTTCGTCTAAATCTGTATCGACAAATTGGGATGGCATATCCCCTTCAGTGGATTGAAATGAATCGTGGACCTCTTATGCCCACAAGTCAATTTCGACATCAGACAGATCGTCGTCTTCTACTGCAACATCAGGCTTATTATTATCACAAGAGGCCCGAAATTCTAAAAAATGATTTGACTGTATATAGAAAACAATTGTGCCTGCAGAGACAATTATGGTATCATATTGCAGGGAATTCGAAAACACTCTGAAGAAGTCATTTCAAAAATCACCCTCAAGGTGATAATCACCAAAATTTGAAAAAAAAAATTGGATTATTCATCAGGCCAACATCATGAACTGCAAAAAAACAGAACTACCGGATTTGACGCATACTAGACCATACTTTCAGAAGACAAATTTACTGTGTTATAGTAAAACTTCTCAATTCTACTCCCATTGACAAATTATATCTCATCACATTGAATCGTTCATCGTTCAAAATTTTGAGAAATATGCATGGAATACCTCTGATCACCATCAAGTTTTTTTCTTCTTCTTCTATTCATGGCCCAGAGATGGTGTCTCTTTCGATATGTTATTTGTTCATTGTTTTTGGCAGTTGCATATAGGTATGTCCGTAATTTTATGAAAATATTCAATATGAATCTTATGAAATGAAAGTGCGCATAATATTACCTGATTTTTCGAAGCAAAGACCATAGAAGAAGAAGTATTCGTTTCATGAAAGTTACGATTCACATTGAAATGGTCACAGTTTACTCGACATCGTTTTTTACTAGTTTGTGTAGCATTAGCATTGATACGTATTTTACTGATGATTTCAAGGAATAATTGGAGCTCATAAAATAAGTGACGAAATTAGACAAAACAGTACCTATATTCTAAAACAAGCATCAACAAGTTGCAGAATGGGCTCCTTTTCCAACACGAATGCGAAATAAAAGCATGAGTGTTGTAATTGCCTTCTGCCACGAGTAGTATACGATATTTTATTTATTTCAGTCAAATTTTATGAAATAGTCTCCAAATTCAGATACAAATTTGACAGATTAAGGAATTTGAATTGATTTAATTTGAAAATTGATAGGATCGGAGGTTAGTACTGACATTCACAAAATTTAAAAAAATAACTGAAAAAATGCTGTAATGACAATAGTGTAGACAATAGTATATTCTAAAACAAGTTGCTAGGGCGCCTAGATTTCAAGGGCGGCATTTCAACCTGGGTCCAAAAAAAATGTCACATGTGAAAAAACTCAAAATATCCGAATGAGAATGAAATTCAGTCCGCAACAGAAATGTTTACAAGTGTAACATACGAAATAACCAGAGATGTTGCATAACGCACTATACCCATAAACATCCCTGTTGTTGCCTAATTATCCTTACTACTCGCCGCAGGTGGTCGTTTTTTTATTGATGCTGTAACGCAATTAAACTTGTCGAAATTCTCTTTGAGATATGCCGCCAAATCTAAAATGTTGATCCGTTTTAGGGGCGGCTTTTTTTTTATTTTCAATCGGCCAATCAGCATGTTATTTTTTACGAATGCAAAATACTGGAGAAACAAATTCATTCCATTTCGATAGTAGAGTAGAATTCTAGGGCTAAAGAAGTTATGAGAACTGTTTTTCATATTTGCTAGATACTATAATCAATATACATTCATTGTTTTTGAGTGTATAGTGTATATGTGGGTGTTTCATTTTCATTTGGAGTGAAAGAAAATTTCTCTAGGTAAGTTATGTAATTTGTCGTAAATATCGTTTAGTCATTTTCACTCTGAAAAATATTGATTGGCAGAACTGTTTTCTATCTCAAGAAATTTGACAGATGTTGAACAAATCCGTGACAGGAGACCAACATGTCATCAATAAATATTACTGAAAACAGTGTTGTTTTGTTCTAAGGGATGTGGAGGAATGAACGGATTTGCCTCATAAGTAGAGAAGAAAAATTAACAAATTTAAGCAACGTTGAAATTAAATGAATACTCATTTTGTCAAGGACACATGCACATACTGTTATTGAATCGCTTCCAATTTATCCTTCCACTCTTGTCTGAAGGCTCGAAAATATACACATACCTATATTTGAATATCAAACCTGTGCCATCAAAAACGTTAGCCAAACTCATTTTTCATGGGTTCACATTCCGGATTCGGAAATTCAAGATCCGGAAACGGTCACCAGAGTTCCGGACTGCGGGGAAATCGTAAACTGACCAACTCCGATTGCAGGGAGAACCCCACTTTGTGGCAAAGGTCATCTCCATTTATCTCCAACTTGAGGTTATTATATACAGGGGAGTATATGTGAGCATAGAAGTTCTTCCAGGCGTGGTAAAATATGGAGTCACATTTCATGTATTTTTGTGAAATAGGTGAGTTATCCTGTTGGAGTCGTTGGGACTCTCGTTTCATCATTTGATTTATCGTTATAGGATTTTTCCCCTCAGGAGATATCAGAAAGTCAATTAACTTGGAATAGTTCTGACATTTTTAGACAAACTACAACTTGAGAGTTGTTCCCTATCCCTTCATATCTCAACGTAAATGACGAAAATCTGAGAAAATCCGTGATTATCGAAAGGTACTTTCCTAAATTTACTTCAGTGTCGAAAGCTATTCCAGGAATCTGTTTACAAAATATATGTACATAGTCTCTTTTCTTCTTCTTCAACATATTGTAGTATTTTCCAATTTTCCACATTGGCGTTATCAATCTCTTTAGATGCGTCGTGTTCTCACAGGTGGGCAGGATTGTCCACGTGATAATTTCAGACTCTTCTAGGTTTACTTGTCCACCTGATATCATCTTCTACTTCAGATTCCTGCCTTAGGCCTATGTTTCTTTCTGTATCTCAATGTGTATCTCCTCTGATAAGTTTCTAAGTTCTTTCATTTCCGTTCTTCGAAGGATATTCTTCGATCTTTTGCTGTCAGCTCTTGTTTTTATAGCGTATGTCAATACTAGTCTAACGCAGGTTTCGTATATTGCAACTTTTGACCTTTTATTCATATCGTTGATATTCCAGATGATGTCAGGAAGTTCACTTGATATTCGGCTGGCTTTATTGATTTGCCCATTCACTTCATTCGTTCTATTTTGACTCAAGGTAATTTGTATGCCTGGTAGTCAAGTGACATAACGATAGTTTTCTTTTTCAGAGAAAGTTTACATCTCACTGGTTCTTCGAGGTTTTACCTTTTTCATAGAATGCGTTCTCTGCTCAAATTAGTTGTAGTATTTGTAGGTCGTCATCAGCGAAATGAATCATTTTGAGTGTGTTGTGTAGTGAAAATTATAAAATCGCATGCCAAAATAAAACAACATAGTTGCATTTACAGAACCTGCTTTAGCAAATACTATATTAAAGGTGGGTTTCACAAAACAATCTATCAAAAAAAAAAAAAACTCACGTAAATTCGAATCACTTCATTTAAGATTTCAACGAATCACGTTGGCTCCAATCAATTTCACAGATTTTAATCGGGCAATCAAAGTTTCGTGAAACCCACTTCAAATTATGCTAATATTAACATTTTCGCGTTCTGAATTTTGCTGAAAGTAGTATTAGCTTTATAAGTAGAGTTATATCTTTTTCCCCTTTATACAAAGTTAGTTACCTGTTTTTGACATCTATTCAAAGTACGTGAAATCTATCAATATTTTATCGGTTAGTATTCAGCTACTCAGGTTAGATACTCATCTCACTAAGGTGGTCAGTACCTCTGACGTCAAAATGAAATATTTTTGTGGTCAATATCTCACTAAACTGCTTTTTGGAAAATATAGATTGCAACGGGAGGCTGTGGAAACTCGAAATTATTCTGGTGATATCTAATCGGTAACTTTTGAGTTGCCGGATTTAGGTTGGTGTTGATGAAAAACACTTACTTATGGCATTTTCAAGTTTGAGTAAACCTACTGGATATATTTCGAATTTATTTCTCTATGTATATGTTCTTGATTAAATCGACAAATTAGTTTTGAGTATGAATATTTCTTAAGACTAACCGAATTGAAATTGGCTGGAATTCATCAAGATACCCCTCGCCCCGCCCAACTACAAAGGAACGTGGGGCAGTTTATCGTCGTTACTTCGAGTATTTCAAGAATCCAGCAGATATGCAAAGATTACTGAAGAGTCTTCATAAAGACGGAAGTTTTAGTAGTCTTCGATGAAGTCATAGTTATTAAATGAATAATATCTCTACATTGGACGATTTTATGTTGAAACATTCCTATTTTTATTGTCAATCCTGAATTTCCATGCTTGATCTACAGTGAATTAATGTGGCTGTGTATATTTTAGTAGTCATCTCAGCTGTATGATCTTTTGCAATTGAACGAAGTTCGAAAATTTGTCAATACAACAAGGATGAAAAAAGTATCATTGTACAAAAAATCCTTCAGCAATGATAATACTGTAGTACCTACAGGTTATGAGAATTATAAATATTCTCAACAATTTCAAATGGATTTGCTTTGGAAAATATATTCAATAATTTCATAGGTTATATTAATATATTTCAATCTATGATGAACACACAAAAATTTTTTTGTAACTTTTTGTAAATATGAATTATTCCTCTACTGATTCTCCAGCCTTCAAATACAATTCCTGTTCAGTAGTAATGGTGGTAACTTAACATTGCTAAGCTTACACAGAACACAACGGCATATCCTCAAGCAATAGAGTATCATAAAGTAGGAGACAGGTATATGTATAAAAATACATTCACTTTGAAATTGCAAAATGGTGAATGCGCAAACTATGTCACAATAGCTTATGAAACGTGAAGTTTGAATTGTTTCATTTCATATTATTCCTATGGCTGTTCATAATATAAATGAAGTTTACTTCTATCTCATCAGAGAGAAAAAACAACCAATCGATATTGTCGTGGAAGTGAGTACATTAGACAAAAGATATATGTACATATGTATATTTTAAAGGCAATTTAAAATTGAGAATTTCTCGAAATGAACTCCAACTTCGACGAAGCTGTTTTTATCTGCAGGAATTTCTGACAAAAAAGTGTATTTTTCCATTATTCATCAAGTGTGCGTTGAAAAAAGAACCACCGTTTACTTCAACTTCAAAAATATTTGTGGAAAAGTCGTTCCTCAAAGGTAGATGATTTAAGACATGGGTCCGAGTGTTCCTCCAACAAATATAAATTATTTATAACAAAAACTCTAGCTTGGGGAAGTGGGAGAAAAATTCTCGATTGGTCAGCTACTGATAGTGACCAGACCTTTTCTCGATCTCGAACAGATTATTGGTCCAGGAAATTCGCCGAGGCGGGGCTTTCGAGGCGCTTCCGGCGCGCTTTTCTTACTTCGCCGCCTTTCCACCCAGATCTCGTCCATTCGGAATCTGGAGATGGGAAGAGGAAAAGTTCGACAATTAAAAATACTGGATGTTTTTCATTAATATTTATGTGCCCCAGTTCAGGGGTGAGTGTCTTATGGAATATTATGTCTAGGTCATGAAGATTTTCCACGAGAAAAGAATGATTTTTTCGCGTAATGTCCAATCGAATTCCTAATCACAATTCGATCACTCAGATCTATAGCATTGAGTTGTTCATAAAATACTCTTCGTCGTTTTTTTCTATATTAATTTTGTGAAATTCTGCTTCTGGGATTTTTGAAAGAAATAAGAGTTTCATTGCACTTAAGATTTCATCGTTGACTGATAATTTTCAACATCTTTTAATCAAAAGAAGGTTTCACCTCGTATCGACGTTATTCATCGAAAAAAATAATAATATTATTTATTAATTCAAAATACATTTGTATAGAACATGTCAGATGATTTTTAAAAAGTATTAAAAGAAAACGATATCAAATCTACAATACAAGGAAAAATGAAAATAAATGTACAATCAGAAATCTCAAATTATTCTAGTACTTAAGAATTTGCTAACACTGTAATAACACTTTGAGGTTAGAAATAACTCTTTGATCTCACTCTTGAATCATCTGTATTCCAAAATTCTTTCCGGAAGATTATTGAAAAATTTGACAACATATAAGTGGACGAATGCTCAAATTTTGTTGTTATATGTTTTGGAACACATAGAATATCTTTGTGCCTTGTATCATACTCATAATAGTCAGAGCACTCGTTAATTGAAATAAGTTTCTTTTTTATTCAGGAGGAAAATACACAGAAAACTTAACTATTTGCTCGTGATGTAATGCGATCTACAGGACCCCCTGGGTGTGAGGTTGAAAATTAAGAGAGCAATTTTTTTTCTGGACAATAAATGCACTAGAACTGGTTGAAGCTCTCTGGTTGAATAAAGATATGCTCTGACAATTAGAGTGAGTAAAATTGTAATAGGTTTACATAACTCTCAGGAGAAAACCCAAAACTCTACGAATTTCTGCACCACCAAAAATATTTCTCCTGCGAAAGGAGTTTCTTTAACAAATCAGAAGAGCAGAGTCATCAAATGAATTCGTTCTCTCATCATATTCAAGAAGGCTTGAGGGGGCCTCCAGAGGCAAAAAACAATTATTCAAACAAATTGTTTGAATGGGAGAAGTCTATTTTAAAAATAATTTGAACAATTTCCGGATCAGTAAAAGTTTTATAAAATTAGAAAACACCCGAGTTGGACTAATCCCAGTTGAAAAAGCAGAAGAAGATTCGGAAGATTGTGAACCTATTTGGTACCTGAATCAGAGGAAGAAAATCTTCATGGTTTTTACAATGACAGAAAAATGTTTCTAGTGCCTTTGGATCAGGTTTGTTTACTAACTTATTTGTTAACTTATAAATTTATCTTGTAGGTATACAAATCTCATGTGAAAAGTTTTCTAAGCTAAGAATAATCAAGAGTCATCTCCGATCTAGTTTAGACCAACACGTTATGTCCAGTCATATTATTATGAATATAGAACTATACAGGGTCTTTCACGAGGAACCTCACCCATATTATACGGGAAACTACTGAACGTATTTTCATGAAATTCAGCACTTATAAGTATTTCACGATGCTGATGACATCTAAAATATTTTCAAGGCATGAGCACCTCCGGTTTTTCCGGAAATGACGTCAACTTCCGTTTTTCAAATTGGAACACCATTTTTTTATTTCAGAAATAGATTCCTTAGAAAATTTCAAGTTATTTTGATGTAACATTTTTCAGTGTTGGTTGGAAAATTCTCTCTGAGCGGGAAAATTCGAAAAAAAAATCGAAAATAGAGCTCTGCTGAAACAAGAATAACTTCGAGGTAAAAAAAATTTCCATCCAAAAGGATGGAAAATTTTCATTTTTGGGATTTTTCAAGATGTAACATTGATGTATCCACTTTAAAAATTGAAATCGCGATTCATGATACAGGGGGTGAAAAAATCGCTTTCAAAGTTAGGGATGACAAAATCGTGAAAAATCAATTTTTTCAAATTAGAACCCCATTTTTTTATGGCAGATATTGAATCTACATTAAAAAATAATGTGAGTGTATGCATCACACGCTTGCCCTAAAATGGAGTTATTCACAAAAAACTGTTTTTCGTCTTGAATTTTCAGCTATTTCTTTTCCCTTCACGCCAAAAAGATGAAATTTTCAGGAACTGTTACTTAAACCATGTTTTAAATTTTACTACCCTAATATGCAAGAGAAAAAAGCTACAGGTTGTTCCTAAATAGATGGCGAATTTTGATTCGAATTTGTATCGGAAACCTCTTTATTTCAACTAATCGGCCATCGGTTTTCTCTCCAGTGATAAATAAATAATTCCTTATGAACCATATGCAAAAACTTACCATGTTTTACATTCTTTTTTTTAATGATAGATATCATTAATTACATCTGCCAAATTCCTCTTTATTCAGCAGCATTTTGTGTTTACTATTAATTTGGTGATAATTCGTATTAAGTTATAAAATCGATCACTATGCCTAATTTTACCAATGAAGATTATTTAAATCTCATTCTACTTCATGGAGAATGTAATAAAGTTGTAGATAGAACGATTCGACTGTTCATTGAGAGGTTTCCTGACCGACCCAGACCAACTTGAGAAATGTCGGATCTTTCGTTAAGAAAACTATACACAGAGAAAAAAGTGTAGTAGAAGATGAGAACAACGAAATTACAGTTCTTGCATATTTTCGTGTGAATCCTCAAAATTCTCTCAAAGATGCCGAGATTGATCTGGGATTATCTCAATCGAGTGTTTGGAGAATATTAAAAAAACATAAAATGCACCCATATAAAATTCAATAGGGTACAGCATTTGAAGGAAACTGATTTTGTCAGGAGAACAGAGTTTTGCGAAGCTATGATGATTCGATTTCAAGAGAATGAAAACTTTTTGGACAGTATAATTTGGACAGATGAATCTAAATTCACAAAGAATGGTTCTTTCAATAGGCATAACAGTCATTATTGGGATGAAGAGAACAACCACCACTTCAGACAATGGAACTTTCAAGAGACCTGGAGTTTCAATGTTATTTGCGCCATCAAAAATAATGCAATTCTCGATGTTCACATTGATGATGGACTTTAACTGGTAAGATAGAACACTACACATGTTTGCATTAGTTAAAGAATGTTCTTCCTTAGGAGAATTCTCTGACATATTGACTCAAATAATTGAGCCGCTAGTACAGAACCATAATGACTTATGGTATCAACAAGATGGCGCGCCCCCAGACAATGAGGAATGTTCACATTTTTCAATTTCTACATATTCCTATTCTCCGTAGAAAATGAAAATATTGTGTCCAAAAATTATTTGAATACTTCAAATAGCGCCCGAGATATCGAGTTATAAACATGAGTTCGATGGATCCGTGTGACGTCACTTTACATCCAACGACTTGCGAGGTTCAGTACGTAGCCGGGTCCAATATAAGGGCTTTTCGTCTCACGGAGTGCGATATGCGAATGTAGTATGACGTCACATCGCCGCGAGGAATTGAATATTCACGGGGTTGTTAAATCCGAACTACTAGGTCTTTTCGACTGAAACAAAAACTAGTGATTTCATATACATATAGGTTATACTGTGACGAAGTTTCGATCGATTTTGCATACCTGTGAACATTCCTCATTCACTCAATGTGTCAAATATCCTCTACAGGCCATTTGAAGATCGATGGTTGGCGAACAATGGTCCACATCTTTGGCCACCACGTTCTCCCGATTTAACTCCTTCAGACTATTTTGTTTGGGGTAGGATAAAAAATATTGTCTACTCAACTCCCCTGACGGATAAAGAGGACTGCATAGAACGAGTCAGAAATGCGTTCAGGTTTGTTTAGATTTTTAGATTCATAGTTTTGAAACTCAATTTGGTTTTTAAACACTTTTGCAAATCTCTTCCTCCCGATGAAATAAGAAGAGCAACGCACGAAGCATTCCTGAGACGTATAAATAAATGTCAAGAAATTAACGGTCAAAACTTTGAGCATCTTCTCTAGTTAT
The DNA here is from genome assembly GCA_038502775.1 of Hippodamia convergens. Taxonomy (NCBI): domain Eukaryota; kingdom Metazoa; phylum Arthropoda; class Insecta; order Coleoptera; family Coccinellidae; genus Hippodamia; species Hippodamia convergens. The sequence goes on along the minus strand of CM076610.1, from coordinate 13,187,241 downwards.
AACTGCGAGAGTTTGCCATGGTTCTCCTAATAGTAACTTGAAGTCGGTTTCAAGAAGGGGTGAAAAATCTACAGCATGGTTCAAATAACAGTTCCTGAAAATTTCATCTTTTTGGCGTGAAGGGAAAAGAAATAGCTGAAAACTCAAGAAGAAAAACAGTTTTTTATGAATAACTCAGAAAATATCCATTTTAGGGCAAGCGTGTGATGCATACACTCACATTATTTTTTAACGTAGATTCAATATCTGCCATAAAAAAATGGGGTTCTAATTTGAAAAAATTGATTTTTCACGATTTTGTCATCCCTAACTTTGAAAGCGATTTTTTCACCCCCTGTATCATGAATCGCGATTTCGATTTTTAAAGTGGATATGTTATGGACCAAGTGATTAATTGGGCATTATGAAAAATGCCCGGGCAGTATGAATAATGCCCAATATGAGAGGGCAATGTGATAATAAGTATTGAAATAATCAAATTGCCCGGGCATTATTAATAATGCATATTTCATATCGGGCAGAGTGATTCAACCCTGGTTTTAATTCTCATAATTTTATTTTGAACTTATGTTTAACAAAAAGAGAACATTAATCACAAAAATAGATAATATTTCCTCTTTTTAGATGATATAATTCTTAGAATCTTCAAACTTAACGAATGCGAAATTCGAAAGCATGAGTGTTGGAATTGCCTTCTGCAACGAGTGTTAGACGATATTTTCTCTATTTCAGTCAAGTTTAATGAAATATTGTCGAAATTCAATGAACAATTGAGATTATACATCCTATTAACTTTTGTATTGTATCTTGGCAGTTGGTGTGACTGTTACGAAAACTGACACATTATGGGATTTGAATTTGATTTGCAGGTATTCTGATATAAATTCAAATTATGTCATATTGACAATCGACTTTTGTTGGAATCTGATTGGATCGAATGTCAATGTAGACAACCAAAAAACCAAAAATATAACTGAAAACAATGGTGTTATGGAGTTCATCACAGCACTGTTTTTAGAAGTGTAATGAACTCATTCTGAAGTAGAGAAATGAATTTTACTTTGAGCAAATAGTAAAACTTAGAGAAAACCTCAAATTTTATTGGAAACATATATGTAACAAAAAACAAAACAATAATCACAAAAAAAACATATTCTTTCTCTTCCTAGATGATATCATTCTTAGAGATTTCAAACTCAAAATGACTTATACTTCAAAAAAATAGAAAAACACAAAATAAGTCCTAATTATTTATTGAAACAATTTCTGCTTACTTCGAGTTGCATAATTTTGCATTTGTTGGACTCACAGCCACCTTTACAACTATAACGACTTTATCCTTGTCCGCCACATTTAGATGACTAACTCAAAACCTCTCTCAGTGAAATCTCCTTCTATAGATGATCAATTTTTTCACACCATATTTTGTTCCTAATCTATAAAGACTAGCGGTTGTCATTTCCATTACTTTCTTTGTTTGTCTGTGATTATGTGTGTTAGTATATCATTTAAATGTTTATATTTCGAAATTCATGATTGTTATATTGTTATGCTATATATCTGTATATAATTGTAGCCTTGCTTGACATTCCCTGTAATTATTCGAGGGTCATTAATAAATTATTATTATCATTCTTCGCCCATACAGAAGTGTATTATCACATTGCCCAAACACGACTGGGCAATATTCATAATGTCAGGGCAATGTGATAAATAAGAAACTTCAAACCATAATAAATCACTTTGCCCGAAATGGTTTGTCATTATTCATAATGCCCGGGCATTATGAAAAATGCCCGGATTTATCACTTGGTCCACAACAGATACATCAATCTTACATCTTGAAAAATCCCAAAAATGAAAATTTTCCATCTAAAAACCTCGAAGTTATTCTTGTTTCAGCGGAGCTCTATTTTCGATTTTTTTTCGAATTTTCCCGCTCAGAGAGAATTTTCCAACCAAAACTGAAAAATGTTACATCAAAATAACTTGAAATTTTCTAAGGAATCTATTTCTGCAATAAAAAAATGGTGTTCTAATTTGAAAAACGGAAGTTGACGTCATTTCCGAAAAAACCGGAGGTGCTCATGCCTTGAAAATATTTTAGATTTCATCAGCATCATGAAATTCTTATAAGTGCTGAATTTCATGAAAATACGTTCAGTAGTTTCCCGTATAAATATAGGTGAGGTTCCTCGTGAAAGACCCTGTATAGACTCATAGACTGGTTTTCTAACTTCGACAAAGATGAGGTAATTGATATCGTGGCCAGTGGCCAGGAGTAGTGATGAGCTGACCAGAAAACGGATAGGATAGACAAAATCACTAATTCCTGAACTATTACTGCGCCTAGAATATTTGTTTCATTCATATTAATAAATGCTTTCGGTTTACTTTAAATCATAAAGATTTTCTTTTATACTATACTTGACTAACATATGTTTATTTAAGTTTTGCTTATAATTATTATATTGCAGTTTTTGCATTGTGTTTTAATTGTCATGTTCGTAGATGAACTATCATCAAAACATAATAATCGTTCTATTTCAGTTATGACCAGTCTTAAGTAGTACTATATAATAAATCTTTTTCTTCATTTTAATCCAAACCCAAATACAGTAGAATAACTTCATTATGACGCCGGCTATACTGACCAATTGCTTATAATGAAGCAAATGCCGTGTTAAGTTTGGTTTCATTCAAAACTCCTTACAATAGGGTCCGGATTTAATGACATGTCGCTTGCAATGACATGATTTCAGATGAAACAACATGATTTTTCGAAAATTTTTCCTGTTATAGTGACCGCCCGATCGTTTTCTCAAGCTACCCTTTTTAATGCGATGAGGTTTGATACGATACGAGACATACTCGTGCCGACATGCTTTTTAGTATAATCCAGATCCTTGAAGAGATTATTGGTGTTTTGTTGACAAAATGACATCCATTGAAGCCATTTCCAAGTTGTAAAATGGTGTAAGACGCTACAAATGCGAAATAAAATTTCAGATTATTTTTCTAAAAAATGAAAAAGTTTTTTTTGTAAGAGAAGCTATTTTTTTCCAATAAAGCAAAATCTAAATTTGTCGTTCTTTTCTTAAACTGAATCTAAGAAAAATATCAATTTTGCTGAAATTCTGCTTTATGTGACTTCCGGTTATCATGACGTATTTTTCATTTCCCCTGGATGTCATTATAAGCGGATTCTACTGTACGTCTAATTATTGAGATTATAATTTAAAATTTATTCACATATTTTGTGTATCGAATTAGTTTGTATTAGTTATTTCATTTTTTTTATTACATTTTGTTGAGTTGTTTTACAAATTATTCGGTTATCCATTTTTGGTGGTTTGTCTATATGTATAATTCTGTGTTCTATGAATGAAATCAGTATTATTCCATCCAATCGTAAAAATTTTTCAGTAGTCTTTTCAGAAAATCTGTATATTTCAAATGGGTATATCTGCGAATTGCATGCGAGATGATCGTTCGTATAATTCCCGGGGCATCCAAGAAAGCAGTAGGTATCTACTGAGGAACATAATAGACTGTACCTGACATTACTCAGCTGAAATATGTTTCGTGTTCCAGGAAGGAAAATGTAAAGTGGTCTCTATTCCGGGAACTGACCGGAGAATTCCGCTGCCGCTGGTATTTTGCACCCCTTCATTACTCCTTCGCCCACTTCCGCAGTCTGACCTGTTCCGGTCCTTCCGGTTGTATGAGATTTTGTCATGAAATAGAATCTTTGTCGCCGAATAAAGACTTCCAAAAAGGATGAACACATTTCACGAAAACGAATTTTCCTCAGCGGAATTTGGAAAAAACAGTTAAGAGTTAAAATTACTATTACATCATTTTAATTATATATCATACAACCACAGAGTCAAATATCGTAGTTTCGGAAGATCAAAAATAAATTCCTCCAGACAATGATCACATTGAAATTAGTTCTAAGCAACTTAGTCGCAATAATAATAATGATTTATTCATGCCAATACATAAAACAAATACTCACATACGTCAATTACAAACTGGATAAGAAATATCATTCATAAAAATCAGTAAATTCACATGACAAGAATTCATCTATGGAATAAAAAACACTTTCGCGTTAAATATTTTTTCTCTAAAATTTTGAAATCTTTGAGGGTAGTTATTTTCACTGTAGCGGGCAGCTCATTATACATTTTCGGACCGTAATATGTTACTCCGCATTTCATTATCTAAAGTCATAGAGAGATTGGTTTACAATAGAATGTTGAAATACCTGGACAAGTTCTCATTCATTACAATCTGTCAGAACGGCTTCCGAAATGGTAGATCAACGGAGTCCGCAGCATTTTGTCTATGATGGAGTTTTTGTAGCGGGGTTGTTCTTTGACTTGTTCCGAGCATTTGACTGTTTAAGCTTCAACTGTTTACTGGAAAAATTGTTCAGCCTAGATTTCAGGGGTGCCTTCCTTGAATGGGTTCGAAGTTTTTTAACGAGTCGATGGCTAATCGCGAGAGTGGGTCAACGCAGCTCCTCAAGGTACACCGTAGAAATGGGTGTTCCTCAGGGATCGGTCTTGGGTCCTCTTTTATTTATCATTTTCATAAATGATCTGCCCGATTATATTTTAAAGAATTTTTTCATTTTCATATTCTTATTACGTGTGCCGACGTTTCGTAATACTTCTTCCTCAGGTCTACAAGAGAAATGAGACAATCAGGGACGTGACACCTCACGAAAAAAGACAGGTAACATTGTTAATTGAGAAGTTATTGAATAAAAAGTTTACCAGGAGGATGTCTCTGTATTCCATTCGGAAAAAACTTTCCTGAACAAAGTGCTAGCATTCGCGTGGTCTTGTAAAACGTCGAAAGGAAGGTAATCCAGGCGCGGATCCAGGGGAGGGAGGCAACTGGGGGAACGTTTCCCTCCCGCGAATGGCCTGGGCCGCCTATAAAATTTAGCTTCTCTGCCTAGAATTGGACATACTGAGGCTAAAATAAATCATAAAAATATTGTGGCAAATGGTATATTGATTGAGAGCTTCCACATTTACGATCGCCCAAAATGCCAGTTCCTTTTGGCTTTTGAAGATCTAAAGTTCCCCTCAAAGTTCCCCCACTCTAAAAGTTGAGGCTGGATCCGCCCCTGAGGTAACATCAATCTATTGATTGGTCTTTGTGACTAACAAAAAAATATCATGATTGTCGCATTTCACGTGTCAGGATATGACATGTCAAGAAATTTCTACAGCATATTTAAGAATGAACAATTCCAAAAAACATTTTATCAACCATACAAACAACTGAGCAGCAATCAGCAGAACAATTCACATTTCAGCAATGTGAACATTACTCGTTTCATCAAATGCAGTTCTTGAATGTTGTGCAGTTTCATTTGATAGTAATTTTTGGTTTGGTAAGCTCTAGTTTATTAATTGTTCAGGGGGATTTCAGGGGGAAGTAGAATTCAATATATGAATTTCTTCTGAAGGAATGCAATTCCCTGCTCGTCCACTGCTCACTTCAGCATTATGGGGTCGTGTTGAAGAAGCTGTAGCGCCTGAAGGGATGCATTTTAGGACCTGAGTTTTCTTCATATGTTGATCTCTAGAACCAACCCTGAAATATATAAACGTTTAATCCGGACACTAATTGAAATAAGAAAAATGAGTACTCACATATTTCAATCTCTGAACTTGAATGCTGACAAAGCAGATGGTGAACAATCTCACGTGTAAATTTGAAGTTTCATCAAAAGAATTTTGAGCAAAATATTCCGAGCCCTATAAACTACCACTAAGTTTCCAGTCAGTTCCATTCAACGCTTTGATCTAAGTTTCCCTCTGTTGGCAAACTGAAATAAGATTTATTATTTTGAAAATTAGCACAGAAAAAGTAGTACAAGAAAAAAAAACCAACTCTAATTAGCTCAACATTCTTTTTCACCACGCCCATGACTTAGATCATTGAAGTTCATTTCATATAAAAAAAAATATATTTATCCATATTCAAGTACACAGTTGGCGGTTTTAGATGTTTTCGAACAAACCAAAAGCCACACAACTGACCATTCTCTAGTCGATACACGCTGCAAAAAGTACCAAATCACTAACTCAAATTTGACAATAATTGTCAAATGAATCAAAATTGTTTTTTGCATATAGCCGATTTATGTCGCAATCGCTTCCCTGCTAAATCGACGATATGCTCCTTCCTTTATATTCTTAATTTTATGAGAAATACCGTAAGGGCACAGCGAATTTGGGATTCAATTAAGGATTAAGTTCACTCATATATTTGATGAAATGAAACGTCAATGATTAGATCATTCGAATTTTAGTCAAATCTACGTCTACGTGATTTCAGTGGAGGATTTATACATAATATTAGCCGTTAAACTATCCTTATTTTCAATGGGCTCATGAACTCGAATCTAAATATTAGCTCCACATTTCCATAATAACACTGTCAGGTAATGAATGTATTCATTATGTTAGTGAGAATACTCCTGGAATAAATGGAGCAAAATACAGTCATATAAACAAATTTATTTAGTGAATGCACGTTCGCCAACAAATTCAGGGCTTAGCTCCCCAGCATTTCTAGATTAACCACAACGCCTCGGGTTGTTTGACATTTCAGATGGGTAGAGACCCAGGAAATCAACCGTTTATTTTTGGTCGGTTAGCCAGAAGCTGAAACAAAATATTTTCGCAATTTCGCATGATTTAATCTTTCATATGTTGGTTCTCAGTAGAGGCAACATGGAGAGATGCTTCGTAAAATGAAATGAAATAAGTCGACCCTACAATAATTCCTCGAACAACCTATGGCAGGTTCGAATTCTCGTTGAAACCAACCTGGCATGAACGGGAACGGACAGTCAATATCCTGGAAACAACATAACAAGAAAAGAGTAGGGCTGAGGATGTAGGAAGCCATAAATTGACTATAGATGATAGTGAGATTTTCGTGATATGGAATTGTCATGAATTATTTGAGCAGAAATAGCATAAATTTAATTTTTGAATCTTTTGAACAGAGTTGTCAGCAAAAGTAACCAATTTTTTCGCTGATATTGATTTTTTTTATTAGATTTCTAATCACGTCCTTTTACTCCATCAACAATAGATAATTTCAGCTAGAGAATCGGTGAAACTGGCAGGAAAGGAACAAACAGCCTTTACAAAATCCCTATTGGTTCTTCATCAGAGCTATGAAAACAAGAAATATAATATTTAATTAATGACACCTCAATTAAGGATCAAAGCACAACAACAAGAAAAAGCTGGCAAATTATACTAAAAAATAAAATGATACAAAATAAGACATGATAAATTCACTAAGCCAAATGTCTCGTGAAAGATTCACCAGACCAATGAAAAACTATATTCTGAAAATGATTTCATTCAATCAAATGACGAGATATACCTATTTTGGAAAATATAATTTTTTTTGTATTTTCAACAGTTTAAGACAAGAAGTGCTTCTTTTGACCTCAGGAATCTCCCGTTTAAATACATATTTAATTTAATTTAATTCAATTACTACATCAACCCACAGCTAAGCCTATTACAGATTGGGAAAAACAAAATTCAAGCCTTAAAAATGAAGAAAAAATAATAATACATATATGTACAGAATCACCCTGTACCTAATGGATATTTCTCTGAATATATTAGTTATTATTGGAACATTCTTCAGATATTTATTCATTACGTTTTGTTCCGTTGAGTATCCCTGACCAAATTCAATCATTTGGGAAAAAAATACGTTCCGAAATTACCGTCTTGAGTTTCGCATTCACAAGGAATAAAAGAGCCCTAAATTTTCTCTTGCTCGAAATGATGAAAAGGGGAAAATAACGCGGAATGCAAAAAGTCATGCTAAGGGAGCAGACAAAATAAATAACTCGAAATGTAAAAGTCTTTAAATGTTTTCAGGATTGCAACAAATTTTATTGAGCAAGAGAAGAAAAGCCGATCTACTGGGAACTTTATATCACCATTTCTAGAAAGCGGATCACGATACACTTTTCTTTCCTCTAGATTTTTTCGGAAAACCCCTAGTTTTTCGTCATTCATTTAATTGATCGTTGACTATTTCTTTAATAAGCGTGAAATAGAATCAAATCACTCGAAACTCTTGAATATTCAGTGCTTGAAAAATAGATACTCATATTGGTTTTGATATGCCCCATACCTTTCTCGGGGACAAATGTAAAGTTGAATTTTTCGAGAAATTCTTACGATCTTCATTAGCTATCTGATTAACTTCAATCTCAAAAATTCTGAAAATATCTGTGAATGAGATCTATTTTAAACTTTTTAGTTAAAAAAAGGAACACGTAAGCTTACGTCAAAGCTCATAAAGGATCATATTACTGGAACACTAGGTTCTTCAGAAGAGGTAACTTCCTGAATCTTTCGAAAATGCAGATCCGACCAAAATGGGCTTTGGAAGTAAGTTGCAAAATAAGGATACGAAGGTAAATATATGCAAACATTTCGTCAGGAACGTATTTGCCAAGAAATTAACAAGATTTGATCCAGACAAGATCAATATATCGGAAAATAACTCCTTGTTTAAAAGTGAGAAGATTAATATATTTCTTTATTTCAGAATCGTAATGAGTTCATTACAGTTCTAAAAGCAGTGCTGTAATGAACTCATTACAGCAGTATTTTCGTAAGTAACATCATAAGGGCATCTAATTGAAAAAACACGTTGCTAAGTAATATTTTAACAATGGCGACAAAATCCTCCTCTTCGACTCCGATTTTTGCACCTGTAAGAAAGCTTCATGTTAAAAATATTACTTTGCATTGTGGTTTTTCGATTTTTTTACAGGAAAAATTAGATGCCCGAATGGTATTTGACAAGACTACTTCATAAGTAACAGATTATTCCGCTTGTATGGGTAGGTATTGATTTGACAACAAATGTCTGATTTGCCTCGGGTAAACTCAAAAAACTGATGACAGCTGCTGCCATATAGTTTTTCCATCTGTACCTTTTCAACTTCAAATTGAGGCTAATCACATTCAAATTGGGAGTAAATGATTTCAAAATGAGAATAAGCATCTTCAAAATGGTAAGCACAATCGAAATGGGAATAAACACATTCAAAATGGGACTAAACAATTTCATATTGGAAAATGACGTTTGTTTTTTTATATATCAGAGATTTTTCACGATTCTGAAGACTTTCATGAATAGAATTTGCTACAATCTTTGAAATGTGTCCTTTTTTTTTGTAAGGCAACAAGTTTTTGTATGGACTTGGCTTTTGACCAATTCGTGCACAAGTTTTACACAGTGGACTTTCTTCTATTATATATTTAAAAATTTTTCTGATGAATTTTTGATCCAGAGACTAGTAGAGAAAACCTTAAAAGAAATTGAGAAAAATGCAGAGTATTAATTCTCACATTTTTCAACGGAATTGTTCATAAATTTATGTAGGTACACCACTGCATTGTTAAATAAATTTTTTCCTCATTTTGATTCTCAGTTGCTTCAGAACAATTCTCTCGAAATATGAAATAAAACGCAAAACGTCTTTTTTCATTATGGAATTGTTTAGTGTCAATATGAATGTAATTTTAATTTGATTGTGATAACCATTTTGAACTTGTTTAGTCAGTCCCATTTTGAATGTGTTCATTCCTAATTCCATTGTGTTTACCCTTTTGCTTATTCTCAATTTGAAATTGAAAAGGTATAGAGACTAATTGTAATTCAAAATCGAGCATTTCTGATTGCTGGAAATTAATACTAGGGATATAGTAGGCAATATGTTTCGTTTTGTAGTTGTCAACACTGACTCCCGATCTATCAATTTTTAATTCTCGTGAGTTCGAATTCCGTAATCTGTCAATTATCGTAACAGTTGCACCAACTTTGCATTCGTGTTTGAATAGGAGCTCATTCTGCAACTTGTTTTAGTTATTTTTGGATAGCCTTGATGGTAGATGTTGATTAGGAGTTATGAAGTTATTTCGAGACATAAAAAATTCGAAATGAACATAAACAGACTGAAAATATTCTATCGTATGGCTCAGCTCGAAAAATTCCTACAAAAACAAGGGAAACTCTTTTAGCCCGCTCGATGGAAATCTCGACCGGAAACTAAAGTCGGCGGCAATAAATAAAAAGGACGGTTTTTCATGCGGCCAGAAGGCGTGCATTTTTATTGCCTGAAAACTGGCCGTTTAAATTAAATGTAGAGATAGCGACTCCAGTCAGGCAACACAAAACGGGACGGTGTTTCTCCATGTGTGGGTTGCCCCTCGGGTGGGCTCAGTTGCAAATCACCTCTCTTCGGCCCCGATTACATTAGGGGATATTTTGCAAATTAACTTTATATCTGAAATCTGCGGTGTAAACGTTTGGAAATTTAGATCTTTTATATCCCTTGCGATTTGTGTAAGGTTAATCATGATTAACGGAGAGAAATTGTTCTCCTCTGAAGCCTTTTTTTTTCGTGGCCTTGAGGTAGGGAAAATGCTCAATAGCCTAGCCGCCGGCACCGGCCAGTTCTTGAAGGTGCTAGCGATTGTTTGACTTCTCTGTTTGGCCCCAACTTGTTTCGGCAGCTGAGACACCAATTACACTATGGAATTCTTCAGCATGAGATGCCTTGTTAAGCTCGCTCCTACCCTGGAAGGTCTTGAACGACTACCTGTCTTGATACAAATTAAGGTAGAGGACCAATGCCCCTGGCTTCTTCGCGAATAGAGCTATGAGAATGCGGAATAGGCAGAGTACTAATATTACTCATTGGATCATCCCATCCGAAGATTCGAGGTTTCAATAAAGTCCTAGTCTAGTACTCTGGATTGAGTACTAAGATGGAGAATAGAGCAATGGCTACCACACGTTCTCTCAACGCCACTCGAAGCCTTACTAGCTCTATTTTCGGCGATTCTTAGGCCGTCCTGGCCTAAGGATGCTAGCTAACACGAGCCCTTGAAGTAGGAAGAATTCGGGTTCGTGTAGTCAGCCCGGTCCTCCGTTTGGAATCTTGGCAAGTCTTTCTTAGTGCCTTGGGATTTTTCTGGAACACACTTAACCTATGTTGTTAGGGCGTCTGGTCATTCTTGGTTCGAACTGCTAGGATAAGTTAGTGATGTGAAGAATAAAACCCGTGCACAGCCGGAAATATTGCTGTTATAACCGAAGGTGTTGAAGGAAACCCAGGTTCGTCCATTCCTCGTCGTTCTTTGGAATTCCAATTTCAATTTGTGGAATGCCTAATTATTTTGCATGAAGATTTGGGTCTCAAGGCTTATAAAAGTCTAACATAAGAACTCAAGCTGGCCGATGGTCAACAACGATGATTGGGTCGTTGAAATGCATGTAAATTCCGGAATGCCATCGAAAAATCATCTTGAGTGATGAGGCTCATTTCACACCCCCGATGGCTTCGTCAACAAGCAAAAGAGTCGGATCTGCGGCTCAGAAAATTCAAGAGTAATTGTTGAAAAGCCTCTCTACGGTGAATATATTGAGCTATCGAGAAATGATTAACGATTTTTCATGGCCTGAATTGGATGGTATTGATCTGGGTATTGGTCTTATTTTCAATAAGACGGCGCTACGATCCACCGAGATCTTGTGATTTAACACCTTGCGACTTCTTTCTGTGGAGCCACGAGAATGAGAAGGTTTACGCAAACAGCCCACCGACCTTGAAAATGTCATTCGTGAGGATATCGAGGATATCGAGGTATAGGGTAGCCACTTTGCGATTCGGTTATCGAAAAATCTCATAAAAAGGGTATTGTCCTGTGAGCGTGGTCGTGGTGAGTGTCATTTGCCTGATGTTATTTTCCATTATTTAACACATACATTACCTTCCCTTCATGATGAAATAAACATCCAATCACTTATATAAAAAATGGCATTTTTCTAATCGACTTGCGTGTGTTAGTTACTCAACTGAATATTTCAACCATCATAACTATCTAATCGATGGAATAAAATGCATTCATAGGGCGAGTAAATGGAGGATTTCCCTCAACACCCCGTAAATAAAACCATATCGCTTTCGTTGCGAAACTGAGCAATAGAAAAATAGCGGTTGCATAAGTTTATTATTCAATTTGAGGCCCCGATGGAGTCGTCAACTTTATAACTCCGCGGTCATCTTAGTGCCTGACCGATGGCCCGGTTCATTTCCATATCTTTTACGAGTTTTTGGGGAGTTGAAAGCCACTTACGGACCGGTCAGACTTGAATTGTTTTCGTCTAACACCCTCTTGAGAGACGCTGCGGATGCCTCAATATTCGATATTAGTTTATGCATGCAAATTACTTTCTTGACCGTGTACGCTCGATTTAGCAATCTTGGGGTGCATATTCTGCACATGTTTTCAATGCCATCATCTGAGGGAGAACCCGAAACTTATACGTGGATTCTATAGAAAGCACATAATTCCTACGGATGTGGAAAGGAAATAAAGCCATTTCTTGCCCTCGGGAGCTTTGATCAGCGAAAGTTGCTAAGAAGGATATCAACTGATATAGCATCTTTTTTCTTTTAGCATGAAATTTACTTCATCCTCCATATAATAAAGCTAAAGTGTTCACATAAATTTTCATTAGTCGGTATTTACAGGATACCTTGCGACTGCGGCAAAGTCTGTATTGGCACAACAAAAGAAGTATCAATACGATAATTAAGGAGCACAAAGAATGCTGCCGACTACATCATACAAAAAAAAAAGTCCGCACTAGTGGAAACATGCTGTAACCGATGGGAATACACACACATACACATAAACACTACACTGTCCGAGGCACTGTGTCCAGTTACCTGCAGTCCTCGTCACTGTGAGGTGTAAATAGACCTTTAGGTGATCATTCCCTGGAGGACAAATCTATCTCTTCTTGTTGG